>SJYT01011714.1:193287-204646 GCA_006410635.1 Cephalophus harveyi
GCTGAAGGCATACTAGATAAATTGAATGCTTTTTAAACTTTACTTCTCATTGCTTCCTTTTATCTATGAAACAGTATGAAGTTTCCTTGTCCAGATAATTGAGAGGGTATGTATGTGTATGTGAATTTATTTTACTTTCTTAACTTTTAATCCATACATGTTATTTATACAGCATTCACATATCTACTTTTTAAAGTTTAAATTTTAGGTTGACTAAAAAAATGTACTTTTACTATTGTTCACCCCAGATTATAGTTCTTTCATTTACTCTTAAATAGCAATCCATACAAATATATGTGGCAAACATACAAAACAAAATATGAACAAAAATATTGTCCTAAGTGTAAAATCAATCATCCATCCAGCTTAATAATGATTTCAACTCCTTCTAGTTTTCCATTCTTAAGAGAACAAAAGCTATCTCTTCAGTAAATCTTGGGCTTCCCTGGTGACTCAGCTGGTAAAGAATCTGCCTGCAATGAGGGAGACCTGGGTTCAATCTCTGGGTTGGTAAGGTTCCCTGGAAAAATCTGAGAACTAAGCATGATTTTTATTGAGATGTAAAACATGTGCTTAGGGAAAATAGAATGGAATATATTCACTGGATTAAATTAAATGAAAACCTACTTCTTGAATTTATGAATCCTTGAGGCCAGTCGTGTGCCAAGGGGCAAACTGCAACAGTGGTTTGCCTCAAGATCGGTTAGGAAGAGGTTCGCTCTCCAGAATGTCTAAGTGATAATGAAACAGACTAAAATTCAGCCCCCTGCTTATTATTCTATGCATCAGCAATTCAAAATAATAATAATATCAGTGAAATTTTTCATTTCTTGCATTTCTTTTCTGACATTATTATCGATCATTTTATTTCATAATTATTACTGAAAATAATTTTATAATCTATAGAGGGGAATGTGTGAAAAGTATTTGCTGGTCAGGAAAGGCAGCTTATGGACTCTGTTTCCTTTCTTTTGTTCACACAAATTCCCAATTACCTATCTTGAATTTTCTACCCATCAAAACCCAGTTTCTAAATTTGAATGTCTCCTCATATTTAAAATATCCTCTAACTTGGTTAATGCACTGGGCTCTCTTTTTCACCTAAATACAGATGCCATTTTTGGATAGTATTGCTCATTCTCTATTCATATAATATATCTTGTCTTGGTTATGTTTGTATCAGTCTTTTTTCACCATAACTGTAAACCATGGCTGACCAGGACTATATAAATCACAATCTCTGTAATGCCCATGGAATAACATTATTTTATACATTTGGATGTTAATTTCACAAGTGTTTATTGAGAAAATTGTATGTTACAGAGTTTTTGTGTTAAAAAGACAAAAATAAAATGATTTCTGTCCAGAAAACTTAAGCAATACTGCTGGAAATACCAAATATTTTGAGAGATACTCCAAATACTTTGTTTCACGTTCTTTCCCCAACTCTGGGAGGTAGCCAGCAGTGTATCATGTTTGAAAGTTAGACAATGCAAAGAAATGACTGTATTACCTGTCCATGGTGTCATACCAGCATGAGTAATGCATACACTATGTCCACCATAAAAATAATGGACATAATGAGTAAGCAACCCAGCTTCTATCATAGATACATATTGCTGTAAAAGCTAAAGTGGTGATATATGTGGAAAAACAAAATATATTTTTTCTATAGTTGAGCATATTCTATTTATTTGCATTTGAGGAAATATTTTGAACATAACTCACTTGAAATAAATGAAACATAATCTTATCTTTATTATTTAGTTTCTAAATTATCTTCCATGATTTTCAGAAAGTTAGAATTTTTTCAAATAAGACAATGTTTAATATATAGCTTCCTTGGAAATGTATATTTGAATGCTTGATTTCTTTGAACTCTAATCAAGAGAGACTTATGTTTTCTCTTTAAAAATAAGAGGATTACTATTGGCTTACTGTTTTAAAATGTGCTAGGTTACTAATTCTTTGAATAATTAAGAAAACTTTATAAAATGTTTTAAAGAAAGATTCAGTTCAGTTCAGTTCTGTTTCTAAGTCGTGTCTGACTCTTTGCGACCCCATGGATTGCAGCGCTTCAGGCCTCCCTGTCCATCACCAACTCCCAGAGTTCACTCAAACTCATGTCCATCGAGTCGGTAATGCCACCCAGCCATCTCATCCTTTGTCGTCCCCTTCTCCTCCTGCCCTCAATCCCTCCCAGCATCAGAGTCTTTTCCAATGAGTCAGCTCTTTGCATGAGGTGGCCAAAGTACTGGAGTTTCAGCTTCAGCATCAGTCCTTTCAAAGAACACCCCAGGACTGATCTCCTTTAGAATGGACTGGTTGCATCTCCTTGCAGTGCAAGGGACTCTCAAGAGTCTTCTCCAACATCACGGTTCAAAAGCATCAATTCTTTGGTGCTCAGCTTTCTTCACAACCCAACTCTTACATGCATACGTGACCACTGGAAAAACAAAAGCCTTGACTAGATGGACCTTTGTTGGCAAAGTAATGTCTTTGCTTTTTAATATGCTATCTAGGTTGGTCATAATTTTCCTTCCAAGGAGTAAGAGTCTTTTAATTTCATGGCTGCAGTCACCATCAGCAGTGATTTTGGAGCCCCCAAAATTAAAGTCTGACACTGTTTCCACTGTTTCCCCATCTATTTCCCACGAAGTGAAGGGACCAGATGCCATGATCTTTATTTTCTGAATGTTGAGCTTTAAGCCAACTTTTTTGCTCTCCTCTTTCACTTTCATCAAGAGGCTTTTTAGTTCCTCTTCACTTTCTGCCATAACGGTGGTGTCATCTGCATATCTGAGGTTATTGATATTTCTCCCGGCAATCTTGATTCCAGCTTGTGCTTCTTCCAGCCCAGCATTTCTCATGATGTACTCTGAATATAAGTTAAATAAGCAGGGTGACAATATACAGCTTTGACGTACTCCTTTTCCTATTTGGAACCAGTCTGTTGTTCCATGTCCAGTTCTAACTGTTGCTTCCTGACATGCATATACGTTTCTCAAGAGGCAGGTCAGGTGGTGTGGTATTTGATCAATATAAATGGAAAAAAAATCATAGGTATTTAACTTGCCTTGCATGTCTTCACTTGAGCTTCCTGCTAAATGATGTTTTACAGAGTTTAGAAATTCTGAAAATACAGTTGCTGAAGAAACACAGGGAATAGAACATCCTCAAACCTGAATGTTTGGACTCCATGCCTGAAAATATAAATGAATTTAATTGGACTCAAATCAAGCCACAGTACAACATAAACTTTTTTTTTATTAAATACCTTTTAAAATGTGCTAAGCATGTCTATTTAGCTTCTTTAAAATACCATTGGCAAAAAATACAAATTCTTTTAATATCACAATAAAGTATGACATATTTCATCAGTGCTGCTGCTACTGCTAAGTCACTTCAGTCGTGTCCAACTCTGTGTGACCCCATAGACAGCAGTCCACCAGGGTCCCCCGTCCCTGGGATTCTCCAGGTAAGAACACTGGAGTGGGTTGCCATTTCCTCCTCCAATGCATGAAAGTGAAAAGTGAAAGTGAAGTCGCTCAGTCGTGTCTGACTTCGCGACCCCATGGACTTCAGCCTACCAGGCTCCTCCATCCATGGGATTTTCCAGGCAAGAGTAAGTGGATTTTGAACTATTCCATCTTAAAGCATTGTCTACATAGTTTCCTCTTAATATAAAAATGATTTCAACCAGAGGTAGAGAACAGAGAGAAAATGCATTAGACTTTTAAATCAATATGACTTTTTTTCTGAAAAATGAATTTTTTTTAGTTTCCTTACAAATGCACAGAAAAGTAATTCATAAATTCTTGCTGCTAATATTAAATAGAATTTTGACTACAGTTTCTATTAAATAGCTTACATCTTATTATTTTTGCTGTAAAAACTTTGGAACTCTTGGGTTCTGTACTTTTTAAGATTGTTCAACTCTTCAAACAACCAGAAATTTGAAGTTGAACATATCAAAATTATGTCCTTTTTTTCTTTTTTGCCAAAAAATGCTATCCTAATGGGAGCACATTTTCACATTCAGTGAACAAGGATAAGTATATTGCTAGTAATAAAAACTTATTTTGATATTCAGAAGTCATCTATCTATATCAAATATTTTAAAAGCATTCTTAGGGCATCTTTTCACAAAATATTATTAGTAAAACTTATTGTTAAATATCTTAGCTGTTCTATCAGATTGCATTTTACTGAGTCAAGTAGCAAAGAGAGAGAGAGAGATGGAGAAAAAGAAATGAGGAGGAGGAGCACTAAATATTCTGAATGAGATATTTGCTTAATGTTCTAGTCTCCTTTGTTATTAAAAACAAGAAGAATAATGTTCTAATTCTTTTCTAACTCTAATTAGAATATTTGCTAACACAGTCTTCCCAGCTGGGGTCATGCAAAAAGATGTTGGTTGTTTGTTGTTTAGTCACTAAATCCTGTCCTACTTTTTTGCAACCCCCTGGACTGTAGCTCACCAGGTTCCTCTGTCTATGGGATTTCCCAGGCAAGAATACTGGAGTGGGTTGTCATTTCCTTCTCCAGAGGGTCTTCCTGATCTGGGGATCAAACTCTTGTCTCCTGCATTGGCAGGCAGATTCTTTACCACTGAGGCAACAGGGAAGCTAGAGAGACCATAATTAATTTTTAAAAAATTATTTATTGTGGGACATTCTATATAATTCATGTTAAACTATTCATTCATCAAAATTATAGTCACATTGTCTGAGTTATAAATATGTTGAAATGTATGTCTGCGCACATACACAGCATGCTCTAATTTTTATAAATGTGTATTTTAGAAGAAAATATTGAATAATTAATAAATGGAATTTACGAAATTTTAACTGCTAATGTTTGTATTGCTAATCTTTCTGATTGCTAATATTTGTATTGCTAATGTTGTTGGATGGCATCATCATGGGCTCAATGGACATGAGTTTGAGCAAACTCTGGGCTATAGTGAAGAACAGAGAAGTCTGGTGTGCTGCAGTCCGTGGGGTCACAAAGATTCGGACAGGACAGAACAACAACATTTGTAATTACCTTAAACTTAAATGACCTTCTGTCTATATTTAAACCTTATATTCTTGTTATATTCCTAGTTATGTTGCTTTTTAGGGACAATGCCTGTCATTATAATTCTTCTCTGATCACTGAGAGCTTCACACTAGCATTTCAGCTTACCACTTAACTAAAAAAAATTTTTTTTTCAATTTTCTTGAATCAAGCAGATTTCTATCTACACAGAAAACAACTAAGAAAGCTTGATGGAAAATGTACTGTTTCCTGTCATCAAGGAACCACTGAAGCAACCTGAATTTAATGGGACAAAATTCTGGAGAAAGTGGCATCACAGAAAAATGAGTTGACATTCTGCAGTGGCCTTTTTCCATAGGGCATTTGCTGACTCTGAGAGCAAATTAAAAAGGTGAAGATCCAGGCAAAAGTTCTGGACTGAACATACCTATAAAGATTCAGAGAAACTAGTAATGTATGCACCTGTCCACACATGTACAGTCACCAAGAACTTGAATATTTTCTTTTTAATTACTCAAAGGCTACACCTAATTTTAATTCATTTAATTGATCACATTTCCAAATATGGTTATGATTATGTGGGATAATAAAATGTCCCTTAATAATACATTTAATAGATGTTTTAATTTATTCCAAATTACTTCCTCAGTGTAGATTACTAGGTCATGTTTGTTTCCAAGGGATTTTAAATTACCACATAACTTCTTTGATTATCAGTTTTTTGACAGGAAAGTAAAAATTCCAATGTTAGTGAAATATTTTATAAACAACTCTATGTAAATGAATGTTATCATTATTATTGGTAGTATTACTATTCAGAGAGGGAGTGCATTTTATAGGTACATCTCTAGCCAGGTGAACAAACAAATTAATTTTTAATTTGTCATATATTTTGAATACTTATTATACTTGTATCTATCAAATAATATATCTTAAAGAAACTAAAATTCAGTTTGCCTAAATACAGATCATAATTACCAGTTTAATGATTATTATGTTAATGACACAAAAACTCAAAGTAGCCTTTCACCAAAATAGAATACTTTTGATTCACTCTTATAACATGGTAATACTGGTTGAGTGGGATTATATGAAACTGAGTCCCTGAACAAAAGCTTGATTTGACAGGATGATTAACAGAAACAAATTAAGTAGGTAGAATTAGAATACTATGTCCTTTCCAGCCAAGTGTATGTCAGAAGCCAAGTAAAAAGTCAGCTTACAATTCCATAGTTTCCCTGGTAGCTCAGCTGGTAAAGAATCTGCCTGTATTGTGGAAGACCTGGGTTTGATCCCTGGGTTGGGAAGATCCCCTGGAGAAGGGAACAGCTGCCCACTCCAGTATTCTGGAGAGAATACCATGGGCTCTATAGCCCATGGAGTCACAAACTCAGGCACACTGATCAACTTCTCTTCACTTCCAATTCCAAATGGCAGGGCTATGGCACAAAAGTGAAATTATAAGATCATACGGGCAGGTAAACAGTAGAATAGCATTAGAATCCAGTAACAATCAAATGGAAATATCCATGGATATGATCCTTAAAGGGATATCACCTGTGCTATTATCTTCAATACCTCCACCATAGTTTGGCTCAGGTCAAATGACAGGGAGGGAACACAGCACTACACAACAACAGAGAATTGGATTAAAGATTTACTGAGCATGGCGAAAAGCAAAGGAGAAAAGGAAAGATATAAGCACCTGAATGCAGAGTTCCAAAGAATAGCAAGAAGAGATAAGAAAGCCTTCTTCAGTGATCAATGCAAAGAAATAGAGGAAAAGAACAGAATGGGAAAGACTAGAGATCTCTTCAAGAAAATTAGAGATACCAAGGGAACATTTCATGCAAGGATGGGCTCGATAAAGGACAGAAATGATATGGACCTAACAGAAGCAGAAGATATTAAGAAGAGGTGGCAAGAATACACGGAAGAACTGTACAAAAAAGATCTTCACGACCCAGATAATCATGATGATGTGATCAAACTCCAGTACTTTGGCCACCTCATGCGAAGAGTTGACTCATTGGAAAAGACTCTGATGCTGGGAGGGATTGGGGGCAGGAGGAGAAGGGGACGACCGAGGATGAGATGGCTGGATGGCATCACGGACTCGATGGACGTGAGTCTGAGTGAACTCCGGGAGATGGTGATGAACAGGGAGGCCTGGCGTGCTGCGATTCATGGGGTCGCAAAGAGTCGGACATGACTGAGTGACTGAACTGAACTGAACTGAGCATGGACCTGCCCATCAAAACAAGACCCAGTTTCCCCTTCAGTCAGTCTCTCCCATCAGGAAGCTTTCATAGCCCTCTTATCCTTATCCATCAGAGGGCAGACAGAAGGAAAACCACAATTACAGAACTAACCAAACTAATCACATGGACCACAGCCTTGTCTAACTCAATGAAATAATGAGCCATGCTGTGTATGTCCACTTAAGATGGACGGGACACAGTGGAGAGATCTGACAAAACTTGGTCCACTGGAGAAGGGAATGGAAAACCAATTCAATATTGCCTTGAGAACCCCATGAACAGTATGAAAAAGCAAAAAGTTAGGACACTGAAAGATGAACTCCCCAGGTCTGTAGGTGCCCAATCTGCTACTGGACATGGGTGGAGAAATAACTACAGAAAGAATGAAGAGACAGAGCCAAAGCAAACACAGTACCCAGTTGTGGATGTGACTGCTGATCAAAGTAAAGTCTGATGCTGTAAAGAGCAATTTTGCATAGGAACCTGGAATGTTAGGTCCATGAATCAAGGTAAATCAGAAGTGATAAAATATGAGATGGCAAGAATGAACATTGACATTTTAGGGATCAGTGAACTAAAATGGACTGGAATGGGTGAATTTAACTCAGATGACCATTATATCTACTACTGTGGGCTGGAATCCCTTAGAAGAAATGGAGTATCCAACAAAAGAGTCACTAATGAAGTACTTGGATGCAATCTCAGAAACGACAGAATGATCTTTGTACATTTCCAAGGAAAACCATTCAAATCACAATAATCGAAGCCCTGACCAATAATGTTGGAGAAGCTGAAATTGAATGGTTCTATGAAGACCTACAAGAAATTCTAGATCTAATATCCAAAAGATGTCCTTATAGGGTACTGGAATGCAAAAGTAGGGAGTCAAGAGATACTTGGAGAAACAGGGAAATTTGACCTTTGAGTATAAAATGAAGCAGGGCAGGGCTGCCAAAGTTTTGCCAAGAGAGCGCATGGGTCATAGCAAACACCCTCTTCCAACAACACAAGAGAAGACACTATACATTGACATCACCAGATGGTCAATACCAAAATCAGATTTATTATATTCTTTGTAGCCAAAGATGGAGAAGCTCTATACAGTCAGAAGAAATAAGATGGAGAGCTGACTGTGGCTCAGATGATGTACTCCTTATTGCCAAATTCAGACTGAAATTGAAGAAAGTGAGGAAAACCACTAGATCATTCAGGTATGACCTAAATCAAATCCCTTACAATTAAACAGTAGAAATGACAAATAGATTCAAGGGATTAGATCAGATAGACAGAGTGCCTGAAGAACTATGGATGGAACTCTGTGACACTGAGCAGGAGGCAGTGATCAAGATCATCCCCAAGAAAAAGAAATGCAAAAAGGCAAATGGTTGTCTGAGGAAGCCTTACAAATAGGTAAGAAAAGAAGAGAAGCTAAAGGCAAATGAGAAAAGGAAAAATATACCCATTTGAATGCAGAGTTCCAAAGAATAGCACAGAGAGATAAGACAGCTTTCCTCAGTGATCAATGCAAAGAAATAGAGGAAAACAAAAGAATGGGAAAAACTAGAGGTCTCTTCAAGAATATTAGAGATACCAAGGGAACATGTCATGCAAAGATGGGCTCGATAAAAGACAGAAGTGATATGGACCTAACCGAAGAAGATATTAAGAAGAGGTGGCAAAAATACATAGAAAATTATACAAAAAGATCTTCATGACCCAAATAATCATGATGGTGTGGTCACTCACCTAGAGCCAGACATCCTGGAATGTGAAATCAAGTGGGCCTTAGGAAGCATCACTATGAACAAAACAAATGGAAGTGATGGAATTCCTGTTGAGCTATTTCAAATCCTGAAAGATGATGCTGTAACAGTGCTGCACTCAATATGTCAGCAAAGTTGGAAAATTCAGCAGTGGCCACAGGACTGGAAAAGGTCACTTTTCATTCCAATCCCAAAGAAAGGCAATGCCAAAGAAAGTTCAAACTGCTACACAATTGCACTCATCTCACAAACTAGCAAAGTAATGCTCCAATTTCTCCAAGCTAGGCTTCAACAGTACATGAACTGTGAACTTACAGATGTTCAGGCTGGATTTAGAAGAGGCAGAGGAACAGAGATCAAATTGCCAACTTCCGTTGGTTCATCAAAAAAGCAAGAGTTCCATAATAACACCTATTTCTGCTTTATTGACTATGCCAAAGCCTTTGACTGTGTGGACTGTAACAAACTGGAAAATTACCCAAGAGATGGGAAACCAGACCACCTTACTTGCCTCTGAGAAATCTATATGCAGGTCAAGAAGCAAGTCAGAACTGGACATGGAACAACAGTTCAGTTCAGTTCAGTCGCTCAGTCGTGTCCGACTCTGTGCGACCCCATGAATCGCAGCACTCCAGGCCTCCCTGCTCATCACCATCTCCCGGAATTCACTCAGACTCACGTCCATCGAGTCTGTGATACCATCCAGCCATCTCATCCTCGGTCGTCCCCTTCTCCTCCTGCCCCCAATCCCTCCTAGCATCAGAGTCTTTTCCAATGAGTCAACTCTTCGCATGAGGTGGCCAAAGTACTGGAGTTTCAGCTTTAGCATCATTCCTTCCAAAGAAATCCCAGGGTTGATCTCCTTCAGAATGGACTGGTTGGATCTCCTTGCAGTCCAAGGGACTCTCAAGAGTCTTCTCCAACACCACAGTTCAAAAGCATCAATTCATCGGCGCTCAGCCTTCTTCACAGTCCAACTCTCACATCCATACATGACCATAAAAAAAAAAAAAAAAACATAGCCTTGAATAGAAGGACCTTAGTCGGCAACAACAGACTGGTTCCAAATTGGGAAAGGAGTACATCAAGGCTGCATATTGCCACCCTGATTATTAAACTTAAATGCAGAGTACATCATGCGAAATGCTGGGCCTGGATGAAACACAAACTGGAATCAAGATTGCCTAGAGAAATATCAATAACCTCAGATACACAGATGATACCACCCTTGTGGCAGAAAATGAAAAACTAAAAAGCCACTTGATGAAAGTGAAAGAAGAGAGTGAAAATGCTGTCTCAACATTCAGAAAACTAAGATCATGGCATCTGGTCCAAACACTTCATGGTAAATAGATGGGGAAACAATGGAAACAGTGACAGACTTTATTTTGAGGGGGCTCCAAAATTGCTGCAGATGGTGATTGAAGCCATAAAATTAAAAGACCCTTGCTCCTTGAGTGAAAAGCTATGATAAACTTAGACAGCATATTAAAAAGCAGAGATATTACTTTGCCAACAAAGATTAGTGTAGCCAAAGCTATGGTTTTTCTAAGAGTCAGGTCTGGATGTGAGAGGTGCACTATAAAGAAAGCTGAGTTACTAAGAATTGATGCTTTTGAACTGTGGTGTTGGATAAGACTCTTGAGAGTCCCTTGGATTGCAAGGAGATCCAACCAGTCCATCCTAAAGGAAATCAGTCCTGATATTCATTGGAAGGACTGATGATAAAGCTGAAACTCCAATACTTTGGCCACCTGATGCGAAAAACTGACTCATTGGAAAAGACCCTGAGGCTGGGATAGATTGAAGGCAGGAGGAGACGGGGATGACAGAGGATGAGATGGTTGGATGGCATCACAGACTCAATAGACATGAGTTTGAGTAAACTCCTTGATTTGGCGATGGACAGGGAAGCCTGGCATGCTGCAGTCCATGGGGTTACAAAGAGTCGGACATGACTGAGCAACTGAACCGGACTGATTCACCAGCTAAGTTCTATAAGCATTAATCTTAAACTCACTTTTATACATTTTTATAATTAAAGTTACTTTAACTGTAATAGTGAATATATTCCTTTAAAATAATGAGCAATAAGTATTATAAATAATTTTAATATTTGTTATGATATTACAACCAAAATTTATTAATTATATACAAAGATTGATAAGCATAGTTTCTGATTATTAAAAAAGCAATAAGTGAACAGATTCTGATATTATTATTAAAGTTTTCTTTTCTTCTGGAGTTAATTAGCTATCAGCATTTTGAAAAATAAACATCTATTTGTGCATC
>SJYT01011714.1:204823-218850 GCA_006410635.1 Cephalophus harveyi
TTTCTTTTCTTCTGGAGTTAATTAGCTATCAGCATTTTGAAAAATAAACATCTATTTGTGCATAGAATGCTATAATTTATTTATTCAATAACTACAGAATTATATAGAAAGTTTATAATTAATAAACTGTTTATAGGAAGACATATTACAAATAGGTGTTATAGCTATGAATGTGGAAGTCAGCAATGTGAATGTAGATTCAGGAACAAATTTAAGAATTATTGTCATCCAAACTTATTAAATTAAATTATTCTTCACACACAAAAAATGTTCTGAATTCAGGGCTGATTTTAAGAAATGTACCATATTATTATGCAGACTTTAAAAATCTTCCCAATACTATAAGTACTTGCAAAATCTTCTCTGGATGTCAATTTTAGGTGACAGTTTTCAGCTTTAGCAGTCAGACAAGTTTGCCAGTGTTCCAACAATTTTACTGTGCAGAATCATATAGAAATGAAATATGTTTCCAAAATTATTCTAGGTCTCAAACAATTGGGAAGAGTTAAGGTAAAAATCAGTAAAAGTCAAATATAGCCTGACAGACAAAATATATAGAAATAAAGATTTGGAAGGAACATAACAAAACTGAGAGGATTCATTGCTGAGCATTTTTATTTCTTAGAAAAAGGAAACTGCAATGAAATTTTCCAAAAAATATCCTTCCTTAACATACAAGTTTTATTTTAACTACACTTCTTTAACAGCTTATTAGTCTACATTTTCTTTACATTTAGGAATATAAACAATCTGTCATAATATGTACACAGATGAGGAAAACATCACAATCTCATTAAGTGGGTGGGGATAATTAAAGAAATATTTTATACTTAATTTTCACATTTTAGTTAACTGGAAATTCACAGAAAATCTACAAAAAAGAAATACACTTATCGGAAATAAGTCCCATCTGTAACTATTAAAGATAACGGAAGTATTAACTCTGTAAAGCCAAAGTATGCGTGAGTGCATGCTAAGTCGTTTCTTTCGTGTCCGACTCTTTGCAACCCCATCGACCATAGCTAGCCAGACTCCTCTGTCCTTGCGATTCTTCAGGCAGGAATACTGGAGTGGGTTGCCAGTCTCTACCTCCAGGGGTTCTTCCTGAGCCAAGGATTAAACCCTTTTCCCTTATGTCTGCTGCATTGTCAGTCTGCTGCATTGTCAGGTGGGTTCTTTACCACTAGCGCCACCTGAGAAGCTCAAAGTGTAACTATTAATAAAAAGGTTGTGACTCACAATGTTAGAGACAATAGTTTGAAATATCCTTACAATTGACCAATTGATTTGAGTGAGATGGATTAGCTTTGTCATAAGTTTATTTATTTGATGCTTTTGAATTGTCTTTGAGAAAACTATTGAGAGTCCCTTGGACTGAAAGGAGATCAAATCAGTCAATCCTAAAGGAAATCGGTCCTGAATATTCATTTGAAGAACTGATGCTGAAACTGAAACTGCAATATTTTGGTCACCTGATGCAAAGAACTGACTCATTGGAAAAGACCCTGAGGCTAGGCAAGATTGAAGGCAGGAGGAGAAGGGGATGGCAGAGGATGAGATGGTGGGATGGCATCACCATCTTGATGAACATGAATTTAAACAGGCTCTGGGAGTTGATGATGGACAGGGAAGCCTGGCGTGCTGCAGTCTATGAAGTTGCAAAGAGTCAGACACAACTGAGCGATTAAACTGAACTGAAATTTTATATCATTAAACTGAATAAACTATGGTATGCAGCCTAAATCTATGATTATTTTTGTGCATTAGGCAGTATTTTCCTACTAAGAAAGGTTTTACTTTTCTCTCAAAACACATATAAAGATAGAAATCCTCGATGAAGTATTCTGAAAGGGTTTGTTTGAAATTGTATAGTATATATATTTTTTATTCTATGGGGGAAAATATAACTTCAAATTTTAAGAACTAAAAAACTCTTTTTAGAAGTAATTTTACTAAAAAAAGAATGCAAATTACCTTTTAACTATAGAATGTTATTTTCTATACTCTCAATCCTGGCTAGTACTGGTATACAAGATATCATTTCCCAAAATCATATGGCCTATGTATGGCTCTAGATCTTACATTTAACTAAGCTCTGAAATGAAGTATTAGTAGCTCAGTCGTGTTCAACTCTGTTGCAACCCTATAGACCATAGCCTGCCAGGCTCCTCTCTCCATGGAATTCTCCAGGCAGGAATACTGGAGTGGGTTGCCATTTCCTTCTCCAGGAGATCTTCCCAACTCAGAGATTAAACCTGGGTCTCCTTTGTTGGAGGCAGATTCTCTACCACTGAGCCACCTAAGAAGCTCTAATCAAGCTCTGCTTGATTCTAAATTAAGAGCCTTGTATTACTATATTCAACTGCTTTGTACACATGCTTAATTAATTTTGAATGTATCACATTTTAGTCATTACAAAGCATATTTATTCCTTTTATTTCCCTATGACAAATTATAGTCATTACAATAATGGCTAAGCATGGATTTCTTTTTAAATTTTGTTTTGCTATGTAAAAACAAGTATTTCCTTATATGACAAATTTTAACACATATAATTTTGGAGAAGGCAATGGCAACCCACTCCAGTACTCTTGTCTGGAAAATCCCATGGATGGAGGAGCCTAGTAGGCTGCAGTCCATGGGGTCACTAAGAGTCGGATACGACTGAGCGTCTTAACTTTCACTTTTCACTTTGATGCATTGGAGAAGGAAATGGCAACCCATTCCAGTGTTCTTGCCTGGAAAATCCCAGGGACGGGGGAGCCCCGTGGGCTGCCGTCTATGGGGTCTCACAGAGTCGGACACGACTGAAGTGACTTAGCAGCAGTAGCAGCAGCAACACCTATAATTTATTATATGTAATACTTATAACATGTTCAGCAACATTTTACTCTAATTAAAGTGCCATTATTAAAATACAATTTAAAATGTAACCATCAGGCCAGTCTGACATTTTATGGTCCTAAGTTATGCTAAAATTATTATATGCATATTCACTGAAGGCCCAAAAAGGAGCCATATGCTGGTAAATAAGTATCTCAGATTTGTATTTCAATTTCCATTGATGGCAGTATATTTTAAATTTTATGCTTCTCAGAAATCAAAAGTTGATTAGAATAATTTCCAGTTACTAGCCTATTATATTTGAGTTATATATTTCAAATTTTAACATCATGCACAGGTTCACTAATTTATGTATGGTTTGCAACTGTTTCAAATAGAATTTAAAAAGAAGTTATGGAGAAAACACCAATTCATCAAGAATTTTACCATGTGTTATAGAGAAACGCTAACATTCTGTACAGGAAGGGGTGTTGGGCAAGAGAGAGAGAAAGAGAAAGTGAAGGAATAAAGTAGTGCCTATATAGATTTAGTATTGAATATGAACCGTTGTGAAGATTTAAATTTTATGTACTGTATTACTATTTGAATATTTTTCATCCCAGGTACAAGTTAATTTTACAAAAGAATAAATAGTCTTTGCAATTTCACTAACACAGTAAATGAATTTCTTAGTATGTGTAAACATCACACGTATAAGACACAGCTTTATAATGGCCACTTTATCATTACTACCTGAAACTACATGGTATACATTGCTGGTCCAGGAGTTAGAACGAGAAATGAAAAAATGGGAAATGTAAAAAGAAGAAATAGAAAAATCACACACACACATACTTCTTAAAGAAGATGAAGATCTTTCTTCTCGCTTTTCCATTGTGATTTGGAAAGAAAGGGGACCCTGTAAGCTCAGATCATTTGAATACATAAGCCAAGAAGACTCTTCATATCCTTAAAACAGAAACCCTCAGAGTCTATTCTGTGTTATCCATATGTTCTTCCAACCTGATTCTAGGCAAAAGAGCCTCGAACCCAAACTACGTGCTGTTCAGATTCTAGAACTAAGTGTAGAGTTTCATGCTCCAGTGGAGGGCAGCTTGATTATCCTAATCCAATCCATGTCTTCATTAGTGAGGACTACAACGAGTCATTTTTACATATACATGAATCCAAGATATCCATAGACGTAGGGGCATGAAATTATTTTTTTCATTCAAAATGCAAAGACTAGTGACACTCCTTATATGGTATTCAGTTATATAGTTCTGGGGAAAAGAAATGCATAGCAGAGAAATTTTCCCATTTGTATTATACTCATATCACTGCATGCACACATGAGTGTACACACACCCACGCACTCACAGAGCACATCTCTGTAGAGTGCATGCATAATATTATAAAATTGAAGATTTATTTTTAATGTGTCAAAGCATATTGATGTTAGATTAGATAATTCTATACTGTCACTGCTATAGTTCTACCAAAATTGATAAAGCATCTGTTTCTGTTTTGGTCAGAAATGTCCTTACCAAAGCAACTTGATCTGTTTCGGCACAGGTTTATTTGTTAGAAATATTTTGACATACCTATTTTTGGTCTGTTCACTTTCTGTGTGTGTGTCTGTGTGTGTGTGTTCATCACTCAGTCGTGTCAGACTCTTTGTGACCCCATGGACTGTACCCCACTAGGCTCATCTGTCTGAATTCTCCAGGCAAGAATACTAGAGTGGGTAGCCATTCCCTTCTCTAGGGGATCTTCCCAACCAAGGGATCAAACTCATGTCTCCTGCACTGGTAGATAGATTCTTACCACTGAGCCATCAGGGAACCCCAGTCTGTTCACACCAGAATCATTATTTTTCATAAAATTCCCCAAGAGATGCAGTGACTTGTGATCTATTTAAATATAAAAATATTAAATTTAAATGTACATTGTATCCCTCATTTTTTTAAATGCTAGCAACATAATTTTTATTTTAATTCCTTTAAATTCAGGATATTTTTATACTTTATATGACACTCTACATATCATTATTTCTCTTACTATAAAACACAGTTGAATTTTGTGCTTGAAAATGTTAGCAAGATACTCATATATATACAAATCATGTGCAAAAGCTTTGCATTTCACTGAAAATTGAACAGGTGCCACTTACAGTGAAACATTAAGTATAGCAACAGAAAGCATGAATAGTTAGTGTGTGTTAATAGAGTAGATATGGTCTACATATATATTGTTATATAAATTGCCCCCAAATTTAGAGGCTAAAGCAACAATTTTATTATATTTAATGCTGATTATGGCTAGACTCATTTTCATTGGAAGGACTGATGCTGAAGCTCCAATACTTTTGGCTACCTGATGTAAAGAACTGACTAATTGAAAAAGACCCTGATGCTGAGAAAGATTGAAGGCAGGAGAGAAGGGGACAACAGAGGATGGGATAGTTGGATGGCATCACCGACTCAATGGACATGAGTCTGAGCCAAGTTTCAGGAGTTGGTGATGAACAGGGAAGCATGGCCTGCTGCAGTCCATGGGGTCACAAAGTGTCAGACATCACTGAGCAAGTGAATTGAACTGATGGCTAAACTCAGCAGGGGTCAGTTGTGAGATTTTTTTTTTGCTCTGTGTGGCATTGACTAAAGACTTTCACTGGTAAGCAGCTGGCAGATGGACTAGCCTGATAAGTTCAAAACTGCTAGCCTTCTCTGAAACCTTATCAGAAAAGAGAGGAAAGTTCAATTAGTTAGTATTCTCCTATCAGAGTGCTTACATGCGAAATTTTCAGCATGGTAAATGCAAGATCTTACACGGTTGCCCAGGGCTCCCAAAGAGAGTGTTTCAATAATTATTGCTCTGTTAAATCCTGAGTTTGAAAACTGGTACAGAATCAATTCTTTTCCAGGATAGCTCAAGTCTGCTGACTGAGGAGGCAGGGATGTAAAGTCTTAGATGTTTGGTCCTACGCTGATGGCTCCCATGGGCACACTCACACTGTAGCTTTCCACCAAGTTGGCTAAGCCTTTTTGGGGCCTGGATCATACTTTTGCTTCTTTCCCTGCCCATTTCTGCTTTCTCCTTTTTCCTTTTACAGGTGTGGATATTGAGCAAACATCTTCTATCTCCCTATGAAGTATCTATTTCCAGAGATCTTAACCTGCAGGAAGTACCAACTTACACATTGGAGCTCTTTTCTAGCAACAAAAAACTGGGAATGGTAATATTAAGTAAAGTTATTTATCAGTGCCATAAAAATCTGGAAGGCATCAATAACCAATTCCTGAATACTCCAGATATTTTTCATAAAATTTTTTAAAATTTAATCAGTTGTATCAGAGAAGTCATAAATAAACTGAGAGACATTTTCAGTGTTGGATTGATTGATGCCAAGTCATAAAGATGGTAATTAATATGTAAAATACATGAAAATAAGTCCAAGTAAGTAAGTATGGGGGAAAGATGATATATTTAAATACAGCTCAAGAAATATGGAAGGCATAATCACAATTCTAAAAAAATAATCTTCTGGTTTGTGAAACTTTTATTTATTATTCTATAAAACCATTTCTGGATATGTATTCCCAGAAAAACTCATATAAGTTCATAAGCAGATATGTAGAAAGATTCTTCTCATATTATATTTACAGAGAGCTAGAGGCAATTTATGTGTCATTACTAGGAAAATAGGTAAGAGGAATAAGGCTACCTCATACACTGGGATAACTTGTGGCTGTAGAATTAATGAAGTAAACATACATATAGGAACTTGGATGTGTCTTACAATATATGGTGCTTGATGTAAAAGTAAGAAACAGAATGAAATCTTAAATAAAATTTATACATTAACAATACATACATAAACATATTCTTTAAAATGAATATATATGCAAAGACTTAATTAAAACACAAAAATGTGTAAACCCATCAGCAGGAAAATTGCCCAGGGATGGGAAATATGAGAGGCTTTGCTTTGTTCATTGTGATTGCAATGAACAGAGTGCAAGTAATTAAATCTTATCAAAATACAAATACAGTATAACCACCAACCAACAAAATCACACAAACTATTTTTTTTTAACTAGAAAATATAGAAAAGGAAAATGATACTCTGGATCAATCCCATTGAAATATTTAGAATTACTTCACTGAAATTATTTTAGCAAAGGGATTAATTCATGTCACCAAAACCTGATTAAGGAGACGATATTTGCCATTCATCTTACTTTTGCTCTTGAATCTTTTTTTTTTTCAACATTTGAACCACTTTTAGAATGTATTTTTAACATGTTAGTTTGCAGGTAAACACTCAGGCATGAAATTGAATCATGTTTTCCTCCAGAATTTATTCTCCATACCACTAACTGTGCTTCTGTCAACTCTGGTACAACAATATTGGTTACAAAAAGGAACTGTGGGATTAGGAAACTTGAAAGATTTAAAGCATAAACAAAGGCAATATTATTTTAAAAAATATAGTGTTGAATAAATATGGTGAATGGTTTGCCTTGGAGATGAACAGGGATCATTCTGTCATTTTTGAGATTGCATCCAAGTACTGCATTTTGGACTCTTTTGTTGACCATGATGGCTACTCCATTTCTTCTGAGGGATTCCTGCCCACAGTAGTAGATATAATGGTCATCTGAGTTAAATTCACCCATTCCAGTCCATTTTAGTTTGCTGACTCCTAGAATGTTGACGTTCACCCTTGTCATCTCTTGTTTTACCACTTCCAATTTGCCTTGATTCATGGACCTGACATTCCAGGTTCCTATGCAATATTGCTCTTTACAGCATCGGATCTTGCTTCTATCACCAGTCACATGCACAACTGGGTATTGTTTTACATTCCAAGGCCAAATTTGCCTGTTACTCCAGGTGTTTCTTGACTTCCTACTTTAGCATTCCAGTCCCCTATAATGAAAAGGACATCTTTTTTGGGTGTTAGTTCTAACAGATCGTGTAGGTCTTCATAAAACCGTTCAACTTCAGCTTCTTCAGCATTACTGGTTGGGGCATAGACTTGGATAACTGTGATATTGAATGGTTTGCCTTGGAGACGAACAGAGATCATTCTGTCGTTTTTGAGATTGCATCCAAGTACTGCATTTCGGACTCTCTTGTTGACCATGATGGCTACTCCATTTCTTCTGAGGGATTCCTGCCCGCAGTAGTAGATATAATGGTCATCTGAGTTAAATTCACCCATTCCAGTCCATTTTAGTTCGCTGATTCCTAGAATGTCGATGTTCACCCTTGTCATCTCTTGTTTGACCACTTCCAATTTGCCTTGATTCATGGACCTGACATTCCAGGTTCCTATGCAGTATTGCTCTTTACAGCATCGGATCTTGCTTCTATCACCAGTCACATGCACAACTGAGTATTGTTTTCGCTTTGACTCCATCCCTTCATTCTTTCTATAGTTATTTTTTGGTTTTGGTACCATTCCTCCTGGTTTTGCTGTGCACATATTTATTTATCTATTTTAAATCAAAACCTGAATCATGCATTCTTCTTTCTGGCTTGGCATTTTATTATGCATGTGTCCCTATGCCTGAAATATTGCCAAATGATTTGAATGCTTTAAATATCACATCAGTTGTATGTAGTATAATTTGTTTAATCATTTTCTAATTATTCAACATTTAGATTCTTTCCAGTTTCACTAATGTGTCTTCAGTGCACATTCTTGGACATAAATTTTTGTCTTTATTTCTGATTATTTCCTTATGACAAATTCCTAGAAATAAAATTATTAGAGCAAATTATATGGCCATGCTTAAGGCTCCTAACACTTTTGTCAAGTTACCTCAGAGAAACTTTTTAAAAATGTGAATTTAATCATGTTATTCCCTTTTGAAAATCTCTAAAGACAGAACTCAGAAACTAGTTCAAACTTCTTGGGTAGATTTATAAGACTACATGGTTTGGCCTCAACTTACCTCTCTGACTTCATCTGCCACTGCTCCCATATGTAACCCCTTTATTTCAACCACAACATACTATATATTAATATCAGCTCATGAAATATGCCTGTCCTTTGGACATGGTTGTGCCCTCTGCCCAGAACATCATGTTCCCTTTTGTTCATCTATCCATCTCCTATTTGTTGATTCAAAATTTAAGCATCATCTATATAAGATAGAAAATATCTTCCATTTAAATGCTTGCTGTGAGTCAGGCTCTAAACTAAAGAAAAAAATTCATTTCATTTAATAATCACAACCGTTTTATCTAAGTATTTATTTTCAACATCAACTGAAGAAACAGGCTCGAGGAATGACAGGCTTCTGTAGTTAAGTGGCAGAGTGGAGATTTAAACCCAAGTCTATCTGACTCTGAGCCCATGTTCTTTATCAGTGTGTGTAAAATTTGTCTCCTCTCTGATCTTCCTGCCATTTCAGTTCAGGTCAGTCACTCTGTCTTATCTGATTCTTTGCGACCCCATGGACTGCAGCCCTCCAGGCCTCCCTGACCATCACAAACTCCCGGAGATTACTCAAACATTATTCGAAGCTATGTCTCAGTAGCCTGGTTATTAATGCCTCCTTCCTTCCACACTTTGCTGTGAGGGTGTGATGTCTGGGGCTGTGGCAGCCACCTTGCCAGCCGTAAAGGAAAAGTCAGAGCCTCACAGAGTCACTGACCCAGTGCCCTGGGTGAGTCAGCTCTGGAACCAACTGGCATCTAGGCGACTCATCATGTGTGGTGACTACTGTGTGTGTGTGAGGCCTGTCGTGTCTAGCTCTTTGTGAACCCATGGACTGTAGCCTGCCAGGTTCCTCTGTTCATGGGATTCTCCAGGCAAGAATACTGGAGTGGGTTGTCATTTTCTCCTCCAGGGGATCTTCCCAATCCAGGGATCGAACCTACATCTCCTGCGTCTCCTGCATTGGCAGGTGGATTCTTTACCACTCTGCCACCTGGGAAGCTGTGATAACTAAATGCCTCTGTTATTTCAATAAATTCAAATCAATATTTTAAACACAGAAAATTTATCTATAATGATAAATGTCAGGTGTGTGATCACCTTTAGGTGCATATTGACTGGGAGAAGACTTAACATGGGTGCTGGTCACTTTCTGAAAATTTATTAAGCAGTGTGCTTGGATTCATGTATTTGTCTATTGCTATGTCATACTTCAACTGAAAAAGGGAAAAGAGCAAAGTTTACTAAGAAACAAAACAAAACAAACCTCAATACCAAAGGAAAAAGATTGACAATATATTGGCAATTTTTACTTCATAAGTAGCTTTCAAACTCACCCCTTCCCTTTATTCCCTTTATTTGAGGCCTCATTAACTCTTCAAAATATTATTTCTTTATTCATTTGGCCATGCCAGGTCTTCTCTCTAGCTGTGGTGTGCAGGCTCCAGAGTGCTTGGGCTCAGTAGTTGTCGTCTGTGAGTTTAGTTGCTCTGTGGCACGTGGCATCTTAGTTCCCTGACCCTGTGCATCGCCTGCATTTCAAGGTGGAGTTTAACCACTGGACCACCTGGGAAGTCCCTTATTAAGTCTCTTTTAACCAACTCCAAGAGCCTCTAGTAATCAGGTTTTCCCTGCCTGAGTCTACATTCTGGTAAGAACTCTTCTGCATGGGGCCAAAGGGAACCTTCCAAACAGAAATCTGACCATGTCATTCACCTTCTCAGGGAATACAATCCTTCACATAGTATTTATTCTTCTTTTTAAATTTGAATTCATTTCAAAAATGTAATTTATACAGAGAATAACACAAGAACCTTGTGCCTACCACTCAACTATAAGAGGTTAGCATATTGCCCTATTTGTTCCAATCAAACATTGTTGCTAAGAAAGAATCAGTTAAGATACAATTTTAGCCCCATCCCTTAATTCCACAAGTCCCTCCCCATTATCCTGAATTTGGTGTGTGTCTTTTCAAATCAGGTTTTCTTATTAACCCAACATAAGTATACATCCATGAACTCTATATAACTGTTTTGTGAGTTTAAAATATGTATATATGTAAATAGTATCAAAGTAGTTTTTTTTTTAATAATCTGCTCTGACCACTTAACATTGTGTTTTTACAATTTATACATGATGGCATATAGATCTACAATATTCGTGTAACATGCTATAGCATCACTGTATGGGTAAGCCATACCTTACTGATCTATTATAAAGTTGGTGAACATTTAGATTATTTATAGCTGTTTGCTATTACAATCAATGCAGAAATGGACTCCTTTATGTATTTCTTCCTTTAGTTCCAGTATACAAAGAAATGGAATTGCTAAATGGTAGGAATATAATATACCTCCACTTTAACAGATATTATTGCCTAAATGCTCTCAGAAGTAGTTGTAAGAAATTTGTGCCATTACTATTAATAGCAGCATATGAAATTTTGCAATTGATTTCCATCCTCAACAACTGGTATTATTAGAATTTAAAATTTTAACAATCTGGTAAGTATGAATATGTATAATCCCTTTGAATTTTAATCTTCATTTTGCATACTAGATAGGTTAAGCTTGTGTGGTCTATAATTTTTTTATTGTGAGCTTATCTATAGCAGGGCTTAAGTTTTCTGTGGGAATCCCATGCACCCTGGTCTCTAGAAAGCCGTTTTGTCCTTGTGCTGCTAGAAAGGAATCCCAGGGGTTTCATAAGTCCTAGCCTATGCAAATCTAATTTTATTATTCTCTTTTTAAACTTTCTACAGAAAAATTTCAGAAAATAGTCCAGTTTCATTGAATGGATATATAAGACTGCTTGATTTGGCTTCTACACACTTCAACTTCAGCTAGAAGCTTATTACCTTGATTTTATACTCTCCTTTTATTTCTGATACATGGAATGTCTGATCCATGCATCAGAGTTCATTTGATCTGTATTCAGTGAAGGGAGCTATTATATTTTATTCAGTATTTCTGTGTGTGTTCTTTTTTTTCTGGGACAGCAGTTCTATGTTAATGAAGTCTGCCATGTTGCTAGATTTAGACTTTCAGCATGGAATTCCTTTCATGAGTTCGTATTTCCTTATCCCTCTACCCCTATTTATGTGACTCATCTACCTTTCCCCTTGTCCTCTAAAATCCAGCTATGCTGAACTGCTTGCAACTCTCCCAAACTCATATCACTTTGCTTTTGTATATGTAGCTACCTTTTCCTAGTCATTGTCAAGGATCATATCTGCCTCTACCTCCCTGGAAAAACTCTGAGCTCAGAGGTTGGGCTGGATGGCTTTGCTGGACTTCCACTCTCATCTGGCTCTGCAATTGACTGGATGTCTGTCTATTTCATCTATTGACTGTGAGTTCCTGCAGGCAATGATACTGTCTTATCTTTCTTTTCTTTAGGATGGAGCATAGTGGCTACTACAGAGTAAATACTCAATTAATTATTTTTTGACTAAATATATGCCCAGAGGGTGCCTTTTTTAGTATATGTGAAAACATAGTTATGTGTTAATTTTATGCAAGGATGTACATATAATTGCAAACACACGGTTGTGTATCTCTGGATATGCATGCAAGTGTGTGTGTGTCTGAGTATATGCATGTATGCAGATATTTGCTCTGCTACTTCTGACTGGGTGACACGAACTCTTAGGTGGCATTTGTGGGGATGCTAAGATGTTTGCGGTGACAGTGGAAAGAGAAAATAAAGGATAATTGCCACTTGGGAGACCAAACTGTGGAATATGTGGTCCAAGCAGCTCTCAGAAACTCACCCCATGGAGGGTGCCTTTTATGGGGCTGGGGGTGGAACTCAATGTACCTAAGTAAACATTACATTGCTGTCGAAATCAGGGGTTTGAGAGGAAGGGTTGAAGGAGTTTTGACATCAGTGGGACAGCCTCAGTGGACAACTCCTATGGACCTGATCTCTTTGATTCCAACTGAAGCTTTGTGCCAAATTTTCAATTTTCCTTTTCTTTTTAACCTTTTAGGGGCAGTTCCTGCCTCACACTGGAGCCTCTTTCCATCCCATTGAGCCTCTGCTTTCTATTTCTATGTTTCCTTTCCTCTCATTACTCTGGCATGTGTGGGCAAACAAACTTTCTACTGGCACTCCCAACTGACATCTTTCTCTTTCTGCCGGATTCACAGGATGCTGTCTGGGGGTCCACCTTGATTGGCAGAGGAGTTCTATGACCATGATGTCACCTCTGCTCAGTTGGCGAACCCCAGCATGAATCAAGACATCAGAGGAAATGAGTGGTGATCCCCCAAGGAGACAAGCTCATAAAGTCATCATCGGTGACAGCAAAGGAAATTAAGGAAAACTGAGGTCAGAGTTATAAGAGTACAACCAGTGTTTGTTTATTCATGCCTCATTCATTCAGTGACTATTCACTTTGTTCCTACACTGTGAATTAGACATAGTTCCTGCCTTCAAGGAATTTCCAGTCTAACGAGGGAGGCTGATTGGATGGACAAACAGAAAGATAAAGGGAAGCCCAGAAGGTCAGAGTTATAAGAGTACAACCAGTGTTTGTTTATTCATGCCTCATTCATTCAGTGACTATTCACTTTGTTCCTACACTGTGAATTAGACATAGTTCCTGCCTTCAAGGAATTTCCAGTCTAACGAGGGAGGCTGATTGGATGGACAAACAGAAAGATAAAAGGAAGCCCAGGGTATTCTGAAAACCTATAAAAGGGGAATCTGAATGGCAGGATGGGGAAACAGTGGAAATAGTGACAGACTATTTTTTTGGGGGGGGGCTCCAAATTCACTGTAGATGGTGACTGCAGCCATGAAATTAAAAGACGCTTACTCCTTGGAAGAAAAGTTATGACCATCCTAGACAACATATTAAAAAGCAGAGACATTGCTTTGCCAACAAAGATCCGTCTAGTCAAAGCCATGGTTTTCCAAATAATGTCCTTGGTTTCCTACCAGGAGCAGCCAATACCAGGAATCAAGTAGTACAGATATTTATTTTTTGGTTCAAGTATAAAGTTTTTCTGACTAATGTGTCATCATTACTTTGGAATTTTCTGTTCTTACCTAACTCCTTGTTTTTACTTGCTTGTTTTTTTTTTTTTTCTTTTTACTCAGTTTTATTGAGATATAGTTGACATACAGCACTGTATACATTTAAGGTGTACAGTATAATGTTTGACTTACATATATTGTAAAATGTTTACCACAATGAGTTTAGTCAATATTCATCATCTCTTGTAATACCAAAAAAAAAAAAAAA
>SJYT01011714.1:219695-562445 GCA_006410635.1 Cephalophus harveyi
ATAAACATTAACATTTCTCTAAAGATTATTTTGTCTGATAAAGTAGTGATAATCATTCTTTTTTTGCCATAAAATGTGAATATCATGTTGAAAGGGTCATGTTAGTTCTTGCCAAAATAACCTAGTTCTAAAAATGAAAATGTCAAAAAAATAAAAAATTTAAAAAAAAAAAATGAAAATGTCAATTTAGCTAAACTACCTCTTAGCATCATCCTAAACCCACATTGTTTTGGTAATTTATAACTCTGTTTGTCATATGTTCTTTCATTTATAAAAGATGTATATCTTAAAAATAAATTAGTTTATTGGGACATAAAAGAAATCAAAACAAGCAAATAGCCACTCTTGAAAATGTATTTATCAGTGACCAGTGGAGGAGTCTAGACCTGAAACCCCCAGCAAAAGAAACTCTGACTTTTCATATATTTTACCATTTTCATAATTATACTAATTCCTAGATAACCCAGACTTAGAGGATATAAAATGTAAAGAAGAGGGATTAGAGCCCAATATTTGGAGGGATCTTCTAGTAGGTGATGAAAGGAACTGGAGAAAGCTTATAACAAGCCCTGTTGGTGTCACTCATGACACGTTTGTTCTTTGGGGATTTAGTAACCTAGATTTAGTTGGGCTTCCCAGGTGGCACAGCGGTAAAGTATTGGTCTGCCAATGCAGGAGGTGAAAGAGACATGGGTTTGATCCCTGGGTTGAGAAGATCCTCTGGAGAAGGTAATGGCAACCCACTCCAAAATTCCTGCCTGGAAAATCCCATGGACAGAGAAGCCTGGTGGGCCACAACCACAGGGTCACAAAGAGTCAGACACAACTGAGCACCTGAGCACAAGCAACCTAAATTTAGCTATTTGGACTCTACTGTATTCCGTTAGTCACTAACCACTTATCTTACATCATTTTCCCTCTTGGCACATAAGAGTTTGGGTTTTGTTTTTTATGTTTCACATATAAGTGAGATCACTCAACATTTGCCTTCTTCTGTCTGACTTATTTCACTTAGCATAATGCCTTTCAGTTACATACACACTGTTGCAAATGTTAGAATTTCTTTTTTATACTGGAATAATACTCCATCACGTGTGTAATATATTCCATAACTATTTATCCACTCATCTGTTGATGAACACTTAGGTTGTCTCCATAAATTGACTTTTGTAAATAATGCTGTTAAAAACATGGGGGGTTGGTGCAGATATCTCAACACAAAGTTTTCAGTCTCTTCAGATATATACCCAGAGGTGGAATGGCTGGATCATATAGTAATTCTACTTTTCTTTTTTTAGGAACCTCCATGTTGTTTTTCCATAGTGGCTGTATCAGCTTACATCCCACCACTTGCACAAGGATTCCCTGTACTTCTCATTTTCACCAGCAATTATTATATCTTGTTTTTTGATATTAGTCATTCTAACAGGCATGAGGTGATATCCATTATGGTTTTGATTAGCATTTCCCTAGTGATTAGTAATGTAGAGCATCTTTCTGTGTACCTGTTGGTCATCCATATACTTTGGAAAAATGTCTACCTGGGACCATTATCCATTTTTAAATTGGATTATATGTTTTTTGCTATTGAGTTGTATGATTTATTTATATTTTGGGGGTATTAACGCCTTATTGGATATAAAGTCTGCAGATATTTATCTTCCCTTTCAGTAGACTTTTTGTTGATTGTTTCTTTTGATGTTAGTTTGCTTATTTTGAACTTCATAAAAACAAACTCATACTGTATGTATTCTGTTGTGCCTGTTTCCATTCACTCAATATTCTTTCTGTGAAATTTATTCGTATTGTTGTGCATTGAAGGGGTTTGTTCATTTTCATTGCTGAATGGTATCCTCGTGTGAATGTTTAATTTCATTATTTAATGATCTGCTCAATCGTTGATGTGGATTTGAGTTGTTTCAAGTTTTGGTGAGAATATATAGATTTCAGGAGGATGGGGTATGCACATTATTGGCTGGCCACCTCATGCGAAGAGTTGACTCATTGGAAAAGACTCTGATGCTGGGAGGGATTGGGGGCAGGAGGAGAAGGGGACGACCGAGGATGAGGTGGCTGCATGGCATCACGGACTCGATGGACGTGAGTCTGAGTGAACTCCGAGAGATGGTGATGAACAGGGAGGCCTGGCGTGCTGCGATTCATGGGGTCGCAAAGAGTTGGCCATGACTGAGTGACTGAACTGAACTGAGATACTCCCAACATTTTCCAAAATGTCTGAACCAATTTGCATCCCTGCTTGCAGTGAATGAGAATTCAGCTGTTTTACCTCTTCAACAACATTTCGTACTACCAGTTGTTTTTTTTTAATTAGACAAGGGTGTCACAAGTATGACGCAATATCTCACTGTGATTTTAATTTGGATTTCCCTATGACTAATAAAGCTGAGCACACTTCTATGTTTATCTACCATTTGTATACCCTCTGTTCAGTTCAGTTCAGTTACTCAATAGCATCCAACTATTTGCAGCCTCATGGACTGCAGCATGCCAGGCCTCCCTGTCCATCATCAACTCCTGGAGTTTACTCAAACTCATGTTCATTGAGTTGGTAATGCCATCCAATCACCTCATCCTCTGTCATGCCCTTCTCCTCCCACCTTCAGTCTTTCCCAGCATCAGGGTCTTTTCAAATGAGTCAGTTCTTCACATCAGGTGGCCAAAGTGTTGGAGTTTCAGCTTCAGCATCAATCTGCCCAATGAATATTCAGGACTGATTTTCTTTAGGATGGACTGGTTGGATCTCCTTGCAGTCCAAGGGACTCTCAAGAGTCTTCTCCAACACCGCAGTTCAAAAGCATCAATTCTTCAGCCCTCAGCTTTCTTCACAGTCCAACTCTCACATCCATACATGACCACAGGAAAAAACAAAACTTTGACTAGATGGGTCTTTGTTGGCAAAGTAATGTCTTTGCTTTTGAATATGCTGTCTAGGTTGGTCATAACTTTCCTTCCAAGGAGTAAGCGTCTTTTAATTTCATGGCTGCAATCACCATCTGCAGTGATTTTGCAGCCCCCCAAAAGTAAAGTCTGACACTGTTTCCCCATCTATTTCCCATGAAGTGATGGGACCAGATGCCATGATGTTAGTTTTCTGAATGTTGAGTTTTAAGCCAACTCTTTCACTCTCCTCTTTCACTTTCATCAAGAGGCTCTTTAGGTTTTCTTCACTTTCTGCCATAAAGGTGGTGTCATCTGCATATCTGAGGTTATTGATATTTCTCCTGGCAATCTTGATTCCAGCTTGTGCTTCATCCAGCCCAGCGTTTCTCATGACATACTCTGCATAGAGAGTTAAATAAGTACAGTGTCAACACACTGCCCTGGAGCGGGGGCTGCGCCGCACTGGAGCGACTTTGAGGAGACACCACACATCCAAGGTCAGAGAAGCCCCGCCAAGGCGGTAGGCACTGGAGTGGTGGCTGCACAGCACTGGAGCAACTTTGAGGAGATACCCTCTGTTAGAAAGTTCTAAAAATGGATTGTCTCTCTTCTTCTTAGTCATCATTATTCACAAACCGTTCTGATGTCAAAAGAATACTACCAAAGCCTCGCTGATCTAACATTCACCTCTGATATCTGGGGCCATTCATGCCTTGTCTTCTCTTCAAAGGAGGTGAAGAGAATCGAAATGTGATGTGTGCATTCAAGTTTTCCAAAGACTGCAGTGGGCCGTTGAAGGCAAAGTTAGCATCATTGGAAGGGTTCATCCAGAAGCTGGAATTTTTTTCAGGGTTGGATGTTCTAAAAGGGATGCTTACCAGAGATGGGGAGAGGGTCCACATGGAGGACATCAAAGTCTAATTAACTCATTCTACTCATTATGCTCCTGCAACACGTCACATAGCCTCCTCCGCCCATTATCATACTACCATAATCACTTCATTGGAAGGACTGATGCTAAAGCTGAAACTCCAATACTTTGGCCACCTCACGCAAAGAGTTGACTCATTGGAAAAGACCCTGATGCTGGGAGGGACTGGGGGCAAGAGGAGAAGGGGACGACAGAGGATGAGATGGCTGGATGGCATCACCGACTCGATGGACATGAGTTTGGGTGAACTCCAGGAGTTGGTGATGGACAGGGAGACCTGGCGTGCTGCGATTCATGGGGTTGCAAAGAGTCGGACATGACTGAGCGACTGAACTGAACTGAACTGATAATCACTCACTCACTTGTCTCTTCTCCTAGACCTACCTCTTGCAGAGCCCTTTCCATTCATGTCATTGGTGCAGATAGTGTAAACAAGCTTTGGCCATTGGTAGATAGATCTCAGGAAAGCCACCATCAGACAGGATAGGTCCTCCAGCTGATATCTCTCTTAACTTCCTGTTCTTTCTTTGTAACACTCATCTTAGTTCTTAATTATTTGACTTTTTGCTTTCTTCTCTAACTCACAAGTCCCTTGAAGCTGCCATCTGGTCCCTTTTACCCACTGTCCTTCATGGATTTACCAGTGCCTGGTACAGAGTACTTAATGAGTATTAATCAACAAATAACTGAAATAATTTGAATCTGAATCCCAGAGCTGCCCCATATTATGGCATGGTTCCATATTTGCTTAAGTGAAAGTGTTATTCACTCAGTCATGTCTTTGCAACCCCATGGAATTCTCCAGGCAAGAATACTGGGTAGGGTAACCATTCCCTTCTCCAGGGGATCTTCCCGACCCAGAGATAAAACCCAGGTCTCCTCCATTGCAGGAGGATTCTTTACCAACTGAGCCATAAGGGAAGCCCATCTTTCCCTTAAGTACCCATGAAATGGTGCTACTTCTTATTGAGAATAGTTTAATTCATCAAGTGCTATTGGATAAGTATAACGGGAAGACAGGGAGACTAGAAGTATGCAGTGACTTGATCTCCACAGCTCCTCCACTAACTTGCTGTGTATCCTCCTCCTCCTGCTAGCGAGTTATTTTATCTACCTGGACCTTTGTTCCCCTAGATTTGAAGGGAAAACTTCAGACTCTGGCCTTAAGAATCTCCCTCTCTGCATTCTGGGATCCAAAGTTATGTCCACTCACAGGAAAATGCTGAGAAAATGCTGAATTAGGCCATGGATCTGAGTGGGGATACCAAATGGAGTTTGCCTGGCTGGATTTTAAAATTGCTTGAGACCAGTGACTCCTTTTTTCCTTCCATTTTCTCTTTTGAATAGGACTATCTATAACTGTTATTCTATGCCTGTCCCATTGCAGAATTTTGGGAGCAGATAACTTATCTCTTAAGTTTCACGAATTCATAGATTTATAGATGGAGAGCAATTATGCCTCAGGATAGACTAAACCCAGAACCTCATTCTTACCTTACTTAGATGATGTAGTTTGGATGATGAGATTTGAGATTTTGAACTGATGTTATAATGTGTTGAGACTTTAGGGAATGTTGGGATATGGTGAATGTACTTTGAATATGGGATGGATGTAAATCTTCAGGAGCCAGAGGTAGGCAGAATAATGGTCCCCTCAAATATGTCCATGTCCTAATCCCTGGGACCTGTGAATGTGTTGTGTAACATGACAAAGGGGGAATTAAGCAATTAAGGTCGCAGATGGAATTAAGGTTGCTAATCAGCTGACTGTAACTTGGGTAGATTATCCTGGACTGTCTGAGTGGATCCAATGTCATCTTCAGGCCCCTAAATGTGGAAGGGGTGGCAGAAGAGAATCAGAGGGATGACAGAATAAGAAGGACTCAGCCCAACATTGCTGGCTTTGAAGAAAGGAAACAAACCAAAGAAGTGGATGACCTCCATACGTTTGAAAAGACCAGGAAACAGCGCCTCTAGCACCTCCAGAACTAGGAGGTAATACACTTGTGCTGTTTTAAGCCACAAGTTAGTGGGTAATTTTTTTACAGCAGCAGTGGGACAGGAATCCAAGTTCTGGCCTGTGGTTTACTCCTCCACAATCTTAAACATCATCTTTGCATCCCTTCGTATTCCTTATTTCTCAAAATCAGCACTCCTGGATGAATCAAAAGCAACAAACAGGCTACAGTGCCTGGCACACTGGTGCTTAAACGATGTTAGTGTCCAGCTTCCCCTCCTCTTCCAGGTTGGGGAAACACAGAGAAGAAAGTGAGTGAAAGCCGCTCAGTTGTGTCCAGTCTTTGCGACCCCATGGACTGTAGCCCACCAGGCTGCTCTGTCTGCGGAATTCTCCAGGCAAAAAATACTGGAGTGGGTAGCTGTTCCCTTCTTCAGGGGATCAGAGAGGAAAAGCAGGAGCCAAATGCCATTCTTAGCAGTGCACCTTCCTGCCTTTGACGTCGCTGGCTGTGTAAAGGATTGCCTCAGTGAACTCCCCAAGCACAACTTATCGACAGCCTGCTCCTTATCTGCCTTTGGGGGACCCACAACTCCCCCCTCCCTGGGGAAACCTCTCTTTAGAATACAAAAGCTCTTTAGAAGAGGAGGGCTCTCTGAGAGGAGAGCAGGACCAGAGCGTCACTCTGCAAACAGGCTCTTGGAGATGAAAGAGCTCAGGGCATCAGTATCTACACCACACCACTGTATTTCCCAGGGAGAGAATCCCACAGTGGTGCGCTGCGGGGGAGGGGAGCCCCTGAAGGAGTATGGCCTCCTCCCAGCCCCCAACCACCGAGACCAAGCCCCCTCAACCATTCCAAGTCTCCAGCTCCCTCCTTAGTTGTTATGAGCTTTTATTTAAAAAGCACATTTAATACATGTATAGTTTCGCAGATACAAGTTTTCACTTTGTATTCTACAAAAGTCTTTGAATATTATTCTCTTTACAAAATGGAACCTTACAAAAATACTGGCAATTTAATGTTTTTATACAGTTTTCTCTAGTTGCAGTTATTTCTTTCATTGTAAAAACATCTACCACAGAACTACGGTATTTTAGTTGATATTAAAAAAAAAAAATTAAACTCCATGCTTTTTTAAGCAGCTAATGTAAATAACACAGGTCGAGACACAGTTTATAATCATAGTGGATATAGCTAAAATTGTTTCAGAAATAATATTTTACATAGTTAACTTTTAATGTTTTATACATTATTTATATAATATTTATATATAAAAATCATAGCTTGCTATAAGTTGAAATGAAAGGACGGCTTCTGTAGTAAGGCTGTGCATGTGGTTGACCCATGTGGTTACATTTAGCCCTTTGAAAGGTGTGCATCCGAGATCTGAAAGCATTTCTTCCTTCCTCCTTTCCTCAAAGGTTCAGTAGAAGCGGTCCCTGACTGCTGCCTCAAGTGGGACCTTGCTTGGAAGGACACTTATCGAGAGAGGATGAGGAAACTCTACGGAGATTTAACCCACGTGTTCTGCCCAGCAGAACCTACCAAGAACTGCCCCAGAGATCAACCCCAAGACAATAGTGCTTTACACAGCTTAGCAAGAGTGGCTCCCCCAGAGACCCTGCCCGTCAACTCCGTTATCTGGAAGGGCCGCCTCTGGGATATGAGACCGTCTGCTACTCCGGCTCATTCAGACTGTGAGTAGCCAAAGGGTTGCTTCATTTTTCATTCTGCCCTCTTCGTTCCTCCATCTCTTGCATGGAAAGCTGCTTTCCATCAGCTGATGGCAGACCACACCTGTGCTCGTCTCCGGGCCCTCAGAGGCCATCCCGGTGGGCACCCAGCAAGGGTTTCCAGGGAGAAAGCAGTAGCCGAAGCTAATCATCACTACTTGAGTGTGCCAGTGCCCGGGTGATTGCTGTACACAACATCAGCATCCTGTAACCGACATTTCAGCATCACAGGATGGTGCGTCAAGAGAAGACACAGGAGGGCCTGAACTCTCCAGCTCTTCCGAAATTGTGCTATTTGTGAAATTCACTCATCCACAAAGAGTCACCTAATCACTATAAGTGAGGGACTGTGGTTGCTGGCCTATGGGCTGAGGAAGTGAGTGATGAGGCCTCATGACTGGGAATCTGGATTCAGGATTTGATCACTGGACTGAGCAAACCTGCTCTTTTCTTATATTTAAAAGCAAAAACAAACAAACAAACAAGGTTCCTGAACCAAAGTCACAGTAGAGAATCGAGTGGTGTGGACAGAGACACAAGAGGGGGGCCCCCAATGGCTAGTTTGTTGATTCAGTGCTATTTCTGGCATCATGTGCTACAAGGTGAATGTGAGCTTTCCCAACAGGCCTGGGATTCCTCAGGTCACAAAGGCGACCAGCAGACTCTACTCAAATCGTCTTAGTGTTTGTTCCAGAACAAGCCCGTGTTCACTAGAACATGAACACCTAAACCAACTGCATATCCAGGATTCCCGCACTTGCTGTTAGTTTGCTGTTGTTTCCATACAGGAGAACGCTACCTACTTTGGAAGGCCACAAGGTAAGACTTTTTTTTTTTTTTTTTCTTTTTTAAAAATCAGTCGGGCAAAAAGTTTTTCCCTACATTCTACTGTCTGATGAGATTGGAGAGCAGCAAAACTTGCTGTCAGCAGTCATTTCCAAAAACAGCTCAGGAGGTGGGTGGCACCTACACCATGTTGTGGTGATTGCTCCTGTCGATAATGTCCACAGGTGAAAGCATGTCCTTCCTGATGGCAGAGGGAGGCAGGGAGAGTGTTGTCTTGGTCTTGAAGAGGTCAGACACGAAGAAAACCTAGAAGCATAAAATCAGAGATCCCAATCAGTCATTAACATTTGGGCCTTGGGGACAGGCAAAGGGAAGATCCTAGGAGTGTGGACTTTAGGAAAAGGGGCCCCCAAACTTTGAACAGGGAAGGACCACGAAGACTATGGGCTTCCCCAAAGGCTCAGCAGGTAAAGAATCTGCCTGCAACGCAGGAGACACAGGAGATGTGGGTTGAATCCCTGAGTCAGGACGATTCCCTGGAGGAGGAAATGGCAACCCATTCCAGGATTCTTGCCTGAAAAATCCTGTGGACAGAGGAGTCTAGGGGGCTACAGTCCAAAGGGTTCCAAAGAGTTGGACACGACTGAGCGACTAAACACACAGCGTGGAGACCACAGAGTCCAATTCTTATTGCAGAGAGGGAAACTGAGGTCCAGAGAAGGGCAGTGACAGGCCCAAAGTTGCACAGCCAGGGGAGGAGCAGACCTCATATCCATGGACTCTCAGTCCAGTGCTCCCTATCTACATGCCCCACTTCCTTATTTCTCAAGGTAAATGAATAGCAGTGAAAGATAAGTTCTCAAACAAAGGAAGCATTAGTCACCGTCATTAGCCCTCAATACTTTCCCTTCCCTCACAAAGGAATCTAGGGTGTAACCCAAAGAGATCAGCCAATATGAATTCCTATCAGCAGGCACTGGAGCAAGGAAGCAGTCATGATCACTTTTTCCTGAAAGCCCAGTGATGTCAACAAGCTGAAGGAGGTCAAGAAGCCAGGGTCTCTTGGCTGAAGGAGTCAGCAACTAACCCGGAGGAAAGGTCAATGTAAACCCTCCTATCACTCATTCCCAACCTCCTTCCTCCTTCTGAGCATATGACCTCACTGAGTCGTCTTAGACCGTCTTAGAATCATTGAGAAACATTTACTGAGTGCTTACTCATTAGTGTATAAGGATGGCTTAGGCAGAGTTTCTGCCTCAATTAGCTTGCCTCAATTCAAGAACTTGCTCAGTTACCCAAGTAAGAGAAATTCATGCTTTGTATTAGGTGAGAAAATAAATATACAGATCTCCATTTGAGCAAGTTAGCAACAGGAGTTTGTACTGAGTAACTGTAAGAGGCAGCTGTCAGTCATGTAATTTAATAGGAAACATATGGCTGGGGTTCGAAATGGGGACTAAAACACTTCAAAGTTCCTATGTCTAACAGCTTTCTGGATGGAAGAGTCTTTGTCCTGCAGATGGTAACGCACTCACTAATAAGGACAGCCCTGTGACTTCATTCTGGACACATTACAGGCAAAAAAAAAAAAAAAATGAAGTTCTTAGTAAGACTGCACCAACACCAAGGCTGTAACAGCCAGAGCCTGGCCACAGAAGGGACTGGTATCCTTTGTTGAACCAATTTCCACAGTGTTCTCTCTAGTGATACAGTCATCAGCAAAATGCAACCAAAATCACTGGGGATGCTGGTTATCACTGGACACTGGTTACCTTGGGAGAACTCAGTGACTAGAAGGCCAAAAAGGAAACTTACTAGCCACCACAAAATCCTTTGTACCTTTTGAGTTTTTGTACCCATTTCATAGATGACCTACTCAAACATTTTATTATTATTCCTTTGTTGAAAAAAAAATAAGAAGGGCCAGGCAATTTCTTAAGTTATAAGAAAGTGAAAAGAAAAAAGAAAGTGAAATATTAGTCAAGAAATGGAACATTGGAAAACATTCACATTCTGAGTACAATTGAATGGACCCTTTGCAAAGGAAAAAATTAAACATTTTGTCTCATTTTCTAAGGAGGTGTGAACAGTGAGAGCCGTGGCACAGGAAGGTTTGTCTCGTAGCCAGGGACAAGTTGAGACTCAGGAGAGAAAAGGTCTGTTCAGTCCTGCCAGGAGGCCTGAGGCTGCCCTGCCTGGGAACTCTTTACCAAAAAGTGGGGAAGGGGGTTTTCAGATGCCTTAGTATAAGGAAATCTGAACAAACACAGTTAAATGTAGAGATCAATAAAACATTTCAACTCTTCTCTGACAGGTGTAGAACCTATGTCCTCATCGCTACCTGGAAATTACCTTCTCCTTCCTCCTTCTTTCTGTCCCCAAGGAAGAGGTTTCAGTCAGTCCCTCCACTGCTGGCTCTCAACTCCACTTCCTCTAGCCCAGCAACGAGCCTCACCAAATAAAGGCTCTTACTGATCTCATTTCTTAGAGATCTTTCTCCCAGCCTGCATGCCATCTACTGAGGGCAAAGAGAGCAGAGGACACCCTCAAACAAACATCTCTCCCTTCAAGATCCTGACACCACCTCTGTCTACTGGCTGATTTCCCAATTTAATTTCCTGAGCTCACACCCAATACATATTAAGAGTTTCCGTTTCCTAACTGCGAGATAAGAATGAAATGAAGGTTAAAGGCAAGAAAGTACTTGATAAGAATTCTAAACCTATGTCTGGCACATAGTTCAATAAAAGGTGTACCTTGTCTGGGAACCAAAGTCATGTCTGGGCCTACAGTAAGCCATGAGCTCTTGTGTCTGCAAAACTTTGCTCATCAGACTTTCTTCTGATGGGAGGCTTCTTATGGATGGAGTCCAGTCCCGAGCATCCTGCATCACCTACACACTGCATTGAACCTTGCATATACTAGGAGCTTATAAAATGTTTGGTGTCGAAATTCTACACTTCTCCCTACTGGAAGCAGGCACTCTGGCCTTGGATCTTCTCACCATGTAGAACTCTTACAGACCTCAGGGGGATTGAATCCTCCCACACCAACTGCACACAGCCCCACAGCAAGATGAAAAGTAGACTCTGGTCTAGCAGGATCCCCCTGTAAGCTATATTTCACCTTCCGCGTGGCTTGAAGTTACAACAAACACTTTTTTGGGGATCATGAAACATGATCCTGCTGAGACTCAAACAGGGCTCTGTCTTCATGTTGAACAGCAGAACACAAAGAGGACTAGAAAAACTGAAAACTTTTTGTCCTGGAGCAGTTCTATTTTCCACAGAAGATGATTTCCACCCAGAAAGAAAACCCAGAAGCCCAGGCTGTGAAGGGTCTGTACAAATTAGGTGACTACCCCAGGTGTGTGGGACAAACCCCCTCCGAGCCCATAGCCCACTGCACAGAACTTCTCTGCCATGGGAAAGTACCAGCAGACAACAGCCTCAGCAAACAAAATCGATGTGCCAAGCACCACTAAGCGTCCTAAGATCTCTCGCCCTGAGCATATGCTTTCAATTCCTATTCTCCTCTTCTCTGCATTCCATAAATTGCCTTTTTGAAAAACACAATCAGTAAACACTTATTGTACATCTGCTCTGTTCCAAGCCCTGAGATGATAAAGATAATTATACAGAAGACAGAATTCTTTGCCCTCTAAGAGCTCACAGGTCAATGAGGGAGAGATCCAGGTAAATAGAGCAATACAATGGCGTGGTTTAGGATTATGATAGAGGGAAGCCAGGGTGTTAAAGCAGTACAGAGAACACGGCATCTAACCCAGGATGAAGGGGAGGGAAGAGGGGCTGAGAAAGCTTCCCCCAAAGGTGGTCTATTTGAGCTTAGCTTTGAAGGATAAGTAGGAGGGAGCCAGGTGGTGAATGCCAGGAATGTTGTTCTAGGCAAAGCGAGTAGCACACGCAAAGGGAGTGAGGGGGCCCAGCAAGTCCAGGAGCTGCGGGAAGCTCAGTGTGAGGAGGGCCGAGCGGTGAGGGGGGCTGGAGGGGGAGCCAGATCTTGAGAAGGAGTATGACACAGCCTGAGGAGCCACGGTCAAGGCTGAAGCAGGAAAGCAGCATGGTGGGGAGACCTGCATTAAGATCACGATTATCTAAGAAGAAGGCATCAGAAAGGGAGCTGGGCGCCTGAAAGCAGGGATACTGGTCAGGACACTGTTGCAGAAAAGGAGACGATGAGTCCTGTGCAACCATCATGCAGTGAAGACAAAGAAGACCAGATGGGTTTTTGAAAGGTTGAGGCCAGAACTGCGGTTAAGAGAGGTGTGCGTGTTTATGTGGGTGGATGTGTGTGCAGGGGGCCCTATGTTTCTCTTTCTAGTCTTGTTTTCAACTCTAGAAATCTTGCACTTGTTCCCATCAAAACTCTGTTTGGGTGACTATCCTAGGGGGAAAAAAAAATTATCGTTCTGCTTTTCTCTGTCTTCTAATATTCTGACTCCCTCTGACATTGGCTTAGAGATATGGTTCTGACCTGAGTCAGAGAGGATCTTAATCTGAGGGTATGGTGATCTGATTCAGGCAAGCATTCAGGACAATGTAGTCCTTCCATCCAGAGCAAGGCTACACACAAACATGACAACTCCAGGCTGGAGGAATCCCACTGGAGGTGATGAGATGAGAAATGTACAGGAGTCTCCTTATATAAACGGTGACTCTTATTACTGTGCCAGTGGGTCACCATCTCCCACTCCTCATCCTATACGTGCAGCACCAGTGACAGGCTTTGCTCTTGGGAGGAGGGAAAATTTGTCTTCAAATCCAAGTTCTGCCACTTTCAGCAAGATACCTAAATGAGGGGTACAATACCCCAGGCTCACTTAAGGAATACGTGGTGTCACAAAAGGCGTAAGTGGGGCTTGATAGCAAACAGCCGAGATCACTGGCTTGTGTGTTCAGTGCCCACCCACGTCCAGTCCCCTCTCTTCCCCAGCCTCTTGAGTAGAAAGAAAAGAAACAAGAGAAGGAAGTAGAAACAAGAAAACTTAGAGGGAAATAGAAATGATAGAGAATATGAATGAATAGGTGAAAGCCTGTATCGATTCAAGTCAGACACGAAGACCATGTGAAATAGGAGTTTTCCATAGGACACATAGGATCTGCTCTCTAAGTCTAATAATTTCTGGGGCTTTTGGAGGGAACGAGTCAGCCAATCAAAAAGAAAGATGCTTCCAGTGTCATGTTGCCGGCATTCACCAGCTCTGATATGCCACTCCCCGGAGCACAGAGCCCAGCCCAGTTGAGGGGCTTCCTGCCTAGAGCTCACCAAGCTCCAGATGATCAGATGGGCTGCTGGACCTGCCATTCACTGGCTTGTGTGTCTTAGACATCTTGTAATCTCTTTGAGAGCAGCTCTCCTGTCTGTACTCTGGGGCTCCATGAGCCCTTCCTTGAGCTGCTCTTACCTGCTCTCTTCGGTACCCACACTGAACTTTTAATGACCTTCCATTTAGTATGAGGCCTAGACTTCAGTGCAGATGCAGTGCTTTAGATGTGATGTCATGATTCCCTTTAGACAACAAGCTACTCAAGGGAATGAGCTGTGCTCAGAGCCCAGCAAGTGTAACCCTCAGTAAATCTAGTCCGCTCACTCCACTCGTGAGGCTAGAAACCATGGGCCGTCCCTGTTGCATACCCCCCTATGCCTTGGTCTTGGGATATCCTTCGAGCAAATTGCTCTACCATAATAAATCGCACTGATTACAGAATAATTTTCCTTTGCCTTGGGTCTTGGCTCATCCTCACACCTGAAGTCCACCTGCCAATGCAGGACACGGTTTGGTCCCCGGGTCCAGAAGTTCCCCTGGAGGAGGAAATGGCAACCCATTCCAGTATTCTTGTTTGGAAAATCCCATGGACGGAGGAGTCTAACGGGCTACAGTCCATGGGGTCGCAAAAGAATCTGACACGACTGAGTGAGTGAGCTCACAGGCAAAGAAAGCCATCTTTGGCAGCCCTGTCTTTTGGCTAAATAGGAGTTACTTTATTACAATAATTACTTTTTGACCTTACCAAGGCCAGTGTCAGTGACTTTTTGGCCCTGGGAACTTACCAGTGTCCGTACTGAGTAATTTCCTTGTGTATGTGACTGGAAACTTGATGAGGTAGAAAGAGCGTCACACAAGACGTCAGGCTACGGGATCTAGTCCCCAAATTGCTACTGCTGTGTGACCCAGACCAGTGCACACTCTTGTCTAGGCTTGCACTTGTGCAAGACGAAGAGGTTCATGATTTCAGATGATGGGTCTGCCCTTCATTTGTGTGCTATGGCTACTTAAAAATCTACCTTCCTACAGTTTCTGTAAGGCTTAAATGGAAGGATTCATGTAAAAACACTTCATACCTATGAAAGGGCCTTCAAATCCTCAGTCATCATCCTTCATGACCATCATCAAGACTGAGGGTCATGAAGGAAATTAGTCCCATGAAAAGAAGGAGGGTTTGGAGCAGCAGAGGAAAGCCATAGGCAATTCTGAAGGAGACAGGCATCTGAACCCTATAAAGACCTCACAGGAGGGCGCTTCTCAGTTAATACGGAGGAGGGTAGCTGGTAAGGGGGACCCAGAGAGCTGACGCTCGGTCACTAGGATGCTAGATCCAGCATCAGAGTTCAGGAACATAGTACCCAAGAATTGTAGAGACTGGAGGGAGCAGGAGGCCACTTTCAGAAATGCCGCCTCTTGAAGTGGAAAGGGCAAAGGAGGCTACTCTAACTGACTTCTCCCAAGCACCCCACATGTTCCATCATTCTGAAATTTTTAGGGTCACAGGTCACGCCATATATACATCCTTCCCCATGTCTTTGTGTTATTCCTCCTACATGAAATGCCCTTCCTTATCTTTCATATCTCAGAGAAAATACCCATACACTGCTCAATATTCTCCTACTCTAGGAATTCTTTCCATACTTCCATCACCTTCAAGAAAAAGGAGCACTCCCCTTCTTGTGGCCCCGCTGTCCCCAGGAGAAGAGCCCATCCTAGTGGCTCTGCCCGTCTCCTGCGCTGGGCGTTTTATGTCCTTCCCACTAGAGCAGCGTTTTTTAAACTGCACAGTCCAAGTCAGTAATAAGTCATGACAGCAGTTTATTAGGTGGTCACTACCAGCATTTTCGGAGAAGGCAATGGCACCCACTCCAGTACTCTTGCCTGGAAAATCCCATGGATGGAGGAATCTGGTGGGCTGCAGTCCATGGGGTCGCTAAGAGTTGGGCACGACTGAGCGACTTCACTTTCACTTTTCACTTTTATGCATTAGAGAAGGAAATGGCAACCCACTCCAGTGTTCTTGCCTGGAGAATCCCAGGGACCAGCATTTTAAAGGTTAAATTTAAAACATTAGACTGTATCACCTACAGTAAGTGTCTTATTTTGTGAAATATTTTAGTTATGTGTCGGTGCCTCTATTAGGCTTCCCAGGTGGCTCAGTGATAAAGAATCTGCCTGCCAATGCAGGAAACAAGACACAGGTTCAATCCCCGGGTCAGGAAGATCCCCTGAAGGAGGGAATGGCTACCCACTCCAGTATTCTTGTCCGGAAAATTCCATGGACAGGGGAGCTTGGTGGGCTACAGTCCATGGGGTCACAAACAGTCGGACACACAGCTGAGCACGCATGCACAGTTGCCTCTCATGGGTTATGATGCACAGTGTGTTTCTTATTATGGACTGTGGTTGGGAAACCAGTGAAGCATAAGCTCTTTAAGGACCAACTCTTTTCAGCTTGTGAATATTTAAAACAAAGCATCATACTTAACACGGAATACACATTCAATCAATGTGCTGCATGTGCCAGCATGACACATCTTTAATTCATTGACTCCTCAACCCAAAGATGAGGTTGTGTGTTAAGACGTATCATCCCTACCTGGTGGGATGGGAAGAGGCAGCTGAGAAGAAGTAACTTGGCCAATATATCTAACTAAGTGGTGAGAATGCAACTCCCCGCTTCTGAGTCGGCCTTGCATCCACCCCATTCATCTCAGCAGGGGAATAAGAAAGGAGATTTTATCTACGGAAAAACCTGAATGAACATGTTAGCCAACCAAATAGAATGACTCTGCAAATTGTCATAATCTACTGAGGGGCAGAGTTTACCTCTGTCTCTGCTTTCTTCTCTCTCTCACACCTATATTCCTGCCACCCCTGCCCATCTGAGAATGGGGGCCCAGAGTGGCGAGATCATCCCAGAGCTTCTGGACAAACAGCAAGGCTTTTGCAGGGTCAGAGAGATTCAGGAGGTTATTTCATCCATTCCCTGTGCCTGGGCAGCGTGGAACAGATCCAGTGGAAACAAATGGAAATCTCCCGGTACAGAAGGCAATCATCCCACAAATTCATGGCATAGATTGCACATGGTTGGGGTTTCCTAGTTTAATCTTTTAAGATAAGATCAGGAGAGCCGGGATCTGGTTCCTACCCTGCCACCATGTGTCCTCAGGTGTGTCGCACTCTCTCTGCACCCCAGTTTCCTTTGGGGGGGCTGTCATCGCTGAATTCTTCTTCCATTCACATCCTCGTTTGCCTCCTCCCTCAAGGTCACCTCTCTGGGGCAGAGACAAAGAACACCCTTGCCCTTCCCTACATCCTGGAGGAAGACAGCAGCACACAAAAGAGCGTTGGCTGGCTGAGCCACACCCCCCACGAGAGGAAAACCAGGAAAGACTCTGCCGCGTGTTTATGAAATTCACGAGCAGCTGCTTCCTCTGCTGCACCACAGCAACGGTGGCCTGGCCCTGCCCTGACCCCTCCCAGGGCCCTGTAATTTGCCATCTGTTGGAGGGTCAGGGAGGAGGTGGCTAGATAGGCAAGTTGTCACCAGACAGGAAATGAACCCACTGTCTCTCGCTTCATCCGGGTCCCTGGGTTACTCCAAGGGTGGGAATGCTGAGCCCAGCTGTAGAGTTCCAGTCTTGGGAGGGGTGACTGTGTGTGTGTCTGTGTCTATGTGTGTGTGAGAGAGAGGGGATGGTGAGCATGTGCCTGTGTTTGCCTTGGCCTATCTGTGTATCTGTGGTTCTGAGAGCTGGTGACAGAAAGAGGATGGATGACTGTCTGTGTACAACTGGGTCTGACCATGTGCCTCTGGGCCATGCACCTGCATCCACGTGTGTGAAGGTGTACGTCACTGTGCCTGCCCTTCGGACCCCATGTGTCTGTGTCTCCGTGTTGAGTCCACGATGCCGTGTAGGTTTTTTGTCTGTGATGGGCACCATTGCCTCCCTCCTCTGGAAAGAGTTCAACTACCAAGCAGTGGAGGAGGAAACTGAACCCTCTCCTGTTTGGCATGTGATTTTTGTCTAGACATGTCTTTTTGCTGTGTAAGACAGCAAAGTCCTGTCTTTGTAAGTAAGACAGGACTTACTCTCAAGACCCAGGTCAAGTGCTTGGCTGTCATAGCCTATTGCCCAAGGCTCTGCAGTGGCTGAGCCCACATTCTGGAGTGATGTGTTGTAACCCTTGGGGACTTAAAGATATGCTGTGGCCCCAGTAGAGGCCACCTCCATGGACACTGCAGAGAGACGGTTCTGTCTGAGAAGGCAGATCTCTCTCTGCATGTGTGCTCAGTTAGGTCCAACTCTGCGACCCCATGGACTGCAGCCCCTAAGGATCCTCTGTCCATGAAAATTTCTAGGCACAAATACTGCAGTGGGTTTCCATGGCCATTTTCCAGGGGATCTTCCAGACCCAGGGATAGAGCTCGCATCTCCTGTGTCTCCTGCTTTGGCAGGTGGATTCTTTACCACTGAGCCACCTGGAAGTCCCAAGAAGGCAAATCCAGCTCAGTTACTACAAAGCCCAAAGTTGACTGAGCCTCGGAATCTTTGTGGGAGAAGGTCATGGAGCTAAAGGGCTTCCAAGATCAATTCACAGATGAGGAAACCAGGCTCAGGGAGGAAGTATCTTGCTGAAAGTCCCAAGCTAACATCACTCATTCTTTAACCATTGCTTATCAAGCAGCTATTGTGTGTCAGCTACAACACTAGGCACTGAGAATGGACAACCAAGGGTTAAGCCACAAGGTACCCATAAGGCTATTTGGGGAGACAGACTTTTGAACAATTATGACAGAACCAGGCTGAATGTCATAGTGGAAAACATTCAAGGGGCCATGGCACCATTGGAAGAAAGTTAAGCAACTGTCTTCAGAAAAGGCAGAAGAGAAAATGTGGCAGACTAAACAATGCCACCCCCAACGATGCCCAGGTCCCTAATCCCCAGGACCTGCGCATACGTTACGTTACATGGCAAAATGGACTTTGCAGATGTGACTACGTTAAGAATATCAAGATGGGAAGAGGATCCTATATTATCCAGGTGGGCCCAGTGTAATCACAGGGGCCCTCAAAAGAGGAAGGCAGGAGAGTCAGAAACACAGAAGATGTGCTGATGGGATCAGAAGCCAGAGGGTCCGAAAGAGAGGTGAAGATGCTATGCTGCTGGTCATGAAGATGGAGGAAGTGACCACAAGCCAAAGAATGCAAGCAGCCTCTGGAAGCTGGAAATGCCAAGCAATCGTTGGTATTTGAGACTCTCCCCAGATCTTCCAGAAGGAATGTAGCTCTGCAACATGTCAATTTTAGCCCAGTGAGATGCATTCTGAAATTCAGAACTCAAGAACTCTAAGAAAATTAATCTGTGTTGTTCTAAGCTACTAAGTTTGTGACAATTTGTTAGCGCAGCGACATGGGAAAGTAACACAGATTTCATCAACGATGGAGTGAAACTGAAACTGTGCTCCATCAAAAGGGGACAGCTGTCTAAGACAGGACCTCAGGGTTCCGAAAAATCTGTTTCAGGTGCTGTGCCTGGAGGTGAGGGGGTGTGAGAGGAGTGGGAGATAAGGTCTTACAAGAGGCTGGGATCTTCAGAGCTGGCCCTGCTGAACTGCCTGGAGTCGACCCTGTACCCTTCTACCCTTTCTCTGTGTTACTTCATCCTTCCTAGCCCATTTCCTCATCTCTTTAGTGAGGACAGTGAAGGGTGTAGGGTTTTCCGGGCACTGGAGATGATCAGTGTAAAGTGCTTAACATAGTAGCTGCACATGAGCTTTCCATGCATGTTAGCAAAGGTGACGCCCGTGTCGCTGGGGGTGATTGAAGCTTGGCTCAGGAGATTATTGCTAAGGGTGGGAAATGGTTTATACATTCCTTGGCCCCCTGGACAGTGGCCTTGTACCTTATTGGGCTGCCTCTTCTTGGTCCTCCTAGCCAGTCTCAAGTGATGCCCCTGTGTCATATCCATTCAAATCAGCCACATTCATGGGTGAGCAGAGAATATGGCTTTGCCTGGGATGTGCCTGGGCAGCCCTGTTTCTTGGGACCAAGTTCTGCTATGAGACACAGCAGGGCAGAGACCACAGGCTCCTGCCAAGGCTGCAAGCTACCTGGTACAACCCCCAGAAAGCACCTGATACGAGGGGCGGCAAAACCTGTAAGGCGGACGCCTTTCATCCACCTTCCTGTCCCCTCTTCTTAGTTCCCCAGACCCATCTCTAGCTCATCCTGGTGTCCTGAGTTTTGTTTCTGTCTTCCTCACTCTTCTTATGATGGAAAATGACACACTGCCTTCTTTTTCCCCAGTTGAGCATTCTCAAGCTCCTAGGCTGACCCCACACCTTGCTCTGGCCTCTTCGAGTAGCTTACATGAAATGGCTCACTCGGTGCTGGAGTCCTAAACCAGTTAGGACCAAGGGCTTCTGAGGACTAAGCTGGGAGTCAGGCACTGGGAGAAAAATGATAAATATTGAGTCCCTACCCTCATGTGTTCAGAGCTCAGTGGGACAGGGAAAAATGCTTACAACCCTTTTCTAAGCCATCTTTACACTGTAAAACAGGCTAACAAACTGAAAGCAGCAACTAGAGCAGCGTAAAGGCTTGGGAAGGCCCCTGACACCCTTAAATTCTGCCCTGGAAGCAGCTGCGTATGCTGGCTCCTTTGGTTCAGGTGACCGTGCCTCCTTGCCAATCCCAGAGGGCACAGCTTTGAGCATCCCCAGGAGCTCTTATCTTGGACGACCTGAGTCATCTTTCTGAGTCTCAGTTATCTCATCTGTAAAATGGCTAAGCCTCCAATGGCTTCATGTACCTTAAAAGGAGCCGATGAGTAAAGAGTCTAGAACAGAGCCAACTCACAGTAGGTGCTTGACAAACGCTCGGACCAAATTCCTATCCAGTGCTCCAGCCTGCCAGAGCCAAACAGGATAAAAGTCAGACCCCTCATTTCCCTTCTCGAAAATAAACCTTGGTCCTCCCATACACTTTGTCCCATTGTACGTAGTACAACGTGCTCTATAAAAGACAGGAAGGCTATCAAGGACCCCCACCCCCAATCTTTCAATTTTTTTAATTGGGGTGCAGGAGATTTTAATTAGGGCAGTGGCGCCGAAAAGGAAACGCCACAGCAGGCCCCCGTGGGCCGCCCCCCTGCCTAGAGTGAAGCTCAGACGGCACGGTCAGCAGAGGGTTACCCTGTCATGCAAACACCCGTCCCCCGCTGTCACTTCACATTAAAGGGCCAGGCTGCAGAGAACAAGCTGCCCAGTGAAAGCTGCTCTCATTAATGGTGTGCTCCCCCAATTTCTCTCCCTTCTGGCCTTGACTGGAAACAAACAAACAAACAAAAAATACTTAAGAAAGTAAAGACTAAAGCCCAGTCCCTAGGCTAGGGTTCCCAGGCCAAGGCTGGCTGGCAGCTCAGATGCTACTTTCTCCATGGTGCCCACACTGATTGCCCCAACTCCATGCCCCTTTTCTCACCTGGCATGCCTGCTAAAGTGTCCTGGCCAGTCCCCATGATGGCCCCTCATCCTACTGAAGTTCCTGTGCCTGGCCTGGCTATGAGCAACTGAACTGGGATTGCCTTGACAGCAAGGACTGTGCCTTATCCATCCCCCTGCCTTCAGGAGAATGTTCTCGAGAAAAAGTGGATCAACTCACGGATCCTAGCTTTGTTGATTACACACCCACTCACTTAGTCTGAGCTATCATCCCTGAGAGGTGTTGGTGATATAAGGAGAATAACACATATATTGACTAGGGTCCCTGTCCAGGAGGAACAGTCTACAGGGAGACACAGGTTCACAGTTTCAACACAGAGTGATGAATATAGGCGGCAAGGTGGTTAGGGCAGGGAGACACCAGGCTTCCGCGAGGCTGAGTACCCAGGAAAGGACCAGGGGCTAGTCTACATCTCCCTTCCTCATGATTCTTACGGGAACGAACAAGGGTTAAAACTAACAATATGACCTGCACGTGCAGTCCTAGAACACCCAGCCAGTACTCTCTTCTAGAACTCCTGCTGGACCGGGGTAAGTACCCCTTAGTACAGACCAGGAAAGCATGGTGTCAGAGGAGGTGCTCAGTTATGTTGGCTGAATAAGCCCCTCAAAGGTTCCAGCACAAAATTTCATGTTGTACAGATTTTTTTTTTAAGTTTCTCTTTTTGACTCTTAAAAACAACTTGTTGCAGGCCAGAAAAGCAGAGATACCTGAAGACACAGAGGCTCAGAGGTAGAATGCCTCACCCCACCTTGACCAGGAGTCAGGGAGGAGGTCTGTGAAGCGGAGACTCTGCCATTTGGGGCAAATCAGAATGTGATCCATTCAAGAGCATTCTCCAGGAAGCTCTGAGGTTTGATGTACAAAGCCCTCAGGCTAGGAGAGAGCTGAGCCTTCACCAAGCTCTCTCTTACCCAACCAACACCGAGTCAAGGGTCTGACTCAGTCCAGTAAAGGTCACGGTGGTGGTGGTGGCTTAGTCGCTAAGTCATGCCAAAACACTTAAGACCCCACCGACTGTAGCCCGCCAGGCTCCTCTGTCCATGCAACACTTAAGACCCCACCGACTGTAGCCCGCCAGGCTCCTCTGTCCATGCGATTCTCCAGGCAAGAATATTGGAGTGGGTTGACATTTCCTTCTCCAGGGGATCTTCCAGACCCAGGAATCAAACCCAGGTTTCCTGCATTGCAGGCAGATTCTTTACTGACTGAGCTCCAAGGGAAGCCCAAGGTCACAGTAGGAAGGGTAAAAGTTTTCAAGAAACTGGAAAGTGCCTCTGAATAGTAAGTGATCACCAAAGCAGCATGTGAGCAACAGATGAGTCAGAGACTTAGACTCTTGACATGTGACTTGGGACAAGTTTCTTCCCCTCCTGAACCCTAAATGCCCTCATGAATAGAGTAAGTGAGTAGGATACTATCTCAGATATCTTGCAATTGCATCTATGAGCCTAACCCTTCTGGAGAAGAGGATTTATAAAGTCTGCTGGATTAAAACTTCCATGGGGACTTTTCCCTGGAACTCCACAGGTTAAGACATTGTGTTTCCAATGTAGGGGGCATAAGATGCCCCTTATGTTGGGGAGATAAGATCCCACATGCCTTGCGGTGAAAAAATCCTATGCCTGTGGCAATAGTTATACAAGTCTGTAAATATACCAAAAATCATTGAATTATGCAAGTAAAGCAAGTGAATTGTATAGTAGGTAAGTTATAACTCAATACAAATTTAAAAATAAAATAAACCTTCCATGTTGGAAAGAAGCAGGAATTATCCTCAGTTCATTGGAGAGGTCCTGGGGCAGGGTGGCTCCCTGGACACCAGGCAGAGAAGAGGATTAAGAGTGCCCTGGCTCTGGTCACTGAACCAAAAACATTTAATGAGCAGGTTGTTCAGGGCCCTGCTCATGTGCTGAGGACCAGAGGCTACTTACTATGCAGCAGGCCACCAGGGCGCCTTGAGCAAATCCCGCCAGGACATCGCCGGGATGGTGCTTGTGGTCAGACACACGGGACAGTCCTGTGTAAAAGGCCATCATGATCAGGGTGAACTGCAGAAGGGGCCGCAGCAGGCGGGCCCCTCGCCAAGTGAAGCGGGCCTGCAGGTACAGCTGGAGGGAGGAGACAGAAAGAACAGACACTGAGTGAGTGGCCGCTCACCTGCATTCTAATCCCAGGTCAGTTCCCATGCATGGAATCATCTGCAAGAAAGAGCATTCAAATTGGACTTGACCTCAAGCCCATTTTTTTTTTTTTAACTTAAGCCTTAGTTCTTCTACTAAAAACTAGGAAAAATGGAGCTTTTCTAGGGAGCTAAGCTAGAGAGAATTGAAGAAAAAATTCAAGAGAATGGCCTTAGCATGCTGCCTGACATTTCATAAATGGGAGTTTCCTTTTCTCATTTTTTGACTGAAACCAATTAAAGAATACTAACCAGGGTTCATAACAGTTTCTTTTTTATATTCAGTGACAATTCATTCAATGCATTTGTGTATTTTCCTCGAGATTATAGCTATACAATTCCTTCACTTTCCACCTCTCAGAAGCATCATGGAAACTCATGCATGCTTATCAGGGGAGGTTATTATGTCAGTCACAAGGCAATGCTTCCGATTCAAATGAAAGCAACTCTAACAAAGAACAAATTTCTAAGTCTCCACCTGGAACTATGGATTTTGCACCACAACATGAGGAAACACATAAACCAACCAAACAATGCAAGAGATCTTTCAAACAGAGGTTGACAGAGACTGCACTGGGTGGGGTAGAAGAGTAACCTGAAGGAAAGTGGAAGAAAAAAAGCCACTCTGGCCGAGGCAAAGAAGTTGCAATGACGTCAACTGGGTATTGTCCCTTGAAGTTATCTTGCTGCAGTTTCCGTTCTAACCTCTGGGCACAACCTACTTCTCAGGTTCCTGTGGGAACTTGGGAAATGAAGGGGAAGAGGCAAGAGGACGGAGAGGAACTTCCGACGCAAATCCAAGCAAGGCGCTTGGAGACCCGAGAAAGGGGAAAGAGCGGAGGAGCGGGGCGGGGGCCTAAAGGTAGACCGGGGCAGCGGCAAGGCAGTGATCCTGCCCTTCCTGAGACAAATGGACCTTCCTCTGGGTGGTCAGGAAAGACAAGCCAGCAGCAAATCTGAGAGACGGAAGAGCGGAAGGTTCCAGAATCATTCTTGCTCATGAGAAAAAATGCCTAACACCGACTCCTCAACTACTTCGAAGACAGTTTCAAAAAACCCAGACCTGGAAAACAGCAGGCAACTTTATAATCATTATGAAATCACATAAATATATTTTAGGGGAAATCTAAGAACAACAGATAAAAATTTAAAAAGACAATGCGCTGATGTTGTTGGCTGCTAAGCAAGTGATAAAAACCAGTCATTTTTCAAATATTAAAAATACCCCATTAAATATCAAAAAGAAGTAAAGCAATTATATGCCAATTGAAAACATTTTTTTAATCTAAAAGAGGTAAAATTATCATAATAGCCCAGATGATGATATAAGTAGAAATTAGCTCACCAAGAACTGCATAGACCCAGGATGAAACAAAGGACATGGAGGACAATTTGAATAGACAGAATTTTAATTTTAAGAACACTCATTTATAAGAATCCTCAACTTATAAACTCAAAAGATAATATGTAAATATGTAAATTTAATCAGATACCTAGAAACATCCTATAAAGGTTTAGAGAAAAAACTTTTAAAAATTATTATAAAATTAACCTAAAAGGTCAAATAAATAAATACATACACACACACACACACAAACAAATAGATCAATACATAGCCAGGCACTATGCTAAGTGCTAAGCACACAGAAATGAGAAGTTATCCTTCCTCCCCTATGAGGGGCAATATATGAATATATTAAATATAGATGAATATATGAAAACAGGTTTAAGTGCACTTATGGATTTTATAGAAACTGTGAAAGAAGCTGGGGAACCAGGGTCAATTACTAAGGGGTAGGCATACTTGATTTGAATCCTAAAGATACATAAGTATTAGCTAGGAGTTAAGGGGATGTATTGAGAAGTGTGTGTCCCAGGCAGCTCAGTGGCCTAGAAGCCAACAGTCAGAGCTGCAAAGAACTTCTGGAAGTTCAGTAATAACAGAAAAGTGTATATGCGACCAGTGGGGGTGTGGGGTGGCAGGGTGTGAGACACAGGGCTACAGAGGCAAGCAGGGGCAATTCAGGAAGGGGGTTGCATGTCAAAGGAATGTGGCCTCTCTTTAGGTCAGTCTTTCTTTCCCAAACCATTCTTCATAGAACATTCCAAAGGTCTTTTTTAAAAAAAAGGTTGAAAACCAATACAATATTGTAAAGTAATTAGCCTCCAATGAAAATAAATAAATTTATGTTTTAAAAAGAAAAGAAAAAAAAAGTTGATAAATACGAAATCCTTATTTTTATCACTTATAAGACTTATTTTTATAGAGTATCAACCTATTGAATCCCAACTGGGAAATATTACTGTTAGCCATGGTGAAAAAATCAAATTATTTTTAAGTAAGAGACTCAGTACCACCACCACCCCCCCGCCCCCCGCCCCAAATAATGTGCAGGTCAAAGGCCACTCCCTCATTTCTAGTGAAATAACCCAACAAATAGCAGATTCTGCAATCATGAGTCAAAGGAATCTCTTCCTTTTGAGAGTGAGAATGGGAATGATGTTGGTAGCTCCAACTCAACCTGGTCCTTGCCCTGAACGGCAAGTTCAGGGAAGAAGGACTAGTCCATATGCAGTGAGACCACCATGGTCCAGCCTTCCTCCAGCCAGTCTTGGCAAGGAACAGCGATGAAGGGGGTAGCTGAAACGGCACAGGTTTTCACCAGATAAACCTCACTGAGCCTCACTTTGCTCCTACGTAAAATAAATGTAACAACTACCTTATAGGCTGTAGCACAGATTGGTGATAAATGCCTGGCACCACGTGCTGCTCAAAGAAACAGATGATTTTACTCTCTAACCACTTTTCTTTTCCTTAATTCGGACCTGATAACCTCAAGGTTTTCTCATTTCTCTCAACTTAAAAATCTACAGGTCCTCAGAAAATGATTGTTCAAAATCCCCCAAGTCTCCCTGCCCCCCTCCATGTAGCCTATAAGTCACCGGCCCTGGAGATGTCGGTGGAGCAGAGGAAGGGCAGGTTTCCCAACTGGATGAGGCACACATCTCCCCATCCACCGACTCAGATACTGAAGGCTAGAGCTTAATACAAGAAAAGAATAAATATGTGAGAGGAGCTTGAGGAGGAAGGAAGAGACGTGTCGTCAGAAGAGCTTCAGGAAGGGAGCGCTTAGAAAGGAGGAGGGGGCCACTATGGCTAGAACCCCTTTGGGAGGCAGAATCTGCCTGTCAATGCAGGAGACATTGGTTCAATCCCTGGGTCGGGAAGATCCCCTTGGGAAGGAAATGGCAGCCCATTCCAGTATTATTGCCTGGAAAATTCCATGAACAGGGGAACCTGGTGGGCTACAGTCCCTAGGATTGCAAAGAGTCTGACATGACTGAGCATACACATACACACACAGAGACACGGAATCAGTGGGCAGATGGAAGCTTGCTCCCCTACATCCACTGGTAACTAGTACCTTTATTGAGAAACGTCTCAAGATCTCAGGATCAAGCCTGGTGTCTGCAGCTGGGGCATAGCAGTAATCAAGTGAATTCTGGGGTGAGATTACCCTGATTCCTGGAGAAGGAAATGGCAACTCACTCCAGTTTTCTTGTGGAAAATGAAATGCTAAGGACAAAGGAGCCTGGTGGGCTACAGTCCATGGGGTCACAAAAGAGTCAGACATGACTTAGCATCTAAACAGGCCCCTATTTCAGTCCCTTACTAACTTCTCTAAGCCTCAGTCTCCTTCTCTGTGAAACAGGAAGGACAGGATCTTCCTCTCAGGGTTGTCAGCATCAAATGAGACATCACAGGACCCTGCCTGGCAGAAGACAGGGACTGAAGGCGTTCTTTAGAAATCAACACCACCCATTCGCCTTGACAGATGAGACTGACTCAAATGACTGTAGCTGATTTCACCAAAATAAGTGAATCACTAAAGAAGAAGATTGTGCAATGACCTTTAGCCCAGTGACTACTACATAAATGAGAAGTCGGCTGAGGGCAGCAGGCTTTGAGGTTGATCAAAGAATCTGATAACACCCTCTACCCGACCCCAATCTAAGCGCTGAATGGATTGGATTTTGCCAGTTCAGAGCCCAGTTCATACGAGCCACTCACACCAGGGCCAGAGGCTCAGGCCCCCTTAGAATCCGTGACTACATTCTGGAGCACCCTACTCCTTTGGAAACCTGACCTGGGAATGCTACGTGGGTCAGGAGGCTCCATATTCCACAGGGGCAGGTAGACCTTATCCAGGAGACGGAGTCAAACATACCAGCCACAAGGATGTAATGCCCTGTTATGGGCCAAAGAGCATGGAGCCTTTCCGAGAATCAAAACTCTTGCAGGGGCTTCAGCAAAGTCTCAGGCTCCCTGAAAAGGGTGATTTAGAAAGAGGTGAGCAGAACTGGACAAAACCAGAAAACCTAAATCAGCCTGACCTCTCCTGGGGGTCAGCAACCCCAAGATCCTGAGTTCTCTGTCTTTATTTCCCCAACGGTGTGAAGGCCTCTGGGCTCAGAGAACCCACTTCCTGGGCATCAGTGTGATGCCACAGAAAGTGCCTAACTTGCAAACAGAACAACCGGATTTGAATCGTTTTTTTGCTATATACCAGCTGTCTGACCTGGACAAAGCACTCCACTTCTCTGAATTTCTGCTTTCCCATATGTAACATAAGGAGATTTTTTTTTTTTTTTCATTTAAAAAAATGTTGTAAGCATCAATTCTGCCCAAAACTCTGTGAAAGACACAGACGTGAATAAAACAAATTCTTTCACACACACACAAAAAAGAATATAATCTTTCCACCTTTTTCTGGGGCTAAGATTGTTCTTCCAATTGCTAAAATAAAACTGCTGATCGTAGATATGGAAACTACAGTAGAAAAGTATATATCTGCCCCCAACCCCAATGTACAGGAAAGTCCCCAGCACACAGAACTCACTCCAGAAATGGAGCTCTCTTCTTTCTGGTCTGAGCTTCCAAACTGTGGTCCTGTGGAATTCCAACAAAACCTCCTTAGAAAAGTCTGGCTGAGTTCAGGCTGGCTTGGGGCTGAACCAGCAAGTCAGACCTGGGTGAGTCTCACTGGTTCTTGCTAAGTCATTTGTGTTTCATTACATGATTTGCATACGGGTGAAACAGGTCTGTACTGTCCTCTGGCTTCATTTCCATTGCTCTTGGGAGCTCTCTGCTAAGAGTGAGAAGGAGGCTTTTGTCCTTCCTCTGCCCCTGCCCACTCTTCCTGGAAGTCTGTCTAGATCGCTGACATCCACAGGGAGAAACTTTCTCCCTTCTCCCATCTCCTCCATAGCTCATACTTGACTCTGGTTCACAGAGCTGGTGAGTCTACATGGTACAGAACTGGGAAGTTATTCAACTACATTCAGGACAAAGAGGAGTTTTTAGTTGACTTTTCTCCTCCTTGAGAAGGAAAGAGGTCTTGTCACTATCAGGAGGAGAAAAGGAAACTACCAGTTTGCTTGCTCAGCATTGAGACACTGAGCAAGGGGCCTTAAATTACATTCCCTACAATTGTTACAACCATCCTAGTAGGCAAACACCATTGTGCCCATTTTACAGTTGAAGAGATCAAGGCCAAAAGAGGCCATGCCACCTGCTCAAGGTAACAATGGGTCATGATTGACACTGAGTAAGATCTGCCTCTTTTAGATCCATGCTCTAACCACAGAACCACCTGGCTTTCCTTAGGGAATGAATGCTCTGCAAGCCAAGTATTGGTCTTTCGTAATCAATTTCTGTCTCTGGAAAAGCAATCTGAGGGGACTACACAGGTGTCATGGACTAGAGGACAACCTGAATGGGACATTTAGAACTTCAGGCTCCTCTAATTCACCTGTCACACCTTTTAACTGTGCATGTCTGAAAACAGATGTATAGCTTTCGTAAGAGTTAGAGTAGAGGAGTCTCTGACCTGATCTTAAGTTCAGCAGAGCCCGTGAACTGGCTCACCGTGCCTCAGAGTCCTCTCCTCTGACCTCCAAACCCTCGGTCCAATCAGAGAACTCAGCCAGCTGCTTTGCAACTATTTACCTTTCAAGCTTTCCTCACAAAATGTGAGCTCTCTTGGTGTCCCCAGGTGTCGGCACAGAACATGTACTCAGAAAATGTGGGACGGATGGATGAAGCAGAGAGGAAGAAGGGGAAAAACATCTGGTCCAGTGGTTTCTTTATTCCCCCGTGGAAACAACAATCTTGTTCCTGGCAGGGGTTTCACCAGACACTCCCAGGATCTGTGGGCATGTCTCATGGACATACCAGACCCCACTGCTCTGGGATTCTAAACATGTTGAACAAAACCTCAATGACTAACAACCACAGGATGGAGAACATGGCTGTCAGAGCATAGCCACTTCCCTGTTTCCTTGGTACCCGACAAACCCTCTGACACCAATTCTCACGGGCACCACAGTGAAGAGCCCACAGGTAGATACTTCAGAGGCAGCAAAGTCCTTCCCTACATCACACGGGCCCTTCATGATCTATAAGTCAGTGATGAGGAGGTGAACAAAATTTTGATTGGAATGGGAAGTAGCATGGTCTGGAAGTGTCAGAAGATACAGGATTCATCCATCCATCCATTCATCTAACATTCACTACATACTTAACGGTCAGACACTTCTTGGGTCCATTCGTTCATTCATTCATCAAGCATTCGTTGCATTCTTAATTGTCAGACCAGTGTTTGGGGAAGTGAGAGACTGCAATAAATCAAGAGACAAAACCCTCTACTCCGTGAAGCTTGTAATACACAAAGGCTGTTTCAGATGGTGAGAAACTGGGGGGGAAAATAAGGCTGCAAAGGAGGCTAGGGAGCATAAGATGGGGCAGCCAGGAAAGGCTTCTCTGACAGTGTCCCGAGGAAGCGGAGGGGCAAGGTGCAGATTCCTGGGAGAGGAACTCAGCAGTCCAGGAAAGGCCTCACTTGAACTTGCTGCTGCCTGAACTGAGCCACAGAAGGAGAAGCCAGGGCTGATGCTCACGGGGTCTTCTCAGCTTTCAGTGTACCCTCCATGGTCTGCTTCCTATCAGCCATCAAAGCCATGCTCAACTGAACATGTGCAGACCCCATACCACTGTCCTCATGTCCTTCTAATATCCTACCAGCAAGCGACTACCCTACAGGACACCCTCTTTGGCTTCTACCCGCCTCTGCAGTTTAGCAAGAGTTCTCATAATGACCTATAGGCCCCTGTCCCTCCTGCACCATGGACCAGTCTATCATCATTGTCCATCGGCTCCTCTAGACTGAACTCCCCGAGGACCATGGCCAGGCCCTGCCCATCACTACGTACCCACCTCTAGCATGGGGCTTGCATGTGTGTAAGCTAAGTTGCTTCAGTCATGTCCGATTCTTTGTGACCCCATGAACTGTAGCCCCACCAGGCTTCTCTGTCCAGTGGATTCTCCAGGCAAGAATACTGGAATAGGTTGCCATTTCCTCCTCTAGGGAACCTTTCCGACCCAGGGATCAAACCTGCATCTCTTATGTCTCCTATAATGGCAGGCTGGTTCTTTACCACTAGCTCCACCTGGGAAGCAATTCCTCACTAAACTGGTGCTGAATGATGAATGTTGAAAGCATAGGTGAGTTCCTTGAGGGCAAGGCCCAGGGCTGATTAATCTAGTACCCCCAGAAGGCAGCAGCATGGCTGGTACAACAGAGGTAACTCCAGATATGCTATGTGAATTGGTGTCCCCCTCCCTCCCCCAACCGTGTTGGCATTTTATCCAGACAGCCAGGTCATCCTCAGTCCCTGACCATGGAGGTCCAGGGCCAATCCAGATGTGGTCCTCTGGAGTTGAGACCAGGGCTCAAAGGTAGGGAGCACCATTTAGGTTTATGTATGTTGTGGGATTTCTCTGATTTGTATCTGCATTAATCTCTGACAAGCCTTAACCTCATCCTTAAGCTTCTGTACCCAGAGATAATTTTGTGTTTGGAGCTATGGTTTTTCCAAGCTATCCATTTTACAAATCAAAACCTAATACGGAGTGTCCTCCAAAGCCATGGGAGGCTCTAGATGGCAGCCTGGCAAAGGGATGGCTGGTGTTCTGGTCTGCCGCTCTCTGAACTCCATGGAAATAGGGACAGAATTGTCTCTGCCTGCTTCCCATCTTCCCTTTCAACACCTAATCCAAACTTCTTTTCAAAACAACCACAAGGGATTGAGAAATCAATTAGATGGGAGACACCATCTAATTCCACTCTGACATTTGATAGCTGGTGAAAGCAGAGCCTGGAGAAGAAAAGTGGCCCCAACTTCCAAAAACAGACACGACTGTCTCCACTTGACAGAAGAGTACACTGAGGTTCAAAACCTAAGAAGCCAACTCACAGTTCCATGGCTAGTAATTGCATGGCCAGAATCTCCCAGGTCTGTCTGACTCTAAAGGCAAACACTGGCAATGCCATACTCGGCCAGTCCAAATGGGAGTATTCCCAAGGCTCCAAGGAAGCTGGACCCCAGGTTGCCTAAACAAAATCCCACAGGGCTCCGGGGACTGCCAGAATCTCATGTGTCCAACCCAGGCACTTCCTGCAGCTCAACATAAAAGCTGCGGGAGGAGCTTCTCTGATGGACTGCAGTATCTTCTACTTCCCCAGACAGGCGGCAACAGAGTTCTTAAAACTTCCTTTGAAAGCTTTGCAAATTGGACTTTCAAAGGGTTGAGATTCCTGTGTAACATCACATAAAAAGGAGCCACAGTGAAGGACACCATCCTCCCTACTTCTCAGCTCTTACTTTCAGAGGTTATTTTAAGACAAGATAATCTTAGAGCTAAAAAGAGAGCCCTGAGTTTGCACATTGTGTATGTGGGTGCCTGTGAATTGTGAATGTGTGTGTGCAGGCACTCCAAAGAGTGTGTAAAAATATGCCGCAGAGATGAAGGATTAAGGAGGTTCTTTTCTTTCTTCCTCTCTTTCTTTCCTTCCTTCTTGGAATATAAAGCCACTGTAGTTTTTTCCTCCCTCGAAGATGTAAATAAACACTCAGTCACAATCCACGCCTTACCCAACTCCCCCGTAGAGAGCTCTTGCTATAATCATAGCTGCCAGGAGGTGATGGGCAGTGGGGGTAAGGCGGCATCTCACCCATTAGAGCAGATCTGAAGAAAAGCTGGTCGCCTTCAAGTGACATTTGAATTAGGGTTGGAGCTTCTATCTGTAAGTTTATCCTGCAGAGGTTTGTTTGATTTTTTTATCACACAGCACCATGAAAAGAACATACAACGAGGCTCGGGTCATGAAGACCAGCCTTCAAATACCTTTCCTGCCTCTTAAATTCAGATTTGTTTGTTTCTGTGTCTGAAACTGAAAATAGTGTAATCAAAACACATCTCGTTGGGTTACTGAGGGAATCTCAAAGTCATAGCATGAGCACAACACAGTGCCTGGCACATAGATGGCACCAGAAACCTGTCAGCCTTTTACTTTACAAAAAAGTGAAGTTATATTTTGTAAAATTGCTTCCAGACCTGGGTAAAATACAAATGCGGCAGGAAATGAAATATCATTGTTAAACTGTCCTGCCTCAGAGCAAAGAGAAAACAAAAACAACAGGAAAATAAAGTATGGTGGGAAGTGCTATCCACGAATTTTAAAAATCCATGTTTAATGCTTTTAGAGGTTGGGGCCCACCTTGTAGCTCTGTATCCTAGGTAATGGGAAGCCTGGAGGCCTCCAGACTTGGAAAGGACTGGGGGGAAAAAGACAAAACAAAAAAACCTCTCTGCTGTTTTTTCCAACTCTTAATTATGTTTTTTAAATACAAAAGCAAAATGCTCTTTTTCCAAACAACTTTATGCTCCTCTGAGCTATGTCTGACCTCTCAGCGCCTTCTCGCTCTGAACTCCATCAAAGCAGCCAAAAGCAGGAAGTGCCTTGGCATAGGAACCTCATTTCAAGGGGAGAGGAAAGGCAGGGGGACCATATTTAACTGACAAACAGAAACAGACCAGCAGCTGTCTGTCTGTGTGGCGGCCAGAGGGAAGTAGGGTGCTCCACCGGCACCAACCGCCCCAGCATTTCCAGGAAGCATGGCCATGGCAAGGCCAACATGGGGCCTCAGACGGGTCCACCACTAGCTGAAGGCCCTCCAACACATTGTGATCCTCTCTGGGCCTTGGTCTCTAGATCTGAGCGCTGGGGCTGAGGATTTCCTACTTCACTGTGTTATTGTGAGGTCACCTGTGTTCATGGATGCAGAAGGATTCTGCAAAACTCAAAAGCACTCTGTAGACAGATAGTGACATTTAAAGCCTTTCCATCAGAAGATAATGGAGGAGGACACGGCATGGAGAACATGAGGAGGAATTTGATCAGAAGGCGTGGATTTGAGCAATAGTTCTGGTGTCTACGTGATTTTTGGCACTTTGCTTGAATTGTCTGAACCTTACTTAGTGAACCTTTCCCACAGTAGAGATAATATTACTTATAACAAATTTCCTGGAAGGATCAACTGAGTTAATGGATTTCCAGAAAATGGTGCTTGTTACCACAAAATGTTATACAAGTGTCTTTATCACTTAATCATTCCAAAATGGGTGCTCAATCCTTATCAAGCAGCCATGGTAAATATTATTTTTATTTGAAAAATGGGAAAAGTCTGGAAAGTGAAATGACTTCTGCTAACGCAGTGGCAGGGCTCAGAATAGAAACTAATTCTTCTAGCCAACCTCTTTTTCAAAGATTCCTCAGTAAAGTCTGCCCCTAACCATTACAAGGGCTCTATGTACAGATGAGATTTAAGCTGGGGTTGGACTTCATTGGAATCAGAGACAAAGTACTTACCACCAAATACAGCATAGTGTACATGGAGAAGGAGGCATGGCCAGAGAAGAAGGACTTCCTGCAAGAGCAAGAGATGGGTGTATAAGGGCCATATTCACATCCCCACTACATGCCGGTCTGTCTGTCTTCCCTCCCGGGACTGTAACCTTAACAGTAGTACGTGCTCATTGCTGCATCCGTGGTAATGCTTTGGACACCTTGCTCAGGACGTAGCAAGCACCCATGAATGAACAAATAAATGAAAGCAAAAACAAATGAATGAATGGACTTACCAAAGCTCCATTATAATCGCCTTTACGATCTGTCGGTTATTTGACTATGAGTTCCTTAAGAATAGGGTCTTTGCGTTATTCATCCATCTGAATCAGGGCCCCAGCACTGAGCGTGGTACTAAGTAAATACTCACTGAACAGCCTGAAGCAAAGGCATGAACCTACTGCCATGGGAGGTGGAGTCTCACCTGGCTTCCTGGACTTTGCTGTCTTCGCCTCTGCATCTGTAGTTTTGAATATAGCCCACAGAGCAGTTGATTTGACTGAAATCAGGGTTGCAGACGTTCAAGAAGTGAGGACGCAGGCGCCCTATGGAGACCTTGGCAATGTCTGTGAAGGACTGGCTGATGGCGCAGCCGAAGAGGAAGCAGCCCACCTGCTTGTAGAGGGCTGCCACGTAGGGGTTCTGAATCGTCGAGCGGGACTTCTCCTTCAGGTAATAGATGCGGTAGAATTCCCCTGTGATGATCTGAAAGACAACGGAGAGGGAAGTGAGGCGGCATCAGGACCCATCGACAAAAGTGAGGCTGTAAGGATACTCAGTGACATAAGAAGATATTCAGTACATAGCTATAGGTTATAATCTAGAAAAATCCCAATTTTCTATTCAAGAAGTATATAAGACACCAATGGGCATGGGAGAAAAGATTGAAATACTAACACAGTCATTTTTTCCTTATATAAAAAGTGCTTGTTTACCTTACAGAGAGTCAGCTGACCCCCTTCCCTGCCCTAAGCCCGCACCATTCCTAATGTAAAAGCAGGCAGTTTTGGTTAGGGAGCTTTTCCTCTCTGAGTCTCAATCTATCTCCTGGTAGTTGTGGGGGTGTCATAAAGTATATAAAAAATAAATACTGACGTGCTGTTCAGATGTGTATAAGAGACAGCACACACACATTATCAAAGAGAGAGACAAATAAGGACTTAGCTACTGAGGAACCAAAATCATGATTAAGGGTGGGCATATAGTACCTTTGTAGGAAGAAACATATGTAATCAAATACAGTCATATGTAAATATACAAAATGTATATTAATATATATATTAAGATATAGATATCCGTGTGTGTGTGTGTGTGTGTGTGTATTGGGTTGGCCAAACAGTTAATAAGGGTTTTTCCATTAAGGAAAAACCTGAATGAACTGTTTGGCCAACCCGACACACACACACACACACACTACCAAAGAGAGACCTGAGTGAACTTTTTGGCCAACCTGACACACACACACAAAACCAAAGAGAGACCTGAATGAACTTTTTGGCCAACCCGACACACACACACACACACACACACACACACACACACACATTATCAAAGAGAGAGACAAATAAGGACTTAGCTACTGAGGAACCAAAATCATGATTAAGGGTGGCCAAGGTGGCACCAGTGGTAAAGAACCTGCCTGCCAATGCAGGAGACATAAGAGGCCTGGGTTCGATCCCTGGGTCGGGAAGATCCCCTGGAGAAGGAAACGGCAGCCCACTCCAGTATCCTTGCCTGGAGAATCCCATGGACAGAGGATCCGGGGCTATTGTCCATAGGGTTGGTCACACACAACTGAAGTGACTCAGCACAGCATGGCAAGATGTCAGAGGGTCTGAGCAAATCTCCAGATTCTAGGATCACCAACCACGGTCAGACCCTACACAGGGCCTTCGTCTGTGCCACCCTGGGCCCTGGCTGAGGTTTCTTCGGGAAAGGGTGAATGCTCCCTGACTCGGTTTAGAGTTTGAATCCAGGCTCTGTCACCTACCTGGTGTCCTTCTAAAATAACTTGAACCTCTACAGACGTAGTCAGAAATGCGGCAAGTGGTGGAAATGCCTTGGGTCACAGAAAGGGATTCTTTCATTTTACTCTTAAGAAGTAGGGCATGATGAAAAGAGTACTGGCCTTCAAACCAAGAAACTTTTATACAAGGCCCTTCAGAGTGTGTGAATTCCCAAGGGTGCCTGCATTGTCCCCTCCATCCTGAAAGATAGTGAGCAAGTCTGGGTTTTCGTATCCTTCCTCCATCCCACTGTGTCTACTCTTTAATGTTTAGGGGAGGGAGATTCATCACTTCTTTAAAAAGAAAAAAAAAAAAGGAGCCAGCAACCATCGATTATGAACAGCACGTCAGTATTTATTTTTTATATACTTTATGACACCCCCACAACTACCAGGAGATAGATTGAGACTCAGAGAGGAAAAGCTCCCTAACCAAAACTGCCTGCTTTTACATTAGGAATGGTGCGGGCTTAGGGCAGGGAAGGGGGTCAGCTGACTCTCTGTAAGGTAAACACCTTAAATGCCTACACAGCTGAGGATAAGTTCTGTGCTGGTGATACACCACCGCTTAGCCTGCTGTCCTTGACTTAACTCCACAGCACAGCCCTGGCCACTTCCTGGTCACAACCACAGTGCCGGGACAGCGATGTTCAACTCATCACTCACCACAAAGTCCCTTTCACACTTCCTCACAGGGAAGGCTGATGAGCCACACTTGCCCTTTCAGGGAACAGACAGCATGTTCACAACCACAAGGGAAGCAATAGACTGACACATCCGGGCACTCTTCTCATGGGCTCCCCTCATTCTTTTCTAGCTGGGCATCTGATCCAAGTGCAGGGCGCCCAAGTCTGGAGGGGAGGATGGCCGTGAAATGCCAGCTGGGCCCAGGGCAAGCAGGTGCAGTCGTGAGAACAGCTCCTAGTGCTGCTAACTTTTATACAGTGATTCTGTGTTTATAAATGCTGGTGATTTCTCAGTGCTACCCTTTGGTTTCCTGGATCATACTGAATTTCCGAGATCATATGATGCCATTAGAGAGATGGTCAAAGGCCAGCCCCATCTGGCATCCTGGCTGAGCTGTTCTCTGGGAGACCAGCAGCACCATCAGCTGAATGAATCAATGAATGAAAAGGGGCAAGATGGTGGTCCACACGGTTGTTTTTATTGCAAAATTGGAAATGTCCTCTAAACATTACCAAGAGTCCTTTGACAACATGCTGCAGAGATTAAAATCAGAGAAGCCTAGCCAGTCATAAATGAAAGGGTCCATTATATATGGAAGAAACTGAAATTGAAATTAACTCACATCTAAAGATTAGACCCAGGTGTTCTAATTCTCCACCCAGCATTCTTTCCTACCATTCATGGTCTAATTCCCCTTTTGAACCTGTTTATACTTTTACCCTGTGTAACCTTATGGGCTAACATGTTCCAGATGTTTATTACCACCATCAGGTTCGCTCTTCCTTCTTCTTCTCTTGTTATAAATCATGCTCACTTGACTTTAGACACGGGGGAGAAGCACTAAACTAGGAGTCAAGAGGCCAGAGTTCGAGCCCCTACTCACTGAGTGATCTGGGACAAGTCAGCTTCTCCATCTGCAAAATGAAGGCACTAGACTCCGTGATTAATTCCTTCATACCTGCAGTGACATTTATTCCAGCTCTCCTGTGCTGCCTTCACCAGTAGCCTCTCATCAAAGCAAAGATAATAAGCAGCAGGAAGGGAAACGTACTTGTGAGATGACACAAGCCAAGAGCAGAATCAAGACCCCATGCATAATTCCTGCCCTAGGATGGCTCCCGAGTTCCTTGAACCATCCACTGAAACAGATTAAGAAACTGTTTCTAAATGGGCATGCCTTGGGTGTGATTTCCAATTTGATGCAGAAAAAGAACATGTGGGTTCCCACTGCAGAGCAGCATCTCTTACATCATATTATGGTTGATTAATCCCAGGGGAGTCACCTCTCTGCTTCAGTCATCTCAGGGAGAAAGGGCTTGGTTACACCGCAAGGACAATCTTTAGCTCTCACATCCTTCATTCTGAAACTTCAGTTTTCAATGCCACAGTGTTGCAAATAGCAAGCTGCTAAGTAAAATGCTTCCTCCTCTCACAGGAAGATAATGATATAAAGAGAACATCTGGTGGCCCCTCAAATTCCCAATAATAACTCTAATAATACTAGCAATCTTTTATATTTCTTTTGCAACTTACAGTTTCATTTAATCTGCAACCTGTGAGGACAATATACCCAGTTTGCTGGTGGGAATACTAAGGCACTGAGAAATAGTGACTTATCTGAAGGATTTGAGGCTAGAAAGCTGACAGTTAAAAGTAGAGCCCAGATATTCTAACTCTCAAGTTCAAAGACCCACAGAAGACTACATCAAGATCGTTTTATTATTTCTATTATTAAAAACAATTTCCACTATAGAATAGCAACCATGTATTTTCAAGAACAGGATCAGGCTGAAGCCATTTAGCAGACATATGACTCCAGGACCACATGGCTTCTGGGGCAGCCCTGACAGATCTTGGAGTTAATGAGCAACAAATTATGTATTTTCTCCATCCCCTTGTACAGAAGGGTCGGGGAGTCGACAATACAGCCATAAATCATCATTATGAACTGGCCAGGTTTGGCTTCTTGTAATCCTAACCCTTAAAAGACCATTTAATGAAATTCGGGCTGCCCAAATACCTCACTTCTGCAGAAGAGACGAAGGCTTAAATTGTTCTCCGACACGTTACACATCTAACTCTGGAGTTCCAGATTTACTGCTTTCGGACTTTATTCATTACTCGCAATGTTTTTATTCCTGGGTAATAAAATAAGCTCTTCCCTCCCCCCCTCCCCCTACAAAGGCCCTGTCCCCACTCGCACACTCTGGCCCCTGGAGCCCTCATTTCTGCTTTAGTCAGCATTGTGATATGTAAATTTCACGGCTGAGAAAAACGCCTTCAATGTCGATCCCTTTCTGAAACAGCAAGCAACAGATTCTGGGGGTGATGGCAGGCTGCCAGGGGAGCACAGGAGAATTCTCCCCTACCTGCCTTTTAAAGCACTTGGCACAAAATCTGGAAACTAATAAAGTGGGAAAGCATTGCAATTAAGCTATGAGGGGACAGAAAGGGATCAATCAGTCCTCGCCAGAGAACGGCTGAGTTTGAGGGAAGTTGGCTCCAGCTCTTAAGACAGCTCCTCTTCCTGTCTTTTCTGGTATACAAGAGCTCAGCTGCCCATATTTTAACAAATATTGAGCTGCTCTGGAGAGGAAATTTGAAAAAACATTAGGAGAGACACTTTAGAAAGGAGAGATTACACAGTGGTGAAAGAAGCACTGACTTATGGAGCCAGAAAAATCTTGATCTGTATATCCTATCTCTTACCATGAATCTAGAGAAGTGACTTCACCTCTCTGGGCTTAGGTCTCCTTGTCTATGAAATAAGAGTAATATGTTGACAAGTACACACTGCTATATTTAAAACAACCAACAAGGACCTACTGTATAGCAACAGGAATTCTGCTCAATATTCTGTAATAATCTAAATGAGAAAAGAGTTTGAAAAAGAATTGATAAGTGTATATGTATAACTGAATCACTTTTCAGTACATCTGAAACTAACGCAACACTGATAATCAACTATCCTCCAACATAAAACAAAAATTTTTAAGGGAAAAAAAGAAATTAAAAATTTAAAAAGGACTAAAATCTACCTGGCAAGATTGCCAGGGGAATCAAGAAGATGATATATCAAATATCTGGCACCTAGCAGAAGAGCTCTGCAAACAATGTTTTGTGTTTTTTTTTCCTTCCCTTGGAAAAAAAGAAACAAAAAATTAACACAGGCATACCATCTTATTGCACTTTGCCCTACTGTTGTGGTTGCTGTTTTTTACAAATTGAAGGTTTGTGACCACCCTGTATCAAGCAAGTCTATCGGCTTTTTTTTTTCCCCAACAGCATTTGCTCACTTCATGTCTATGTGTACTATGTTTTGAAATTTGTAATACTTCCAATATTTCTAATTTTTCATTGTTATTATATTTGTTACAATCAATGATCAGTGGTCATTTTTTAGCAATAAAGTATTTTTTAATTCAGGCATAAACATTGTTTCTTAGACATAATGCAATTGCACACTTAACAGATTACAGTTTAGTGTAAACATAACTTTTACATGCCCTGGGAAACCAAAAACCCATGACTCACTTTATTGTAATATTCGGTTTATTGCATTGATCTGAAACTGAATGTGCAATACCTCCAGGAAATGTCTATACTTGTATAAAACATCTTTTCCAAAGTAGTTCTAAGAGATCCCTGGAAAAGAACATATCACACTAAAGAATTTGGGAGTACCACCTCTCCAGGGTAGAACCAGAAAAATGTGAGTATGGAGATGTTGGTTTTTGACCATTTCATCTAGGATGTCTTTTTCAGGGGAACAAACCAGAAAGAAAGTCTAAATTCCAGGCAGCAAGGGCTACCCTACTGCATTGTTCGTGTTATTTGTAACAGTCCACTATATAGATTATCCCAAGAAAAGTAAGACTTTTGCACAGAATCCTAACAATCCCTCTTACAGAGTCTGAGAACCCATCTTTTGCTGCCAAATTCGAAGGACAAACTTCCCTAATATTCTGATCTGCTTCAATGATAACATCTGCATAGTCTGTAACAACTTACAAAACTTTTCCCTATCCACTGCATTACCTGCTTCTCACAACACCCTGAGATTTGCTAAATTATTCTCCACACTTTACAAATGAGTGTGATGAAGGCCAGAGAGGCCACCGCATCCCCCTTGGGGATAAGGCAGTGGATAGCAGCAGGGCGCTTGCTGCGGCCTGGGCTTCCCATGCTCTGCCCAGTGGCATCTAGCTGGCTTTCTCTTAGAAGCCCTAGCAGGTGGCAGGATGGAAGTCTCCAGTGAGACAGGCATTCCTGGAACACCTAGGAAGGTCATGTCACCCTGTCAGGCACCTGCACATCCAGATCCCCATCAGCCACAGAGCACCAAGCTCTCCCTTCACATCTCAGCTCTGTGGATTAATGAACTTTTTTCAATCCAGAAGAGATTCCTTCATTCAACAAGCACTAAATGATGGAGATTAATGAAGGAAGAATCATTTTTCTCACTTGATTTCTCAGTAAGGGAAAGGGAAATGTAACATATCCAAGTCCTGCTTCTAAGGATGGAGACAGAAGTGTTGCTCTTCTTTGAGCTTTGCTCCATCTACTACAATGAAATGCAGTATCTTCAGCGACTAGAAATAACTGATGAGAAATTTAGTCTCCCATTCTTCTCCCACTCAGTTGTCTTTATCCTCTTGGTAGGAGGTCAGTGCCTCACAGATCAGGAAAGGCAACAGGGACCCAAATCTGTCCAAGGCCACCAGTGGAGTTTCTAGGCTTTATGGGTAGGTCTAGAATATGGACAGCAAAGAAGCCAGAGAGAGGTCACAGAAGCTATTTATGGTTGAAATCAACAGTGGCCGCCCTAAGCCCTCAAGCTTTACAAAGGAGGCATCTTGAAAGATGAAGCAGTCTATTTTCCAAAGTCAGGGACTCAAAGGCCTGAGTCTCCTAGATGATCAGCTCTGCCTATCCATGCAAAAGTTCTCTCAATAGCATTGCCTACTGCCCATTTCTCGCTCCTTTGACCTTGAATTTCCTACCCTCCTTAATATCACCGCTGTGCCTTTCTTCCTGTTTCTCAGACACCTTTCTCTGTCCAGTGGCTCCGCTTCTGGGTGCTGTTAGATAAATGTCAGTCATCCCAGGGTTGTATCCTTGCCTTTTCTCTGTGACTTCACCCGTGAAAATGACCTCCAAAAGGGCATTTCTTTCACTCTCTAGTTTCAGCTCACCCTTTACCCCATCAGTCTTGTTCCAATCTTCTGCCAAATCTTCCAACTAGTTACCAAACCAGTATTATCAGCATGTCCACCTGACCAAGTCACACTTATTCCAACTTCTGCCCCAAACCTCACTTCTCTTCCCTCCATTCCTACTCAAGATGCCACCAAACACAGAACTGCAAAGACAGGAAATCTTAGACCGCACCCTCTCCTTTAACCCATTGTGATCCAATTCTGAGTTTCCCATGTTTGCAAGGTGGGATGTCATATCCATCCTATTCTCTCTCTTCTCTTTGGATTACCACCACGGCAGTTCAGACCTCATCCTTAACATTGGTTGAAAAGTTGGCCACGTGAGCTGAAAATACTTTCATCAATCTGTAGGCTATTAATGAGAGTAGAAACTCCTCAGCACTCAAGGAGTTTCACAATCTTGCAGTCATCTCTTCCTACCTTATCTTTGTCTTCTCCCTTATACTCTGTTTCTCTAGCCGAACAAGTCTATCTGCTTGACACTTCCTGAAAAGGTGCTATTGTTTCAGTCTCGGTGAAGCCATCCCCTCTGTCTGGAACGCCAGGATCTCTGGTGAAAGTCTCACCTCTGCTTCAAAGTAGAGCTCAGTGCCAGCTAGTGCACCAGGTTAGAGGGCACCTTTCCTCAAGAGTCTTGGGCAACTGAGCTCTATGACTCTCAGTCTCCTTATGTGTACAAAGGGAGATAATATGGTGGCAGTAGCAAGAGCCCAAGGGTTGTGAAAGTGAAAAGTGAAAGTGAAGTCACTCAGTCGTGTCCGACTCTTTGCGACCCCATGGACTATAGCCTATCAGTCTTCTCCATCCAGGGGATTTTCCAGGCAAGAGTGCTGGAGTGGACTGCCATTTCCTTCTCCAGGGGATCTTCCTGACCCAGGGATCGAACCCGGGTCTCCCTCATTGCAGGCAGACACTTTACCGTCTGAGCCGCCAGGGTTGTTGTGATAATTAAATGGAGTGCTCCATGAATGATGATGATGATGATGATGAAGCCTTCACCAATGAAAACGACCTTGAGCGATCTTCCTATCAACTCCCACAGTACTTTATTTCTGCCTTAGACCATCTACAGCAGAAGTCCCCAACCTCTAAGATCTAATGCCTGATGATCTGAGGAAGAGCTGATGTAATAATAGAAATAAAGTGCACAATAAATGTATTGCACTCGAGTCATCCCAAAACCATCCGCACACCACCCCCACCCCAACACCTCACCCTGATGAGTGGAAAAAGTGTCTTCCACAGAACAAGTCCCTGGGGACAAAAGGTTGGGGACTGCTAGTTTACCGCATTTCTCTTGTTTTGTCCTTGAAGCTCTCCCCTCTCTGGGTCTTACTGTCCTTCACTGCCCTATCTTCTAGCTCCCTGACCATTCTTTAGCCTCCTTGAGGGTCTAATAGTACAGTCAATCATGTACTTGGCCTGTTCCATAAGCTCCAAGGACAGTATCTGTGTCTTGTATCTCAGCTTCTAGGCTTCCCCTTAGCCTGTATGTTCTAAGGAAGGTCTCACTCAGAGAGGCTTTCACTTTCTGACAAACCACTTCCTACACAACACTATCCCAGGGACTTCCCCGGTGGTCTAGTGGTTAGGACTTTGCACTTCCCAGGCAGGGACTGCAGGTTCAATCCCTGGTCCGGGAGCTAAAATCCCACATGCTGCACAGCAAGGCCAAAAAACAAATAAATAATTAAAATAAAAAAGAGAGTAAGAACTAAATTAAAATCTATTTTAAAACAAATAAAAAAGTTGTTTTTTAAAAAAGGGAAACCCACTATCCCACATTGTCAGTCTTGGGCAATCATCTGCCCAGGGGCCTAGATGTTTTGTCCTCCTCCATACAAAGAGCTCTTTATAACCAGGAACTATAGATTTTCTAGCTCACTAAATACAGAGCACTCTGCATAGCCCCAAGCACACAGTGGGTCTTCAATGTCATCTCCTGTGCTGGGTTTTGAAGACAGACAGACCTGGGTATCAATTCCTGCTCCCTGTTCACCAAGCAGATTAACTTCACACTGGCCACACTCCCCTTGTAAACCTTAGGACCCTCCCTCATCAGTAAAATGGAGTCAATAATACCTATCCCCTGCAGATGCTGAAGAGGATTTAAGATAAGGCATATTAGTTTCCAGCCTACTAGATAGTGGGTCAATGGTATCTAATCCTCTATCCCATCCCCTAACACTGACTCACATGAACAGATTGCCCAGCCTCCTAAGAATTGTCACTTAAAGTGGGGAATATCATCACCCTCATATTAGATGGAGAATATCATCATAAAGTGGAGAATATCATCACCCTCATAGATTTTCCAAATAGTCCTGAACCCCTAGAATGACAGTAACTAAGGAAGAATTGCTACAGCGTGTATGGTGGTGGTGGTGGTGGTGGCGGCGGTGGGTGAGGGGGGACCTAAATCCTAATCTCAGTGCCTGTGTTTGTTACATTGCAAATAGGGCCCCTCCCCCCGCCCCCTCCTCAGGCAGTAAGGAGGTCTGAAGAACTCTGTAGCCCTCTGATCAGGGATGACACAGTTGAAGGATTAACGTGATCATTCTCTGTTGGTGGTCTTGGTAATTGCACAGATACAGTGGATTGTAAACTGGGGGAACTGGGTCTCCCATCAAGGCACCGCTGGGCCAGCCTGACTTCACTTTTTTTTTTCAGAGTTGAAGACTCGCCTAACCTTTAATGAGGCGGCAGTCTTGGGGAACCTTGTTTTCTTGGCAGTGCTCTCTCAGATAAAGGGAGATGGGGGGTGGGGAGGAAGTAATGAAGTCCAGATGTGGGCAAACCGAAGCCTGATCCTGAATAAACAAGTTTTGGAGGTATAAGTTCTTCTTCTTGTCTCTCCAGCCAGAAATGTGCATGTGGTACAGAGCAGGCTCCCGTGTGCATCAGAGGCCATCATCCAGATTTTAGGGAGACAAACAGGACATGTACCCCTGCTCGCCTAGGTCCTCTAACATCTTTTGACCTAATGCTTGTCAGTTTCTGCTCGAAATGTATGGCCTCCTCTATGATTTTTACAATCATATATATTGAGTACCCAAGTTTCTGCCTTATGCTAGCAATAAAATCAAAATCAGACGATGCCTACTCTAGCAGAATCACCAGGACATAGTCAAGTAAACAGACACGATAGTTCAATACAATAACTGCAAAGACAGAGGTGGGCCCAGGGACCTCTGGGACCTTTGGAAGGTGGGGGAGGAGGCAGTCAAGGAATGCTTCCTGGAGAAGGTGATATTGGCTTGGTGTTTAGTTAGTATCCACCATGTGCAAAAGGGAAAGATCTGATCTCTGCCTTGCAGGAACCTATTATCTAGCTGGGGAGATGAAAAGTGGACACAAATCACATTACAAGGTGATATATATTGAAGGTGCTATCTGTCTGCTGGAGACGGGGCAGCTTCAAGACAGTTTAGTGACAAGAGATAACACACAGCTTGTTAGGCGAAGGTTCAATCCTGGATCACCAGCACCTGCCATGCCCTGTGGGCTTAATAAGTAATTGTGGAAGGGAAGCAGGCTTTAGAAGGCAGCAATAGTCTCATTTTAAAAAGCCTTGCCTTAGAATCAGAGGACTCCTGGTCTGGCCCTGCCACTCATTAATTACGGGAAAGTCACTTCATTTCTTGATCTCCAGTTCCCTTAGCCGTACCAATCCATCCCTGAGAATCACAGAATCACTACCAAGTGCAGATAAGAGAATGTGCAGATGAAGGGCACTTTGTAAACTGTACAACACTATAGAGACGAAAAGGCCAATTCTCACTCACGACACATGCAATGTCAGTCGATTTGACTCCCAGAACTAGCCTATGGAGTTGGTGAACTATTTCACCAATTTACAGTAAACGCAGGTATAGTTCTTTTCCAAAGGGGTCAATGCCTTGACAGAAGTTTGAGGACAAGTCACAGAATGAAGAAGCTCAGAAGTTTTAGGCCATGAACCTCAATCAAAGCCAAAATCTGAGCTTTTTCTCTAGTTAGGAATGTCATAACAGAGGTTCAAAATGGATGGGATGTGAGGAAAAGGAGCATTTTTATGGCTAGAGGGAGAAGTGGATTCACTCATGACTCATCATACTTCAACTCCTAGATATTAAGAATCTTTATTAAACCCCTTTCAGGGTCTGACCAAAGCAAGCACTTGAGCCCATGTTTATTTAAAAGGAATACTAAGCATTTTTTCCATATTAAAATCTTTGCGCATAATTCTTTGCACAGCATGGTGCAAGGCAATTGGAGAGAAGGCTAGATAAAAGATGATATTTACTGTTTCTGCTCCTAATCTCACTGCTGCTAGAGTCATTAAACCCTTAGGAGGCAGGGATAGGAACCATTGCCTTGTGGATTTGGAAGGAATTCCTATTATGCTGTAATTTCAAAATCTAAGATACATCTGAAAAAGAGGTCAAAATGACCCCATTTTTCCACGTCTCCTGCCATAGAAAGGTGTCTGCTTTTTCTATAACTTCTGAAATTTGCATCTTGAAACCCCACTGGTGTGCCATTCCTTTGTTGTGGGGACTATTCAGACTGGAGCAGGGGCACCCAGATCAGTCAAGGCTTCTCTTGTTGTTTTAAACAAACCTGACATTTGGCGAGAGGAGGCCAGGGCAGCAAGTAGCAGGCTGATTAGATTTCCAGCTCCGGGTCCCCTTCACCCTCCCTGACTGTCATTCACGCCCTCTGATCAGAAGCAGATTCTGCATGGAGCCAGCCAGGCTCTCTGGCCAGTCACAACGGGAGAGAAGGTTGTTGTTGTTGAATTCAAGTTGTATAGATTTTCCAGAATTGACCATATGTATTAATGGGAATTATTCACTTTTCCTCCAAGGTCTTTGCTTTTCCTCTTGTTCATGATTGCTCTGGTCCTTAATGACAGGTAAGCGGGTGAGCATACCTCATTAGGAGCCCACATCTCACACACGCCTCCAGCTGAAATGCAGGGGCAGCTGGATCAGGAGGCTAAAGTTTTCTTGCAAAGAGTATTGGCGAGAGTCAAGAGACCTGAGTTCTCATGAATAAACTACAAGGGAAGAGTGGGAGATGTGATGAATCTGAAAGCTGAAGGGCCTTTCCTAACTCTACTTCTGCCAAGTAAAAGGTCTTGACTAAGTCACTTCATCGTTATTTTTTTTTACTTCATCATTTTTTGATGCTGTTTACTCACAATAAAAACAGTGAACATTTGCAGAATATACTGCCTGTGTCAGGCACTGAATTACTTTCCACATATTAGCTCATTTATTTCTGAAAACCTTCATAGTATCTCCATTTCAAAGATGAGAGCAAGGAGGCTTACTAATTTTCTACACGTTCCATAGCAGAGGAGCTTGGGGGTGAACCAGAGCCCACACTTTTAACCCCATGTGAAACTGAGACACCAGAAAACTCTGTGCGTGTGTGTGTGTATTGGGAGGGTGCAAAAGTCTTGAACACGGTTTCCATGACACAACAGTAGCACCTGGCAAAGGACGGCTTTCTCAGAACCAAAATGAAGCACCATGCAGACCTATTCTGCTGTCCTTGTGCGGGTGGGGGAAACGTCCTCGATGCCCATCCCATAACCAGGGCACAGTGCACGACTCTTTCAGGGGAACCTGGGAGGTCAGGGAGCATTTTAAGTAAAACTTCCACGTGACATGGGGAGAGAAGCCAGTCACAACTAAGCTCTTCAAAGCAGGTTTCTCTTAGTGAGGAAGGTACTGTGTTCCAGACAAAGGACTCCTGGTTGTGCTCCTCAGGATGTACTTTCTAGTTTGTAGAAGCATAGTCTGAGGCTGTGCAGCCTCAGGTGAATTCTTGGTGTCTTGTTTTTTTGTTGTCGTTTGTTTTGTTTTAATCTCTTTTAGTTAGCTTTCCTCATTATTTTGTTTTGCAGCTAAACATGGCCCCTAGCTTTTGACAGTGGAGTTTGTGTTTCTGTATTTCTTGTTCTCCTTGTTTGGTGGTTACTCTTCTGAGAAGGAGAAAGTGACATAATCATCTATTATTTTAAGGCAAGAAGTCTACCTCCTTCTTTTAACAGACTACACAGTATCCCTTTGTATGGATATATCACAAGCTATTTAACCGGCATTCCTTTCGAGGATACTTGGATTATTGACAGTTTTTTTGCTCTCACAAACATCACACCATAAAGCATCCTTATGCATGTTATTTACACTGTTACGCCATAGGTTTTATGTGCATGTTTCTTTGTATGTCAGGTTAAGTTCTTAGAAGCAAAATTGCTGAGAATATAACTGTTAATGTAGATTTTAGATTCTGACAGCTCTTCAAAAGGAATAAGTGGACACAAATTCTGTTTTTTCACATACTCACCGATGCCCATTTTTCCAGTAGTTTTTTATAATAATTATTATACAGAAAAGTTAAAAGGATACTGCAGTGAGTACCTGTGTACCCCACACCTAGATTTGAGAGTTAACATTTTACCCCTTCTGCTTTACTAGATGACTCTTCGTTCTGTATTCCTTACAGGGAGCTAGCATTTTTCCTGAATCTGTTAACCATTTGGAAATTGCCTTCTGCCCATTTTTGTATTGGTTAGTAGTTTATCATACTGATTGGTAAAGCTCTTTGAAATGAGTCTTTCATCTTTTGGGAGTAGCAGATATTTTCCTAGTTTGCTCATCTTTTGATTTTGTCTGATTTGTAGGCACTAATATCTTTAGGTTTATGAAAGTGGTCTGTCAGACTTCTTTGAGGTTTACTCTTGTGTATCTGTCTCTTTTGTCAAGTTTTTTTAATATATATATAAATACACAAGCATTAGCGAATGTCATCATAGAGACATAGCATGTTTGTACCATCAGATTGAAATATGTGATAATCACTGTGTTTTTTAACCCTTAATAATGATAAGTGATACTACTTAAAGACTTTGTTCCTTGGACCATATTTTGGAAGCCTTGGAAGTCACAGTATTTTTTTATTCTGACAGATGTAATATGATAAATAGTAAAGTTCTGAATTTTTGAGCAGCTATTTTATTTATATACACCTTTGTTTCTTTACTGGTAAAATAAAGGAATTAAGGCAGTAGATTGTGGAATTGTTATGATGTAGCAACTAATATCAGAAAAGGCAATGGCACCCCACTCCAGTACTCTTGCCTGGAAAATCTCATGGACGGAGGAGCCTGGTGGGCTGCAGTCCATGGGGTCGCTAAGAGTCAGACACGACTGAGCGACTTCACTTTCACTTTTCACTTTCAGGCATTGGAGAAGGAAATGGCAACTCACTCCAGTGTTCTTGCCTGGAGAATCCCAGGGACGGGGGAGCCTGGTGGGCTGCAGTCCATGGGGTCGCTAAGAGTCGGACACGACTGAGCGACTTCACTTTCACTTTCAAGAAGCAAGGACCCAGGAGAAGCGACATGAGTGCCCTGTGCCCTCCTAGCCCACTGCAGGCAAGGATGTGCCCCCCAGGTGTGAAATTAAACAGGACTCTCATTTTACAGATGAGGAAAATGAGGCCTAGAAAACCCAGGTGGCGGTGGTTTAGTTGCTAAATCACGTCCGACTCTTGTGACCCCATGGACTGTGTGTAGTTCACCAGGCTTCTCTGTCCATGGGAATTTCTCAAGCCAGAATACTGGAGTGGGTAGCCATTTCCTTCTCTGGGGATCTTCCCGATGCAGGGATGGAACCGGGGTCTCTGGCATTGCAGGCAGATTCTTTACTGACTGAGCCACCAGGGCAGCCCACTTACCTAATTCACATAGTCTAGGGGCCCCAGGTCTCTCTCCCTGGTGCCGTGCCCAGGAGCAGCCCACTAGGCAGGCCACCAACAACTGCACGTAGAGAGCAGAGGTCACAGACCATCCCTGTGAATGCGATATTCGTATCTCAACAGCTCCCGAGTTAGAGCCAGCTTCTCAAAGGGTTCAATTTAACTGAGCTTCCAAGTGTCAAAAACACCTGTTCAAACCTGAGCACCAGACACCGTGTTAAGTATTCACCTTCCATTACAAACGTTTTTTCCAGGCAAAGCCATTCTTCCTAAAGAACTCAACCCCAACTGTAACTTTGGAGCAAAGAGTAAAATGAGATTTTGTATTTCTCAGTTTCTGAACACAAAGATCCTTAGCCCACCTTTACTACAGTTGCCAAATGGACTGTTTTTCTTTTAAAGGTTGGAAAGAATTCTACGTGCCTCCCTGCCCCCTCCCCAATGTCAAGCTGTTGATTGTGTGCCTGGTTTACGATGTTATTAAAAAACAAAGAGGGGTCTCAAAGTTTATAACCCACCCCCAGAGTGGGGAAGTCAAAAGAAAAACTTCATGGAGTGCACTCTGTGGACCATCAGCTGTTTATATTTGATGCAGAGAAGGCAAGAGTAGTTAACCGCCTATCCCACCGAGCACTTAAATAGGACAGCCAACAGCCTGTCCACAATCAAGTCAGCAACACGGACAGAGGGCTTTGGAATAAACCAGGTTTAGGCTTGAACCCCAATTTTTACCTTCTTTTGACTTTGAGATATCACTGAACTCCTCTGAGCTTCAGGTTTTCCATCTGAATGGTGGGAATACTAAGCCCCTATTTTACATGCAGTGTTCTTAATATTGGGCTTCCCTGGTGGCTCAGAGGGTAAAGAATCCACCTGCAATGCAGAAGACCCTGGTTCAATTCCTGGGTCAGGAAGATCTGCTGGAGAAGAGATAGGCTGCCCACTCCAATATTCTTGGGCTTCCCTGGTGACTCAGCTGGTAAAGAATCCACCTGCAAGGTGAGAGACCTGGGTTGGGAAGATCCCCTAGAGAAGGGAAAGGCTACCCACTCTGGTATTCTGGCCTGGAGAAGTCCATTAACTTTCTCCCTTCTTGGCTTGTTAATACAGGCCAAAGATAAGCTTCCATGATTGGATTAACATAAAGATGACTCAGAATCTAGAAGAGAGAATTTTTGATCTTGGTGGATGTGATTTCTAGCCCTTTGCCCACGTTGCTGGGGTTCAAGGACAAAGAAAAAACTGAAAATAGCGGATATGTGGAATGGATGTCTGTGAAAACACATGAACTACAAATTATAAGACTGGATTCCCTCACTCTTCCCCTCCGCTGCTCTAAATGGACACATCTAAAACAAAGCTGTGCTCTAAGTACAGCCCGGATAGATGATACCCCAATTCCCACTTGGCTACCATTGCTCAAAATAATTCTGGACCTTGTCAAGCTGGTAGCACATTTTTGCACCTGCAGTGAGGGCTTCATCCTCTAAGGGAAGATATGGATATAAGTCTAGACTTTACCCCTGGGTATGAGCGACCTGGTCAGCAATGAAGAGTTTATCAAGTACTTCAATATTCATGATCTCTTTTATTCCTCACTGCAAAGCTTTGAAGCAAGATGGTCACCCTTGGTTTTACAGATGTGCAGCTTGGCAGTGGAGGACCAGGACTAGAACCTAGGTCTCTGGCCTGCAAGTCTCATTTACCAGGTGAGAGAATTAAACAACATGCCAGATCATGCCAGCGGCATTATCACTGTCAGGGCAGCAGCACAATAGTGTGGAAAAAAATATAGAAAATGCCCAAGATATTCAGTAAGGCATTTCTCCTGTCCTCTGGGGCTCAGAGTTACAGCATGGTGGCTCAGAGCTCAGACTCTGGGGTAAGGGACGTGCATGCGTGCTCACTCAGTCATGTCCAACTCTCCATGAGCTCACGGACTATAGCCTTGCCAGGCTTCTTGGTCCATGAGATTCTCCAGGCAAGAATACTGGAGTGGGTTGTTGTGATCTCCTCCAGAGGATCTTCCCGGCTCAGGGATCAAACCCTCATCTCTTACATCTCCTGCATTGGCAGCCAGGTTCTTTACCACTAGCACCACCTGGGAAGCCTGGGATAAGGAAGACAACTAGGTTTAAACCCCAACTCTATCACTCATGAACCAAGTGACCTTAGGCAAATTATTTTTACTCTGGAGACCTGTTTCTTAATTTGTAGAAGAAAGATAAGGACAATATCTACACTGACTATTGTAGAGATAATGTATGCAAAGTATTTTAGAAGGTTGCTTAGCATACTTTTATAATACTTACAGTGTATATGTATTTTTTTATTTTAAGATATTGAGTTGGACAAAAAGCTCTTTTGGGCTTTGAATATCCCAAATGAACTTTTTGCCCAACCCAATACTTTTAATAATAGTAGTAACTGCATGAAATAGTGTTAATCAAGTGAAATTCTACTTGATCTTCTAAACCTCTGCTATATCAGATAGACCATGATGAGCTGCCAGGGAATCAGATAGGTTGCCCACTGCAGTCTGGGCGCTTACCGCGAGGATGGCAATAACAATCCCCACAGCACAGAGCACAGCGTCGTTGATTGTCTCCCCGGTTTTCTGCGGATACTTGATGCTCTCATCATTGCAGTAAAACCCCCGGTGGTAAGGCTTGATGGTGCTTGTCTCGATGATGATGAAAGGCAGGCCCGCTGGTTAGGATGGAACCATCATCACCATATACAGGGGAGAAAACAAGACAGAGGGAAAACATCAGTGCAAAGAGGCCAAAGAAGAAAGACCTGCAGCAACCACCACCCCAGATAACAGCATCGATAGTGATGTCAGTTCCTTGCTTTTGTAGTGACCTACAGCATTTTCAAAAGCAGAGACATTACTTTGCCGACTAAGGTCCATCTAGTCAAGGCTATAGTTTTTCCTGTGGTCATGTATGGATGTGAGAGTTGGACTGTGAAGAAGGCTGAGCGCCGAAGAATTGATGCTTTTGAACTGTGGTGTTGGAGAAGACTCTTGAGAGTCCCTTGGACTGCAAGGAGATCCAACCAGTCCATTCTGAAGGAGATCAGCCCTGGGATTTCTTTGGAAGGAATGATGCTAAAGCTGAAACTCCAGTACTTTGGCCACCTCATGCGAAGAGTTGACTCATTGGAAAAGACTCTGATGGTGGGAGGGACTGGGGGCAGGAGGAGAAGGGGACGACCGAGGATGAGATGGCTGGATGGCATCACGGACTCGATGGATGTGAGTCTGAGTGAACTCCTAGAGATGGTAATGAACAGGGAGGCCTGGCGTGCTGCGATTCAGGGGGTCACAAAGAGTCGGACACGACTAAGCTACTGAACTGAACTGAACAGCCTTCTCCGGGGCTTCCCAACTGGCTCAGTGGTAAAGAATCCGACTATAGTGCAGGAAAGACAGGATTCCATACCTGGGTTGGAACGATCCCCTGGAGAAGGAAATGGCAACCCACTTCAGGATTCTTGTGTGGGAAATCCCACAGATAGAGAAGCTTTGCGGGCTACAGTCCATGGGGGCTACTTGTACTACAGTAGGGCTACTTGTCCTACTCTTGCAAAAGAGTCGGACAAGACTGACTAAGTGACTAACCAACAACAAAGCCTTCTCTACATGCACCCCCTTTCTGCCTTTACTCATGGCTAAGAGATGCCGCATGATCCTCTTGTCTTGACCAAGAGCACAGAGGGAGACAGGGCAAGCACCAGGGCAGGAGCTTTTCCACTACTCTACGTCATCCTGCTAAAGTCAGAGCATGATTTGTAATTATCACTAACAAAGTTCCAAATCCAATGAGGTCTCATGATGCCTCCGAGTGCCTTCCTCTCTTAAGCCAACCATTTCCCCTTCGAAAAGCTCACCTCAAGGCGCTCAGGCATAGAATTCTGAAAACCCTGAAGTAAGATAACCTAAATTTGAGCCCCCAGATCCACCACGTCCTAGCAATATGACTTCTGCTTCTTTCTCCATCTTCCTGAGCCCCAGTTCCCTCACAAATGAGCTGTACTGATGCCTAAAGGGGATCAAAGCATCCAAAACTCCTAGCAGAGTGCTGGCACACAGAAGCTACTTGGTGAACAGCATTTCCAATTCTTTTCTTTCACTGTTCAACAAGTCATTGACAAGACTGAACAGAGCTGAGCTGGGCCCTGCTGCCTGCAGACCTGGAGCAGAGCCCAAGGGCATCAGGAGCACCGTGAGGCACTCTCGCAGCTGCTGCTAGTTTATCAGCGTCCAGTTCAGATGCCATTTTCTTAAAGGTCATGGAAAATAGATATCATCACCTGCCAGGAAAGGCCCTTATAAGCCTGAAGCAAAAAGTGAAGGCCCACAGTCTCTTTTGCTTGGACCAGGCAGCAGCCTCCAAATTGGTCTCCTGGCCTTCTGTGCCTCTTACACATATCCACCCATTTACTTCCTGGGCATAAGCATGTCACAGCCATGCTCAAGGTCTGTCAATGGTTCCCCACCACACAGGACAAGATGGCGTCCCTAAGTCCAACCTCTGGAGTTCCCGCAACCCAAACCTCCTTGACACACACTCCAACAAAACGACACAGGACCCCTGTCTTGGTTTGTGCTCTCCTCTTAAGCTTGAAAGGCACTTCCTCCCCTACCTCCAAGTTCAACACCAAGCCCCATTGCCACCTCACCAAGATGAGGCAAAGGTAAAATAAAAGTGAAAGGTGAGCCACTGAATGTCAAGACTAAGGAAGACCATGAGAAATATCTGGTCATGATAATAGCCACGGCTGATGTGCGCCAACAGTGTATAAGACACTTTGCATCCATTTTTGCATTGAACCCTCTAACAACCCTGAGTGGTCATTTTAAAATCATATAAGCACTGCTATCACTCATCTCCCAGTAGAGAAAAGAGAGGCTCAGAATGACTGTTTAGCTCACTCAGAGTCTCTTAGTCCACCTCCAAAGTGCCTGAATCCCCAATTTAACTTTACAAATTGGTTTCATCCATATAGGAATTTCATTAGTGGGGGGAAAAAATGTGATAAGCAGCCATTTAAAAGATAAGATTCCATTTTCATGTTTTTCCAAAAGAATTAAGCTCACATCATGTTACTCAAAGGCCCAGACTGCTTTTAAAAAATAAAAGAAATGTACCATGAACTCCACAGTTTTTCAATGACTTTAGTCCAGGCCAGCAGTGATAAAACTGCTCACTTTCTAAAAAGTGTATTTATGTATCACTGTGCATACACACATGGATTTATTTGGTTTTATTCTTTGGATTTATTTGAATTCTACGGCTATTTATTTTGTGACCCCTAACTGCTTCCTGCTATAACAACAATTTACTTTATCAAATTCATACTGGTGCTTTGAAAAGAAAGCCCAGCCACACACCACAGCATTGTGCCTGACCTTCAGAAAGTAAACACAGAGGGGCCCTGGAAGGCAATCACCAGCAGCTCTTGAAATTCTGTCTCTGCAAGGACGGAGAAAAGGAGGAGGAAGGGGAGACAGCGAATGCACGTTCTGGCTTAGTGGCGGCAAGTGCAGTTAGCTGGTCCTCTTGGGCTGGGGGCTAGGAGAGAGAAGATATCCTGTGGGCCTGAGCCATCTTCATTCCACTGCCTGAACACTTTGAAATGTGGCCAAGTTGGCTATGAAAAGGAGCTGCAAAGCCAGCAGTATGATATTAATAGTCTGCTTTTAAAGTTCCACACATCGTGATCAACACTGTTAGCTTCGCATCTGAGCCCGGCCACAGTCTCTGTGGTGCCGAGGAGCCAAAGCGTTGCTAATAAACTCAGGAAGGGAACAGACCCCCAGTTCCTTACATTTATGCTCCGCTCTTAGGCCTCCAGCTTCTATTTTTAATAGTGTTCACATGATAGGCCTGTAAAACATATGTTTCTAAGGACAATAAAACACATATAAAAGAGCTGTGGAGTCAGACTGAACTCGGTTAATGATTTCAACTCTGCTCGCCACTGCTTGAGCAAGTTACTTCCCATCTCACAACCCCCTTCTCATCTGCTCAATGGGAAAAATGAAGATTTGCTTTGAGATTGATGGGATGGTATAATACATTAATGTATTCACTCACTCATTCAACAAGTATTTATTGAGTCTCAAATATGCCTGTGAAGTACACGGAATACAGAGATGACATAAGTCCTGCCTTCAGGAAGCTTATAGTCTAGTAGGGGAAGATATAGATCATGGAATGAAATCAGTACAGGGAGTTGTTTTAGTTGCAAAAAAACAGGCAAGAGCATGGGGAAGGGTCAGCACAGAGTCTGGTGCACACTGTGGACACTCAAAAATTCTGTAAGGAAAAAAGGAAGGGAAAGTCACACAGAGAAGGTTAGGAAAGAAAATCTGTCTAGTCAGTTCTTTTGCACTCAACCTGGGAGCCATCCAAACCATCTTCCTTGCTTCCTAGTCCAAGGCTTGGGGAGGGCTTCCGGTTCCAATAATATGGATGATGACCACAAGCAGACAAGAAGTTGGATCAGAATATGGTTCGTTTTATTTTCTTGAAAGGCATGGAGACAGCATTGAGAAAACCCAATGGCCTTTTCTGTCTCCCATACAGCCTTGTGGCATGATTGGGGGTGATGCCAGTTGAGTCTTGAGTTGGCTCCAGGAAAAGAATAACCTCAGATTCCCTTTGGCTGATGGGAAAAGCATAAATATGTCTCCCTCAATGGGGCAGCCAGTCCTCAAGTGACATAATGCCTTGCCTTTCCAGAACACAGAGATGAGGCCATTCTAATCCAAAGCAGGATTTCCATTTCCAATGTTAGCACTATCTTTATTACCAATCACTATATTTCCTGACGGTTTCATTTCAAGAAAATTCCCAGTGATAGGTACTGGAAATTGAGGTGACAGTACATCAAAGTACCTGGCCTCAAGAAGCTCATAGTGTTGTAAAAAAGTCACGAAAACAAGTGGACTAAAATATTTTTATAGTGTAAGGACTGACAGATGTAGAAAGTACAATGAATGCATAAAAGAGCACTCTACAGGGGACACTAAAGATGGTCCAGAGGGGAGGTTTAATTTGACACTCCTGTGAGTAGGTTTCTGGGGTTTCAATGCAGGCTTGCATGCTAAGTCACTTCAGTCATGTCCAACTCTGTGCAACCCCATGCACAGCAGCCCACCAGGCTCCTCTATCCATGGAATTCTCTAGGCAAGAATACTGGAGTGGGTTCCCATTTCCTTCTCCCCGGGGTCCTAAATACACTCATAAAAACAGTGTAGCTTAGGGATTGCAATGGGGCTTCCTAGGTGGCACTCGTGGTAAAGAATCTGTCTACCGATGCAGGAGACTCAAGAGACACAGGCTCCATCCCTGGGTCAGGAAAAATCCTCTGGAGGAGGAGATGGTGACCCAAGCCAGTATTCTTGCCTGAGGAATCCCATGGGCAGAGGGGCCTGGGAGGGCTAAAGCCTGTGGGGTCATAAAGAGTCAGATACAACTAAGCAACTGAGCACAGAGTACAGGGACTGCAATAGGCTATCAACCAAATGAGGGTCACTGCTATGATGAAAATACAATGCTAAATCTGGCACAGAGGTGGGAGAGATGCCCAAGGTGCAGGGGATCCCCACATAAACTGGCAAGTCAGACAAACCTGCTGCCTGTTCTGTTCTCAGCACTGATGGAACTGCTGAGTTGAAGTCCCAGCCTTCCAGTGGCCCAAAGGCCAATAGGAGAAGCAGTCATAAAAGTTAACACATTAAGTCACCCTAAGGTTCAAAGGGATTAAAGTGACTTACCAGAGTCACTGGGTCAGAAAAGCTGTGGAGGTGGATGGGCTCAAATGCTCTGACTCCTGGGCACATTCTAAAGTAAATGAGTCACTTAAAATAGAGAGAACGAAGCACCTATGAGTATTAATAATTAATTGAAGCTCAGCAAATCTCATGGTCTTTGAAGAAAGAAAGTGCTTTGTTTGGAACAGACAAAGCAACAGCACTGGCTCCTGCTCCCTGAACATTTACCGTGTACTACACACGTCAGTGTCTAATCTTATTAAAACTTTGAGGCCAATATCCTGGAATTAAATTTATCTATACTGAAATATACATTATGAGCTTTTTGCAAAGCAAAACAAGAATGTAAGTGAACACACACACACAGAGACACACCCCATCTGGTGATTCTAAGGCCTCGGACTCAAGCATTTCTCCTTCTTTTAATCAAGGATCAATTAACTTCCTAAACTCCAGGGACCTCTTGGGATGTGTAGGCTGCAGGGGAGGTGAAATACGAACCCACTGACAAACACTTAATGGGCAGAAAATCAAAGCATGAAGAAAAGCCCCTGTGTTGGGTTCAGCCTTTGAAAGTTCTTGGGCTTTGAAAAACTAACACTTGGGCAGGTTGGGCGGTTTGGGGGTGGGGTGTAAAAAAACATGGGATAAGTTTTCGCGGCCCACCCATTGATAAAGTCATGTGGGAAGTGTTACCAAAGTGACCCAACCCCAGAGCCCTGCTCCCTCCAGCCACAGCTTCAGGTTTGTGCAAAATTAAACACAGCCTCCTGTTCTCAAAGTGATCTTCAGAAAGCATTTGTGAGGGTAGGAGAAGAGTGGGGTGGGAGAGTGAATGAGAAATTTTTGCAATTTTGCATGACTGAAATCAGAGCATCGGGGAGAGATTTTCCCATCGTTCCTGTAGACCTTTTCCAGAACTGTCCAACTTTCCACTTCACCCAAACTGTAGTTACCCTAAAATGAGCCAAGTCTAGCATTCAACTAATACCTGCAGAAAGCCTACGTATCTACTCACAAAATAACATTGGATAAAGAGCTCATGTGCAGTCTAGTTGTTTAATGATTCTGTGACAGGAATTTATGCATCTTAGCTAGGGTATAGAGTTCTATAAATTTTACTGTTTTACTCCCTTTGCAAATGGAAAATTAAGGCTCAGAAAGGTTAAGAAGTCCATCTGAAGTCAAAGTGAGCAAATGGCACCAATTCAGACCAGTATAGAAGTAGAGCTTGACAGGGGACTTCCGGTGGTAAAGAATCCACCTGCCAACTCAGGGGACACAGGATGGATCCTTGATTCTGGAAATAAGATCTCACATGCCACGAGGCAACAAAAACTGTGTGTCCCAATTACTGAGCCCATGTGCTCTGGAGTCTGCATGCCTCAACAAGAAAAAAGCCCACACACCACAGTGAAAGATCCTGCTGCTACAGCTAAGACCAATGCAGCCAAAAATAAACAAATATTAAGAAAAAGAAAGAAAAATACAGATGGACCACACTGGCTTTCTGATTCCAAAGAGTTTAGAATCTAATTAGGAATTAATATATTTTAATCTCCACAACAGCTCTGAAAAGTTACAGGCTCTTATTTTCATTTTTACCCAACAGAAAATTGAAGCCAGAACTTTTATAACGTGGCCAAGGTTCCCAAGTGAGTCAACTGGTCACTGGGATTTGAACTCAGGTCTGTCTTTCTTTTGGCTTATGTTTTCTTACTCCATGACCTGACCCTCCCTTTCTTTATAAATGTCTTCCCTGTTAAAATATGACCAACTGATTTTTTTTTAATCACTTAAGGCCAGAATGGTCAACCCAACTACTACTTAGAGGTTCAAAATACAAATATTTATGTTGCTTGTAAGTGACAGGGTTTCTATTTAAAGTAATTAATTGCTACTGGTCTTAGAAGTGTGCAAACTTTCTTTGGTTTACGATATTTGTCCAGATTTTTAGACTGGACACAATCCAGATGAGACAAAACTAAGTTTACTATGAAGGCGTTTCCCACCTTTGAAAGAGGCTGCCATGAAAAACACTTGCTGTTGGCTGGTGTGAACATTCAGTATTCTGGTCTAGAGGTTCTCTTTGACAAATGCTCAATTCTTTGGTCCTGGAAAGCTCAGGCCTTTTTTTTTTTTTCACAGAAAGAAGATTGTCAGAACCCAAAGCAACCACATGTTGAAGAAAGGAATGGCAGGTCCAGCCCTGGCTCCTGGGTTTCTTGAGTCTAAATCCTGGGTCTTTAATTGGATTCCACAAGCACATATGGACAGTTCCTGAGCACTAGGCACTGGGTGAGGTGCTCAGCACACAACCTTGAGCACTGTTTTGGGTTCCGTAACTTCAGAAAGTCTCAGGTTCCAAGACAAAGAGACACCTGACTTAGTCTATTTGGGGGTATGAAAAAGGACCTTGAATGGTCTTTCTAATTTGAAAGTGCTCAACATTCAGAAAATGAAGATCATGGCATCTGGTCCCATCAATTCATGGGAAATAGATGGGGAAACAGTGGAAATACTGTCCAACTTTATTTTTGGGGGGCTCCAAAATCACTTCAGATGGTGACTGCAGCCATGAAATTAAAAGATGCTTTCTCCTTGGAAGAAAAGTTATGACCAACCTAGATAGCATATTCAAAAGCATAGACATAACTTTGCCGACAAAGGTCTATCTAGTCAAGGCTATGGTTTTCCCAGTGGTCATGTATGGATGTGAGAGTTGGACTATGAAGAAAGCTGAGCGCCGAAGAATTGATGCTTTTGAACTGTGGTGTTGGAGAAGACTCTTGAGAGTCCCTTGGACTGCAAGGAGATCCAACCAGTCCATTCTGAAGGAGATCAGCTCTGGGATTTCTTTGGAAGGACTGATGCTAAAGCTGAAACTCCAGTACTTTGGCCACCTCATGCGACGAGTTGACTCATTGGAAAAGACTCTGATGCTGGGATGGATTGGGGGCAGGAGGAGAAGGGGACAACAGAGGATGAGATGGCTGGATGGCATCACTGCCTCGATGGACGTGGGTCTGAGTGAACTCCGGGAGTTTTTGATGGACAGGGAGGCCTGGCGTGCTGCGATTCATGGGGTTGCAAACAGTTGGACACAACTGAGAACTGAACGGAACTGAAAGTATTATAAAAGCATTTTATCCTTTAGAGTAAATAATAGCCACCTTAAAAGTCTCAGCTCTGGCAGTTTTGGCTTTTGCAGTTGGAATTTTAAAGGGCTGCCATATCCACCAAGTAGTAAAAAACAGGTCAACCAACAGTCAGTGATTTATACCTTTCACTGAGAGAATTCCAGACCTCTTTTGTTGCCATTATATATTTCACAAATGGGATACTTTATTTCTATTACTACACAAAGGACTTATGATTCCTCTCCTCCAGGTGAAAATAGGTCAAGACCTCCTTTCTCTCTTTTGATGCCTCTTTAAATAAGGGTGGGAGTCCATGTACACTCATTGGGCACTTACTGTGTGCCAGGAGGTTTGGATATATCAACTAATTTAACTCTCAAAACAATCCTCTAAATTATCAGTTAATTACCAAAGCACAGAAGGTCAGAGATTATAATTTGCCTCAGTGTCCACTTTGCTAATAAGAGGTGCAACCAGAGTATGTAATCAAATACTCTGACTCTAAAGTTCATTCAGAGATGGGGCCAGTGAGCCTGCCCTTCTTAAGTACACATGAACTCTGTCTATGCAGATGATTTGCAAAGCTACAAAGCTCTGGAAAGTGGAGGCTGACCTTAAACAAGGACTAAAAAGTAAAGCCTTAGATGTTGAGGTGCATTTGTACAGATCCAGCTACTCTCAGTCTCTCTTATGAGCCAGAGATGTTCATTTGCAATATACTGCCCAGAACTAGGACATGGTAAGAATCACATGTGTGGTTTCACAGTTCTTAGGTAAATGATCACCTCTGATCTGCCTGACAATTCTGGAAAATAATGTTTTTAACATCTGGATTAAAGTATCACTGGCAAACTCTGATTCAAGACCTGAATATCTTTTCTACAAAGAAGCCACTTAGCCACGTAACCCACTCTGGCAGAGTTACTTTTTTCCAATTTAACCAGAAATTTTGGAATCAGGCAGACAGGATTCTACTTCTATCACCTGTCATGCTTACTGTATGACCTTGGGCATGTCACTTGACCTCTTTGAACTCCATTTCCGTCATCGTGCAATAGTTCTCAACATACAGAATGGATTGGGAGGACTAACTGAGACAATTTATAAAGCATCCAGTAATCACTTGACTCTGTAAATGTTACTTCTTGCTTCTGTATGTTATAGGAAGCCACAGAAAGCTTTTAAGCAGGGACAAGACATATCAGAGTTCTGTCAAAAGCCACAGCCCCACCAGCCCCTTTCCCAATGCAATCTGATCCCACGGGAAAAGCATGCTCATAAAATCCTTTAATTCCAGGGACTTCTTGGGATTGTGTAAACAGAAGGGGTTAGAAGGACCTGGCACCCTGACACAGAGAAGAAATATCACAGCAGGCACCCTGCCCCGCATTCTTGAAGATCACAGGAGGCTGAAGGGGAGGTGTAATAAGGGTGAAAAACATTTCTTATTTTTCCAACAGTTAAACATACATTCGTCAGCAGTGTGCTCTCATCAGAGTCATGCTATCCAGGTGTACACAAACACCAAGTTCACGTAGTGGTACAATAAACAACACGGGGACTGGCAGGACATCAGACACTTTAGAGACAGTCAAAAAGCAAGGCTGGAGCCAGATGCAGCGCCAAAAATGAAGAACCGAAGCAGTACTGGAGGCCTTGCAAGAACAAAAACATGCTGGCAGGTAATCCAAGGCCATCAGGGTACTTTAAGCAAACTCATACACAGCCCTACCAAGTTCTAGGTCAAAGTTGACACACTGGCAGCTCAAGGTCAATTCTAGCCTTCAGAGATCTTCTGTTTGGCCCACCCAGTTTTTAAGATATTTTTAAATTCATTATTAATATTTAATAACAGGAGGTCTTACATAACATTCAGATTTCAGCCTCTTTTATTTATTTATTTATTTTTGGCCTCCCTGGTCTTCATTCTGCACAAGGGTTTTCTCTAGTTGTGCTGCTCAGGTTCTCACTGCCTTGGCTTCTCTCGTTGAGGAGCATGGGATCTAGGGGTGCGAGGGCTCAGTAGCTGTGGCTCATGGGCTTAGTTGCTCCACGACATGTGGAATCTTCCCCGACCAGGAACTGAACCTGTGTCCCCTGCTTTGGCTGGCAGACTCCCAACCACTGGACCATCAGGAAGTCCCAGATTTCAGCATCTTAAGCCAGCTCTACTGTCCACTGGCAATCAATGTAGGTAGTGGTAACTAGCTACACAGATTCTCCAAGCACTACCATGCCCTTCTGTCCCCCTGATACCAAGGCTACATCTTGGTTCCATTCCCACTGAGTTTGTACTGTCAATCTTCCTGCAACTGGCGTACTTCTGTCATTTATGTTAATAGTAATATCTGATCCCTGGAGATGTTTGGTTTTTCCATCCCTGCTCTGAAGAATATAAAGTCCTTAGCTGAACCCATAAAAATAGAAACAATGAACACTTGATTCAACTTATCATCTCCTCCACAATAAGTGATGGCCATATTAGACCCAAATGGATGGGTATGTGCATAGGTATGTCAAAGACTTAACCAAAGACTGTGCCTCCTATCAATGTTTTCAAAGCCAAACATGGTGTCAAGTCACCATTGCAAGGCAGTTAATAATATCTGCATATCAGACATGAGGAAACTGAAGTTCGGAAGCTAAGTGATTTGCCAAAGATCTCACGGTTAGCAAAAGGAATGAGGTAGGAAGCCAAGGCTTGTTGAACAACAACGTTCTTTGCAAGTTTATTCAATGAGGGTGGCAGTGGGGCCAGAACGAATCTGCCTTGCTGGCAAGTTAAACAAGGTGTTTGTGTTAATAAATTACATGGTTATGCTTCAGGAGAAAGAAGTAAACACAACTTATACATGTCTATGTGATATACTAAGTGAAGTTATCAGAGAGTTCTATTTTTCAAGGCAATAGTGTTAAAAAAAGAAAAAACCTCTTTCTGATTAGAAGCTCATTCATTCTAAAAAGTAAAAGCCAAGTGAGAAAGAATTTACAAATAAAAATCCACCAAATAGTTGCTGGTAATTACAAATCTTACACTAGCAGAGTCAGGAACATTATAGTAATATGCTGGTAAAGTTTTGAAACTACAAGAGATCCAAGGCATCGGTTATTCCATTTCAGTTCAGTTCAGTCACTCAGTCGTGTCTGACTTTTTGCGACCCCATGAATCGCAGCACACCAGGCCTCCCTGTCCATCACCAACTCCCGGAGTTTACTCAAACTCATGTCCATTGAGTTGGTGATGCCATCCAAGCATCTCATCCTCTGTCATCCCCTTCTCCTCCTCTGTCATCCCCTTCTCCTCCTCTGTCATCCCCTTCTCCTCCTCTGTCATCCCCTTCTCCTCCCACCTTCAATCTTCCCAGCATCAGGGCTTTTTCAAATGAGTCAGTTCTTTGCATCAGGTGGCCAAAGTATTGGAGTTTCAGCTTCAGTAACAGTCCTTCCAATGAATATTCAGGACTCATTTCCTTTAAGATGGACTGGTTGGATCTGTTTGCAGTCCAAGAGACTCTCAAGAGTCTTTTCCAACACCACAGTTCAAAAGCATCAATTCTTCAGTGCTCAGCTTTCTTTATAGTATATTCCATTTACTAGATAGGAATACTGAGATCCATCACACCCTAGCATCATGATTACTCCTTTCTGGGAAATCGCTTCAGAAAAGGGTCCTTATTTTATTTATCTCTGTATCCTCAGCACAAAGAATAATTCCTGGCACTTAGTGGGTACTCAACAAATATGTACTGAATAGATGTATAGGAAACAGACTAAAATTCAGAAGAAAAGGCTCCACCCCAACACACTTTATGATCTGTGAATCCTCCCTGCCATGCTCCCTTCCTTCTGAACTTAATCTCTTTCATATCCCTAAATCCTGTTTTTTGAACACAATCTCCCAAAGCAACACAGTACCCTCATAAAGCACAGATGACTGTAACAGGAATAAATTATGGAGAATCTAACCAGCTTCAAGTACCAAATGGGTGGTTAGACTGGATAATCTTTAAGACAATTAATCTTCAGTTTCCCAGGTGTTTCATGCCTTGGAACTATCAGAAAATACTGGGAAGGGGTAAAGCGAGGAGGCTGCTGCGGTAATTCAGCACCTGGTCCACCCTGTCCCATCAGCTAAGGGCTAAGGATCAGTTTCAGCCCACCTCGACCTAATCCAGTTGCTCTGATCTTGTTGGGAATTTCTGCCCTGAAGAAAGTTCCCAGTAAGAGGAAGAGCACAGATTTCAAGAAAGCAACAGACCTGGATTTGAAAACCAGTTTTGCTACTTATCATCTAAGCAATCTTCAGCAAATTGCTTAACTTCGCTGAGGCCCAGTTATAAAAAAAAGGACGCCAAGAGCCACTTTGAAGAGCCGTGAGAATGAAATACCATATTTAATCAAGGTATTTATTAAATATACCTTTGCATTTAACACAGTCCTAAAAATCTACTCTCTGGCTGTTTCCACGATACCAATTAACCAGCTGGACTGGTTTCCTCCAGAAGGTGGCTGGACTAACCTGGACAGGGCTGTGTCAGCTCAGACAAGGACTGTCACGCAGGTTGCCCAAGACGACAGCAATTCCAGTGCGCGGCCGAGAAGACAGCCCTCACCCCAGGAGCACCCTCCCAGCTCCTGGCCCTGTCAATGTTCCTTTTGTAAAACACAGAAACCTTCTTCAAATCTGACAGCTGCCACCTGCACAAATAATTCAAGGATGTAATTTTGTAACTGAATACAAGCCCTGAAAGCTGAAAAGTTTGAAGTCCAAAATAATCCCTTTGACCTTCTGCCTAAACACTCACTAATCACTTTTTAATTTGTAGTTTATTTCCTCTCTCTGTGCTGTCCTTCTAGGCTATATTTTCGTTTTAGACGTATCCAGGGAGTGAATGGCATTACAGAACACCTGATTAAAGTACAAATCAAACTTCTCTCCCAGACATCTGAGGCTTGATGCACGCCTCACTTAGTTCTCCAAATTGGACTGGGTGGCAAGAAAGTGAAGGAGAAAAAGCCTGCTTTGAAGAGAATTATGAGCTACAGAAAGTAATAAGAAGTGGTCTCTGCCCTCTAAGAAGGCATACTCTGGGGACAACTACCCATGATGCCACGTGACGGGAACTTCCACGGAGGCATTTCTAAAATATTCAGGGTGCATGGAAGACGCCCTTTAGCACATGACTTGGCAGCCAGTAGGCATGCAATACCGGTTTATTGACTAGCCCAGTAAATGCATTTCAAAGATTCCTTGCTGTCATTCCAATGCCAATTTTGTACTTAAGGCAATACAAAAAAGAAAAGAAAAATCCCGAACAGGAAAGCCTCTCCCACCCCCCTGGGGTGGAGAACACAAACTGCTTCAGTGTTTCACCCACATCTCCTACCTACCTTTTACCCTTGAGAAAAAAGGAGCAAAGTAGTGTGAGGGAACCCACCTAATTCCTAAAACTCAGATACTGAAAAGATGCAAAAAGAGAAAAAAACAGAATTTAAAATGTTACTCATTCCAAAAAAAATCTCTTCCTTGGAGGAAAAAAGTTTCTAATTTAATCATCACTCAATTCAGTTCAGTTCAGTTTTTCAGTCACATCTGACTCTGCGACCCCATGGACTGTAGCATGCCAGACTTCCCTGTCTATCACCAACTCCTGGAGCTTACTCAAACTCATGTCCATCGAGTCGGTGATGCCATCCAACCATCTCATCCTCTGTCATCCCCTTCTCCTCCTTCTCATCACTAGGATCACTATAAATTGTAGTAAGTTGAAGGTAGATCAGTCTATTAGAGTCATTCAGCTTTGTGTCTGTTCTAGTAAATTAGCCTACTGAGTAAATTTCACCTACTGAGCAAGGAGGAGTCTCAAGTAGTCTGAGCTGGCTCAGCTCGACCAATATCCTGTAAGAAAATGATCTCCACACTAGTTTTTAATTCAGTGGAGTAATGCCTGGTAGTAAAAAGACAGCACAAGTGAGTCTGGGGAATTTAAGTTTCTCTAGCTAAAGATTTAGTCACTTAGTCGTAGCCACTCTCTGCAACCCCATGGACTGTAGCCCTCCAGGTTCCTCTGTCCATGGAATTCTCTAGGCAAGAATAATGCAGTGGGTAGCCATTCCCATCTCCCAGGAATATTCCCAACCGACAGATCAAAACTGGGTCTCCAGTATCACAGGTGGATTCTTTACCATTTGAGCCACAGCTAAGGCCACCTTAAAAACAAATACTAACAAATGATAACTAATCATGCTGCTGCTGCTACTGCTGCTGCTGCTGCTGCTAAGTCGCGTCAGTCGTGTCCGACTCTGTGCGACCCCATAGACGGCAGCCCACCAGGCTCCCCTGTCCCTGGGATTCTCCAGGCAAGAACACTGGAGTGGGTTGCATTTCCTTCTCCAATGCATGAAAGTGAAAAGTGAAAGTGAAGTCGCTCAGTCGTGTCTGACTCTTCGGGACCCCATGGACTGCAGCCCACCAGGCTCCTCCATCCATGGGATTCTCCAGGCAAGAGTACTGGAGTGGATCGCCATTGCCTTCTCCTGATAAGTAATAATAAAAATGTTTATTCATCAGTGCTAACTCTGCTGCTAACTGTATCATCACACTTCAGCTCACTTGGGTTCTGTTTCTTCATGGGAACTTCAACGGAGGCATTTCTAAAATATTCAGGGAGCATGGAAGATAGCACATGACTTGGCAGCCAATAGGCATGCAATTCCTAGTGCAAAATGAAAGAGGTGGTCCTACCAGGTGTCTAATGGACCTTCTGGAGCTGTCACCTTTATCCAAGGAGTGTAAGGCATTTTTTGAACAAACCAAAGGCTTTGTTTTCATGGCATCCTCACAGAGCAGATGGGCATCAACTCCTGTCCATTATCCCAGCTGGGGCCACTGGGGACCAGGCTATTTTGTTTGTGAAGATTCAAAGATGCTCATTTATAAAAATAAAGAGCCTCAGAAAACATCCCCAAATCTGCTGATCTTCAAACCAAATTCAAGATGGGCAGCTCTTGGCTCAGTCAAAGAAGTAGATATCAGCAACATTTCAGTGTGGGTTAGAGGTGGGGAGAATTAGCAGCAGTTACTCCTGCAAACTGGATACCATTCTGGGCAGTTTGAGCTGCCTCTCATTTGTGAAAGTGAAAGTGTTAGTTGCTCAGTTGCATCCAACTGTCTGTATCTTCATGGACTGTAGCCCACCAGGCTCCTCTGTCCATGGAATTCTCCAAGCAAGAATACTGGAGTGGGTTGCCATTTCCTTCTCTAGGGGATCTTCCCAATCCAGGGATCAAACCTGGGTCCCCAGCATTGCAGGCAGATTCTTCACTGTCTGAGCCATCTAACCCACCCAGTAATCCTTTCCAGTAAACAGTACCCACTTGATTTTGCAAAGGCCGGAACTGAAGATGAGAAATGAGTCCACAGAGCCGCAGTGCAGGAATGCTGCCAAGTCAGGCTGGCTTTGCACAGTGCCCCGCAGCCATCACATTTCCTATGTGGAGGCGACTTTGACTGGACCTCCAAAGGGGTACTTCTCATAAACTGGTCAGCCCTCCTTAGCTAGAAATCCTTGTGTGCTGGGGCCACCCTCCGCTGCTCTGGCCCCACCCTATTCCCGCCAGGATCAGGGAAACAAAATGTGGGCATTCAGATACACGTGGGAGAGCCAGCAGCAGTAAAGAACTCCTAGGTGGCTTGCTATAGGAACCCTATTGTTCCAGAGGGAAGCTCTTGTGCCAAAACTCTGCAGGAAGCCACTGCTCCATGATGCATTTTTCAGCTGTGAAGAGAAAAGGGTAGCTCCTGGGATGTTTCTTCAACGGTTCTGGAAGCCAGGCCCTTAATCCTTGCAAAGCAGCAAGGAGCCAGCTTCTCTCAGAGGGACAGAATGTCTAGAGTCCTTCTTCCAAATAAAAACATAAAAAGAACTCGTCAATGTCCCCTTTACAACCTCTCAAAATGTATGAATCAGGAAAACGGGGAGTAGAGGATATTGAAGCCCAAGGGTTGGGGGGCGTTCAGGCCTTCTCTGCTCCCCTCTTTTCCTCATGACCCTGCCCACTGACCTCTCTATTGCAGTAAATTACAAAGCCCCCACTGTTCTCTCTACCCATCCTCCCCTGAACCTGTCCCCCTCACACACCCCCTAGGGCGAAATGCCAAATAACATTATTCTCCTTCACCATGGTATTGCCACGAGAGCTGCCTGGTATGTTTGCCTGAAAAATGAAAGGTTTTCATGGAAATCTCAGGCTCCACTACAGCTCACCCTTTGTGGAAATGGACTTGGAAAAAAATGGAAGGAGCCCCCACAGAAACCTAATTGGGCAGACAAGAGCAGAGGGCAAGGCCCATGGAATGGTTCAAAGGCTCCAGGAATACTTGAGTGTGCCTTTGGCAGCCCTTAGGAGGCCTTCGCACTCAGGCAAAGCCCCTCTCTGCAGCCCCACTCTGTCCCACTGTGCCCCTCTGCACAACATGGCACCCTGTAAAGGTACCACGCCTCTGGGCAGGGATCCTATTATCTAACATGAGTGGGGAGGGGAGGACTTACAGGACATATGTTATCCAGGTATGCAAACAGGTATGCCTGCAGGTGCTGTAAATCACAGAAAACTTTCCTTCACTGCCAGGAGTAACCAGCTGAACACCAAGAAAAATAAAAAGGGTCTTGGGCTTTGGTGTGGTCTGGTGGCAGTTTGGAGGGAGCAGACTCAGGTAGGAGTCCCACCCCTCTCTGACACATGTGGCAGAGTAACCCTGGACTCACGAGCTCTCAGGACATCTGCATCCTCCCTGGCAAAACAGATCAGGCAGTTTGGAAGGGCTGCTGTGAGCATTTCCTGAGATGGTGTGTCACACAGCCCGGTTCCAGCAGGCGGGCTCTTAACGTTTCTTCTTCCCCATCCCACAAGCACACAAAGGGGAGGGGGACAGATTCCCAAGAACAGGACAGGATCTGTGAGAAATCGTCTCTCCTGTCGTGCTCCAAGGACCTCTGAGAGCAGAGCTGTGTATGTGGGCTCTGGCCTGTCCATCAAGATGACAGAATGGGTCTTGGGGAATTAATTATTCAACAGACTCACCCTTCACAAATCCCATCCAAAGGAATGGTTGGATGCCATTTAGTACACGGACTATACAAAATATGATCTGTGAGAAATCGTCTCTCCTGTCGTGCTCCAAGGACCTCTGAGAGCAGAGCTGTGTATGTGGGCTCTGGCCTGTCCATCAAGATGACAGAATGGGTCTTGGGGAATTAATTATTCAACAGACTCACCCTTCACAAATCCCATCCAAAGGAATGGTTGGATGCCATTTAGTACACGGACTATACAAAATAATAAAAGGCCAGCACACTTCAAAAGCCTCACAAAAACCCAGGCCTGGGTTTGGCAGGAGTTCCTCAGCCACTGGGTTTTTCTGTGTGTGGTTTATAATAACATGCAGACCTGATGCCAAGTCCTAATCTATTAAGGGACTGCCAATTAGCAGGAGGCTTAGAGCTGCAGGTTTGAGAACTGGGGAGCAGGTCTAATTAGGCTTGCAAATCATTTCTGCCCATCGCCCCTCTCCATCTGACCCAGGCTATACTGGCCAATTGTTCTGCATACATCCTTTCCATATTCCTCTGCACACACCTCTTTGTGGGTGTGTTTGTTTGAAGGTTCCAGGCCTGAAAGTCAGTGTTTATTTTCATGTCTGTCTTTAAGAGTGACATGGAGATCAAACAAGATTATCTTCTGGATAGTGACTCTCAGATTTGGTCAATCATCCAAACCATCAGGGACCCTTATTAAAGAACACATTCTGGGCACGGCCTAGAACCCACTTGATAACTCAATGAGACTTTCTGGGGCAAGGGCCTGAAAGTTCCCCTTTTTAATAGGACCTCAAGATAATTCTATCCCAAGGCAATCTGGGAATCACTACTCTAAAAAGCATAAACAAAATTTTAAATCATATCGAATATCAAAGATTTACTGAGCACCTGTTGTGTGCTGGAGCTGGGGAATATCACAACGAGTAAAGCAGGGTTCCTGCCCTCAATCAGCTCTCTATTTAGGGGGCCAGTAACATTCCCATAGAAACCCAGTCTTTCCTACTAGAGCTCCTGGGAGAATCCACACCTGCAGTCCTCCTCTCACATTCTCTTCTGCCGCATCATAAACCTAGCTTTCTAATGTTTTTGCTGAAATGGCTCTGAAAAAAACCAAGAATGATTTCATACACAAAACATCAGAGGGTTATCTTAGAAGGGGAGGGGAGAAAAAAACCCTAAGAAACATATGGTTTCAAGATACAGGAGAAAATACATACTTTAGGACTGCCTGGTCTAAAGACAGAAACAGAGTGGAGAGTAATGTTAGGGGGGCTTTGTGCAGCAGAAGCAGCCCACGGCTGGGTCTTGGAGCCCAGCACTGGATACTTGCATGTCTTCAGAAAGGCCCTTTTCTTCACCAAGCCTCCTTTTCTATTAAGGAGAGGAGGCTGCACTACTCAGTTATATCTCAAAGCATATTTGGCGCAAGCTGTTTTCCTTGGAGCTTTCATCAGAGTTCACTTTTGAGTTTCAACAGGGAAATGTACAACCTAGAAGAACCAGAGTCCTCCAGAGCCCTCCCTAAGAAAAGCTGGCCTGAATGATCTCTAACCAGTTCCAAAATTATGTTTTGAGGGTATGGCTTTCAAATGAGACTGATTTCTTAGCCATCAGGGATGGTGTTTTTTATTTATCTTATTTTTTTTAATCCTATCCTATTAGTTGGTAATGCCATTCAATCATATAGTGCTGGGTGCACTGCAGAGATTCAAAATAAGGGGATACGTGTGGGGTAGACAGCATAGCTAGGCTGTGTTTGAGAAAGAGCACCCTGGTGGTCACAGGGAAAAGGGGTTGGAGCATAGGACTTCATATCTAAAGCTCCCTGCTTATGATGCATGACCAAGTATCTTCCCAAGGAAAAAAACCTGTATTTTCTAGACACATCTCCATTAGCCCTTAAAAAGAGATACTAAAGCCTTGACACCAAGCTAGGTCCTGGAGAGTGCAACCTAAACAATCACTGCCTTCTCTCCAGGAGTGGCCAGGGCTGTTCCTCTCTTTGTTTCCTGCACCTCTATGAAACTCACTGCTAGTATCAGACTCTCTCAGGTTATTTTAACACACAGCACTATTCAGGAGCATAACTAGGTATAGACAAGAAGTATGCAGCTAAAGGGAGTGGCAATCTATCTGTTGGCTTCTGAAGAACATGGCAAAGAGTAGCATGGTGTGGATTTCAGAGTCAAACACACTTCCTGCCTCCACCTTAAACACATCAATTAACTCTCCATAGGGATATGACATGAAAAAGATATGATATGCAAAGATGCTTCATATAATGCCAGGCACACTGAAATGCTCAATTAATATTACTGGTATCATGAATATGGGATGGTGTGTCTTCTCTAAGAAGGAGTGAGACGAGTGTCACTTTGGTCCATTTAGAAATCCATTATGAGGACTTGTCCGGTGGTCCAGTGCCTAAGGCTGTACCCTCCCAGTGCAGGGGACCTGGGTTCAATCCCTGGTCAGGGAACTAGATCCCACAAGCTGCAACTAAAGATCCTATGTGCCACAACAAAGATTGAAGATTCCATGTGCTGCAACTAAGACCTAGCTCAGCTAAATTAATAAATATATATATTTTTAAAATGCATTATGTACTTCACATGTAGTTACTGAACATGTATCTTAAAATCATCAAGCCTCTGGTTTTTTTATGAAATGGGAGTGGGTAACTGACAATACAGACGACTAAGAAAAGCACAGGGTTTGTGGTCAAATAGATTTGAAGCTCAGCTCTGTCTCTGTTTAGTCCTGTGATACTGGGTAAGCTGCTAACCTCTCTAGGGAATCTGCAAACTGGGGTCAGTAGAGGGGTTACTGTGAAGTTTGGAGGTACAGTACCATCTCAGAGTGCACTCAATTCATGAAGCTATGGTTATTCCCCTGGTCTCCCTGTAAAATACATTAGAACGAAGACAGATGACGAGGGTAGCCCTATGTCTCTATGTGGGAGCTTTCCTTTCCTTTAAAGCAGGCAAGGCCGTCAGTATATGCAGAGTTTTCTAAAACACCAACGTCTTCTCAATGTTTGATTATTTCCAGCTAAAAGAAAATAACAGGATTTTCTCAGCACTTCATGCTGGCTTGTATGGAATGTCATTTGGATCTTCCTTGGTTCACATCTATTGAGACTATGTGTTCACTTTCTTTTCAATCACTTTTGCCCAGTAAATATTTTTACGCACCTACAATGAACAAAGCACAGAAAAGAGCAACTGGGGTGATGCAGTGATCATTAAGTCAAAGTTTTGTTTGCTTGTTTAATTCATGTGGGGAAATTAAGAGTAGTAGCGACTTGCCTAAGTGCACTCAATGACAAAAGGACACAGGTGTCCATGCACTGACCAACTGCACCATGATGGGCTACATCAGCTGATTATTGTTATGCTGGTCCTAGCCTTCCCTGGGGCCTACTTGTGTGTGTGGGTGTGTCGGGCGGGGAGGCGGGGGTGTGGGGTGGGGGGGCGGTGTGGTGGTGTGGGGGGTGATGATGTTCGCATGTAGCTTGCCATAGTCACTAACCCAGGAGAAGGAAAATGGAAAACCTAAAAGGAATCTACAGAAAAGACAGACAAACAAGATAAAAATTGGTGATCCATATCTAATATTGATTGATTTTGCTATAAAGTGTGGCCCAATTGCCAGACAATTACTGGGATGCTATAAAGCCTACCAGTCATTGTATTCCCTGGTACTTTCAAATAAGAATAAAAGAATCTGTGTAATAGGCTTAGCAGATGCTTCAGAGCAATAAAACATTTTAACTAAGCATAATGTGCTATACTTTACTTTATTTTTAAATAACATGATTTATACAGGTTTCAACTGGTCAAGTTCAGTTAAATTTATCAGTTAATAATCATCAAACTTACTTCATGATAAATAAACTCAGATAAAGGAAGATTTTTTTTTTTCCCCTTTCTTCATGATATTCTCAGTTCATGGAGAGAAAACAGGATGTGATGATAGGACATGACCTCAGAGTCATTTAGGCCTAAAATCAAATCTCCAGCTACTTGGCTTGGGCCTCAGTTTTCTCACATATAAATGGGAGGTGTTAGAGAGTGAATTGTGCCTTCCCTTAAGTTTCATATATTGGAGTGCTAACCTCCCAGGACCTCCAAGTGTGGTCTTACTTGGAAAGGGGGTCTTTGGAGAGGTAAATCAAGTTACAATGACAACAGTAGGGTGGGTCCCATTCCAATATGATTGGTGACCTGCGGAAAAGGGATATTTGGATCCAGAGACGCATACAGGGTACACAGGGAGAATGCCATGTGAACATGAAGACAGCCATCCACAAGCCAGAGAGAGGCTGGGAGCAGATCCCCCCTGCACGGCCCTCAGGAAGAATCCCCTGCACCAGTGTGATTTCAGACTTCCATCTCCATATCTCTTAGACCATATATTTCTGCTGTTTAAGGCATCCAGTTTGTGGTACTATTACAGGCATCCAAGCAAACTGGGGGCAACAGTGCCTCCCCCAATAGAGTTTTGGTCTAGGGGAGCAGGATGAAGGAAAAGAAAGAGGGTGAGAGAGAAATTTGTGTGATTAAAGGATGATGCTTAATTCTGAATGATTGTAAAGGGTCATACAATCAAATTACAAAGACAAATTATGGTGACTATTAACAACACAGAAATAACCTAAGTAACTGAAAGAAAATTAAATAAAAAATGATTAAAAGGGAATATGCCCAATAGTAATAATGTTTGTGCAAGCTGGTGAATTATACATGATCTTCCCTCTTTTCCCTATATTTTAGGTGATGTAGTTTAACATATCAATGTTGAAAGACAAATTTACCTTTAGAAAAAAGGCTATAAAACTTATGTGAGTGTCAAAACTGACTTGGGTTTTTCTGTTTTGTTCAATTTTTACTGAACAACTTATATGTACAGGCCCGAGTTAAGCACTAGAAATAGAAAAGTAAGAAAAAGAAGGTCCCCACCTCAGATTTCACTGTCAAGGTTCTACATAAACCCTCACTTATTCTTTATATCTCTCCATATACATAGGGAACACAGTATTTTCCCAAAATTTTAATCTACCATACAAATCTTCCAATTCAAAGAGCAAGAGAAAAGCCATGTGTGTGGTCCAGTGCTGACAAACACACCAGAAAGTTTTCTTCTAAGTCTTGTTCAATCTACCAACCAGCCATTGTAACTTCTCTGATTAAGTCCAGTCATCAAAAATACCACTTGTGGTAGGAATCAAGACATCCCTATGTCACAGGACAACATCTAATATTAGGGTAACCTCTACTCAAATTCAAAGCCGTTACACCTCTGAATTCAAGCATGTTTGCATTTGTTGATCAAGCATATGTTGGTAAAACTACTGTTTAGGAGCAATTAATAGTAACCTGGCACATAACATTATGAGGCAGAGACTGGGTAAGCTTGGAGTCTTGATTCTTGGAAGACACATAAGCATGGGCTACATTATCAATACACATTTGGGGCATAGAGTAAACATTTAAGATCACTAATACATGAAAGTTCATCCCTTTTTGCCTTAAATCTTTGGGTCCTCTGTGTTCCAGGAAACTCAGCTTTCCAAATGTATAACCCGAAGTCACTGTTCTGCTTCTACAGTGACGGACAGACTCCATTGACTCAGCCCCTCCAGATTAAGTTCTCATGCCAGTGGTTCTGCCAAATCCACCCTTCCCCTTCTGGTGTTCCTACTGTTCTATTTCCACTCCCCTCCCTCCATCTTACCAAGCAGTGGACAGGTGAATTTATATATATAAATGAAATATGAAAAACAGAAAAAACATTGAAGACTCGAATCCATCGGAATTTTATTTTCTCTTCTCTCATCTCCATCACTGAGCCTTCCCCTCTGCTTATAGCGCTCCTCCGCCTGGACTGGCCCTGCTGGACTCCTGTTGGGCACCGTGCTGCTATTTGGATACCTGTAAAGGTGAGTATGACAAGTTTCACCTCGGGAAAGGTCACATGTAAAACCCTATTAGGGTGATGGAGGGGAGGAGAGTCATGTGTACAGAACACAGTGGGACATACTTCAAGTTTTGGTTAATTGGATGCTGAGCTCCGTGAGTAGGAATTGTGCCGTTTAACTTTACAGCCCCAGCAACCTAGCATGTAGCAGGTGATCAGAAAATACTGCAATTAAGCGAGTGAATGAATGAATTCATGAATGTGGTTGCTTTGGTTTTCAAAGAAAACCACTGGCCTTCAGGTCAGGCGTCATGCTTAAAAGGGAACATCCACAAGTGCCTTTGAGACTCATTTCCCCTTTTCTGTTCAAAGACATACCATGTTGTGAAGTCCACATTTAAAAGGCATGCGGATAGAGCTGACAGAGGAAAGATAACAGCTTCTGAAACCAACTTTCGAGGATTCGGAAAGAAACTCTCACTGTATGGAGAAACGTTATACTTCCTCCATCGATCTCATAGTCCCTCTCCTCCTCAGCAAGTCCCAGGGCGCTTTTCCAATCCCACATTGCTCTGTGCTGAAGCCAAAGCCCAGTTTCCTGCCTCAAAAGGCCCTTTGTTTGGACTCTCTTTCCAAATCAGCGTATCCTGAGCTTGAACCCTCTTGCTTTTGAGAACTTCGATGTCTTGGCAGCAGAAGGCTTTGCCAGCAGGTTTGCGGTCCTCACAGCTTTCAAAACCCTCAATGTGAGGGCATGTCTATAGCTAAAAACTCTTTTCATGAGGGGTGGGGGAGAGGGAGTATTATTTTAAGAGTTGCAAAAACAACTTCAAATTGACTTTTTAGTCTTTAATTGCTACCAGAATACTGAGAACTTCTTGTTCCCTTGTATTTAATTAAGATGATAGTTTTAATCAACTTTCAATGATATTGGTTCATAGGCTCTGCTCAATCTCTTGGGAAGTTTTGCCTCAGAACAGTGGAATGCATTAAAGACACATTTCCAACAGGTTCTCTCCAAATGGGAAAATACCTTCCTTCAGCAAGCGCGGATGGAAGGGGAACTACATCTGTGCAGCTGCTTGATGATTCCCTGGAAGGACCCCAAAGTTTTCCTTTTCACAGATCAGGTAAACTGCATCTCATCCATTCTCTGTACACTACATCTGCTATACATCCAGGTAATGCTATCTCGTATTCCTTGTGAAGCTTGCCAACTCTGACAGATAAGAGTTTCCAAACAAAAAGATTTTAGGAAGGAAGGTAGAGATTAATGTGGAAGGTGAAGGTGAAGTTGCTCAGTTGTGTCCGACTCTTTGCGACCCCGTGGACTGTAACCTACTAGGCTTCTCCGTCCATGGGATTCTCCAGGCAAGAATACTGGAGTGGATTGCCATTTCCTTCTCCAGGGGATCTTCCCGACCCAGGGATTGAACCCGGGTCTCCCGCATTGGAGGCAGACGCTTTAACCTCTGAGCCTCCAGGGAAGCCCCCAATTAATGTGGAAGAGCCTACTATCTGTATCTCCCGATCTTGGGATGCTCTGTCAGACAGGAACTGTTCTTCCCATTTTACAGATGATGAAACTGAAGTTCAGAGAGGTTACAACCTTGGCCTCCACTTATAAGCTAGCAAATGGTGGAGCCAAGAGTTGAGCTCAGAACTGTCCCCAAGGACACATTCTCTTTCCATTATGTCATGTGGCCTTTGAAAGTTTAAAACTTTCTGGCTTGAGTTTAAACTGTGGGAACTTCCTAGGGTGACTCTCTTCATCTCTTATGTCGCAACCCTCTGATAGGATTCAGCAATTCAACATGGATCAAGATATCCAACCAGGAAGCACTGACTAAATGTGGAGTCCTTTATATCTGATGAACTCAGCAAAGCTTAAAGATCATCTCACTCACCTGTCCCATTATTTAGGAAGGAAAAGACCAACAGAACATAAATGATTGAAGGTCACTACCTAGCGTTTCAGCTGGAAGCACTTACATGAGAGGTGAAAGTTCCCTAAGGTTGGACTAGTAAGGGCACGAGATGTGCAGAAACCAGCCTAGGGATGGATACAGTTTCCCATAGGCAGAGAAGAAGGGGAGGGTGCTTTGAAGAGCAAAGACATGATTCAAGGTCAGAAGGAAGACATCTGTGGGGTGTGTCAAGGAAAAAAAAATAATAAGACCAATGTGGATGAAGGTGGATGCCACTGAGAATACCTGTGCGCTCAAAATAAGGTTGGCAGGAACTACAAACTGTTAACAGCAATGCCTCCAGGGAATGGAATTTGGAGGGATGGTGAGAGGGTTATCCCCTTCTAACATAATCATATTTTTGGAATATTTTTACTATAAGAGTGCATTACTGTGCTTTGGGATGTTATGTTAAGGTTTAAAAGGCTTTGTAGATTATGACACATGGGACCATTATCTGATTTACAGAATAACCAAATCCACGGTGTAAAGGGATGCTTTAAAATAAGGTATTTATTGGATTTAAACTTGAACTTGCACAAGGTAAGGGTTTTATTTGCTCTAGATTCTATTCATTTTCTTAAGAGAGTAAACTTCTCTGAGCCTAGTTTCCCCACCTATGTGATGGGAGTGGACAAGGGGAAACCCTTGATCCTTGGGCCCCTTCACTCCTGCATTTTAAGAGTATTCTAAAGGATGGTGACTGTACCAATGGTTAGAACTCAGGCACAGGAATCATTCAGCTCAATGAATTTCTTCAGTGCAAAGCCGTTTTCAACAACAGTGCACAAGGGCATTCTCCTGAATTGGCCATCCAAACAAGTGGTGATGTCACTACCCCCAGACCTCCCAGCTCAATTCTGCTACCTCTATACAGTGTTCAGGTTGTATTTCTAGAACTGCTACTGCCCAGTGTCCATTCTAGAAAACTCTAGAAGACTACATCCAATCCATTAGATGCCAACACCAAGCACAGTACTTGGTACATGAAAGGAGCTCAGTGGATGTTAGTTGAAGTGATGCATCACCACCAATTAGTCAGCGGCTTCTAATTACAAAACTGATTGATATTATTATTAATATTAATAATGACTAACCAGCATGACAACGAAACATAGCCGATGCTGGGTTAAAATTATAGGAAGGTAAACACTGCGGTTACTTCCTAGTACCTAACCTCCTCATGCCTCAGTTTTATCATCTGTAAAATTTACGTGATAATCCATTACACAAGGATATCATAAGGATTGAATAAGACACATTAGGTGCTCTGTTCTATGAGTTCCTTTCTCTTCTGAATCAGACATTTTGGTACTTCAATCTCAGCCTTCTCAGAATTATGAGAAGCAAGATTAACCCAGATAAATATCTAAAAAGGTAAACATACAAACTGTGATGTCTTAGGATATTAAGAGATTGTTTTTAAAAGTTTTTCCAGTGGGTAAAGGCAATGAATCAAAGACTGTTGATGTGATAGCAGAAATAAACAGAACAGTAATATGATAGAAAAGAGCTGAAAGGAGGAAAAAGCCTTCTCTTCCTCCTTCAATGTGAACTTCATGGTATTTTACGGAACAGAGAGAGATTTCAGAGGAAATGCCCGGAGAATTCTCCATGCCCCTATTTCACAGATGAGGAAACAGAGTCACAGAGAAGGAAAGCGGCTTGGCTAAAGTGATCCAGTAAGTTAACAAGAAAGGTAGGACATAAACCTAGATTTCTTAACTCTCCGCTTGGGCATCTTTCTCTGATAGGAGGCTTCTGCTCTGCTCATTCACAGAGCCTCTCCTTAGGTCAGGACTAGGGTTTCCCAGGTGGCTCAGAGATTAAAGCGTCTGCCTGCAATGTGGGAGACCTGGGTTCGATCCCTGGGTCGGGAAGATCCCCTGGAGAAGGAAATGGCTAACCCACTCCAGTATTCTTGCCTGGAGAATCCCATGGACAGAGGAGCCTGGCAGGCTACAGTCCACGGGGTCACAAAGAGTCGTACACGACTGAGCGACTTCACTTAGGATGAAAAAAACCAATCATCCTAAAATATAGCCCTAGCTTTTAGGGTAACTTCAGCTTTTTTTTTTTTTTTTTAATGGAAGCTATCATGGTTAGTACAAATTCAGTCTGTTGACCAAGTTCAAAACACTATATAAATGTAAAACTTGAACTTAAAATATCTAGCTGCCTTTAGTTAAGTACATACTACCAATCTCTCAGGTTAATTAATACTTTATTATAGGCTATTACAAACTCTAGCAAGTGAAGGCTTTTTCCATTCCATCACACTGATTTGCAGGAAGTATGTATTAAGCACCCAGTGTTTAACTTTATAGTTATACTTAATAATAATTCAGCTATTTATAGAAAGAAGAGAGATTGTGCCAGTAGCTGCTTTAAGATTGTGCAGTATAGGCAACAAAAATTGTATTTTTCTGTTTGCTTCTTGTTTATATTTACCGAAACAGCCTCTTATTTACACTTTCTTCTATGTATTGACTTTATTAAAAAAATTCAAGCATTTGTTCTATATAAGGGAGTCATAGTCTATTAAGACAGACCTGTACCGAACTATAAAACAAGCCAAAAATTTTGACATTAAAAAGGTCAATACAAAGTGCTATGATCGCCTAAAGAAAAACTAATTCTGCCCAGAGGAAATTAGAAAGGGCTTCACAGACTGGGTGGCATTTGAATTGATTATAAGAGGTGAATAACATATATGGAACAAATAGAAATGATTTGGTGGGAAAGTTCCTGGAATAGTCACAGAATGGAAACATCTGGGCAAAGGCACAAAGTGGGGGTTGGGGAGGATGGGAAGAAAGGACCAGCAGGTTGGTTGGGACCAGATTCTAAAGCGCCTCAAATATACTAAGTATAGTCAACCAGGGTGGCAGGGTGGGGGCAAGCGGGGTGGTGGTGGTCAAAAAAATCCCAAAGAGAAGGACCTTTGTCATTAAAACTGCAGTTTTGAGAAATTATTCCTATATAGTTAATGCATAAATAATATATGGGAGAGCCTACCCCCCTAGAAATAAAACCTATAAAGGAATGTTTTCAGATCTAGGTGTATGAAAAAATTCATTTAAAATGGAATAGGGACTTCCCTGCTTCAGTGACTGCACTCCCAACGCAGAGGGCACAGATTTGATCCCTGATCTGGAAACTAGATCCCATATGGTGCAAGTAAGATTCAGCACAGCCAAATAAATAAACATTTTTTTAATTAAAGATAAAATGGGATAGAAACAGGGAGAACAGAGGACAGCAGATTCAGACTACGGGTTGCCATTTCCTTCTCCAGGGGATCTTTCCAACCCAGGGATCGAACCCAGGTCTCCCTGTCTAAGCCACCAGGGAAGCCACATGGACATACATTTATATCCATTGTACAAATGTGACTTTATAGTTTCAAAGCATTTTCCTTATATAAACATGATACCATACTCTTGGTCTCAAGAGCTTCATGAAGTAGGCAAGGAATGAATCATCATCTCCATTCTATCACCCAACTAATACAGCAAAGTTGGGAACACAGCCCAGGATCAGCATGGAGCTGCCTCGGAGACCTCCTGTTTTTAAACTTTCCTTTAAAGATCAGCTCAAGACACCTGGTCATGTTTTCCCCAAGAATGAATGTGTGTCTCCCTTCTCATCTTCTTACCTACCCCTTGAGGGAAGGACCCGCCTCTTAGTATTTCTTTGTTATCTCTTTGTATTTATCTCAATAAATACTGAAGGATAGATAAGATAGCCAGCTGAGTCCCAGGAATGTTCTCATCTTAGTTTCCCCCAACCACAAAGAATGGTAAATAGGCAATGATCCATTTTCCCATTGGTCCTGTGAGCGCTTCCCATTCATCACCAGTTCACAGCAGAGGAACAGCCTCTGCCGTGACTCCAATGATCTGAGCTGCCTCCTGCCAGCTGCTCTGCATTCTAAGTGTGAAGGATCTATACAAAATGGGCTTGCTCTCAGTCCTGTTTAACTTTTCCATGGCTCTGTGTTTGTCAAAGCTTCAAGCCAACTCTGTCAGAAAAAGAAATGCCACAAAACTTCTTTGAGGAAAGGGAAAAAAAAGACCTACTTTATACACTTGCTTTTATGCAAATCACACTCCATTCAAATCCCAGCTGAATAGGAGCCCTACAATAGCCTGGGAAATACACAGAGCCTCTAACCCAAGTGTAAGCTGCTGCACTCAAAATGTTGCATTTCTCGGCTTTTTCAACTCCTTTGCAGAAGACCAATAAGAAGAATTAACAATATCATCTGAGGTTGCTAACCCTCTGCATGAAGAGAAGTCATTCCCTTCCTGTACAAAATCGGCAAAGTATTCCCCTGCCAAGGCTTCTGCCTTTTTCATCTGAAGTTCTGCAGAACTGGAGTTGGGAAGCTCTGTGACATAGTTTCAATTAAAATGGATACATGGTCCAAGCCACTAGCTCCAAGTAGATTCTAGCAAAGCAGTTCCCCTGGAATCTCAGTAAACAATCTCTGCTAGTGATGAACTAGCTGAATTATTAATATACCACCCACCAAAAAGAGTTGAGACAGGTAGGGCTAACCAGGTTCTGAGAAAACTGAAATGAACTCCACACCCTCCTCCATAGGAGGTTGCTGTGAAATTCAAGCTTAACCAGCCCCTTGCATGACTGCCTGCAATGGAGACAGATGTTCTTTAGTTCATGCCCTTCCCACTTCCAGCCCAGAGGTTTCTGAGTCTAATCTCTATCTCCCATGAATTTACAAAGAAACAAACAATAGCAAAAAATGCGCAAAATGCTTTAACCCCCAAATAACACTTGAATACATCACAAGGCCTGGTCATTTCATTTCAAAACTTTCTGGCGGGCTTGCTGGCTCTTCATATGCTTATTATTGAAAAGAGCAGCCAGTGCAAATTTCAGTGCCAGTCCTCACCATCGGAGGAAAGAATCCACATAGGTGTTGGCTGGTTCTTATCCCAGGCGTTCCATCATTTTCCAGATACAGGATCCCCAACAAGCTCCTTGACCTCTCCCAAGGGCAACTGCCACATCTGTAAAATCAATTACAGTAATATCTTCCCTTCACCGTTGTAGACTTTGATGAGATATGGGAATGTGCTCAACTATAGTGGAAGGGTTCAAAAATGTTCCTTTCCCAGCCTTTTTCATGCTGACATCTGGAAAATGACCTCCTCAGTAGGGTGGTTTGGGTATATTTTTCTGTGGGCTTTTCAGGGCTGGGGAGCTTAAGAGCTAGAATGAGAAAAATGAACTGAGGCAAGAAAGAATATTTACATTCAAATTATCTAATGCACACATTATCATTTGGTAGCACTATTCAGTGAAAGGTATTATTAATTAATAATAAGTGTTTGGGTTTCACAGCGGAGGCCAACACAGCTACAAACAACCAATTCAAAGCAAAATTATAATTAAAGTTCTTCAACTCCATCAGTTGGCCTTTGGAAAATTAAACCTAAAATCAAGAAGGCTTATTTTCCCCTGAGATTGAAAGCTCTGTATTTTGAATGCTTTGACCCAAGAAGTATACTTTAATTTCCCAGCCAGCCCCAGAGAAGTCTGCATTCACATGATGCCTACAGTACAGACCATCCAAAGAGTGGGACCATCATCCCTCCTTCTGTGTCACTGGAGCCACTCTCTTTAAACAGTTAAATGAGAAGCCTGCTAAACACAAGATTCCAGTACAACAGTCTTCCTATTTTGGGGGGAGACTTCCGAGACTTCCGGGGCTTCCCTGGTGGCTCAGATGGTAAAGAATCTGCTTGCGATACTGGAGGCCTGGGTTCGATCCCCAGCTTGAGAAGATCCCCTGGAAAAGGGAATAGCAACCCATTCCAGTATTCTTGCCTGGAGAATCCCATAGACAGAGGAGCCTGGCGGGCTACAGTCCATGGGGTCACAAAGAGTCAGACATGAATGAAGGGACCCAATGTTCCAATGGGTCCCTGAAACTGTGGACAGTGCTGAATAATATAAGTACTAAGAATTTTCCTGTATGTACATACCCTTGCTATGAGAAAGTTTAATTTACACATTTTGCACAGGAAGAAATTAAAAACAATTATGATAATAATACTACAATAAAAGTTATGTGAATGTGGTCTCTCTCTTTCAAAATATCTGCTTGTACTGTAGCCACCCTTTTTTTTGCAATGATGTAAGATGATACAATACCTACATGATAAGATAAAGTTCGACACAGTATTAAGCTACTATTGACCTTCTGATCTTACGTCAGGAGCAGGACCATCTGCGTCGGGTGATTGTGGATCATCAAGACATAACAACGTGGATGGCTGAAGGTCAGTAGCAGCCCATGTTGACAGCTGGGGGTCCTGGTGAGAAATTTGATCACACCACTCAAACTGTGTGCAAGTTGAAACTTTTGAGTTATTTCTGGAATTTTCCACTTAATATTTTCAGACCAAAGGTAACCGAAAACATGGAAAAGGAAACAGCAGATTAAAGGAGGACTACTATAAATTGGTGACACCTTTGGAAATATTTTAAAATCTCAGCCTGCCAGAAGTTCCTTCCTTTGCTAGCAATACAAGCGGCTGCTTCAAAAGAAGACACTAGGCATTTAATTAGTGTCCACCGTCCACAGAGCTGCCTGTCTATTCTAGAATGTTCAACATTTTCACCACCAAAGATCCTTTGCCGTTCTTCCATGACTGTCTATGACATCTTTATTTACCAGGTAAACTACATGTAAGTCATGTGTCTGCTTCTGTTAATCAAAGCATGGGAAGTGCCAATCACATCTCCTAGTGAGTGGAAATAACCAGCAAGACCAGAGTGATCTGCCAGGTGTCATTCCACACTCAAATCACAAGCATAGAAAGCCAGTGCTTTGACCAGTCCGGGCAGAGGCTGATGCTCTCAGTTAACCTAGGTAAGTTAATCATTGAAAAATGTACAGTACATGTTAGATATTTCTGAAGTTCTGAAAAGCACACGAGATGTCCTGTGATTGCCCTCGTAGACCTTGATGGGCCCAGAGAACCCATGGTAAGGATCACAAGACTAATTCATTTTGGACAAGTCTTCATGTGTTACTGACGTGAAAGTTGGCAGGGAACAGTGGGGAAAACTTGAGCTTCAGAAATCAGAGAACAAAAGCAGGAGAGCCTATTGTTTAAGAATGGCCTCATGAGACGGACTTCTCAGGTCTGACCCCAACTCAAACTTACCTGCTCGTAACTTTTGTTAAGTTATTTCTAATATCTCTGAATCTCAATTCTGTGAATGCAGATAACAGTAATAAAGCCTTCATAGGCACATTGGGAGGATTAAATAAGAGAATGTAGCACCCTGTGTAGCCCAGTGAGAGGTACATACTTGTACTCAGTAAATGATAGCAACTGTCATTATTTAGTCAGGCTTGAGTCCAAACCCCAGACCTAACACTTATTAGTTGTGTGAGCTTGGGCAAATCATTTACCCTCTCTGAGTTGCAAAACCAGTTATTGACATCTACGTTAAGGTCAGTTTTCATTCCAATTCCAAAGAAAGGCAATGCAAAAGAATGCCCCAACTACTGCACAATTGCACTCATCTCACATGCTAGTAAAGTAATGCTCAAAATCCTCCAAGCCAGGCTTCAGCAATACGTGAACCGTGAACTCCCTGATGTTCAAGCTGGCTTTAGAAAAGGCAGAGGAACCAGAGATCAAATTGCCAACATCCGCTGGATCATGGAAGAAGCAAGAGAGTTCCAGAAAAACATCTATTTCTGCTTTATAAGCAGATCCAACCAGTCCATTCTGAAGGAGATCAGCCCTGGGATTTCTTTGGAAGGAATGATGCTAAAGCTGAAACTCCAGTACTTTGGCCACCTCATGCGAAGAGTTGACTCATTGGAAAAGACTCTGATGCTGGAAGGGACTGGGGGCAGGAGGAGAAGGGGACAACCAAGGATGAGATGGCTGGATGGCATCACGGACTCAATGGACATGAGTCTGAGTGAACTCTGAGAGATGGTAATGAACAGGGAGGCCTGGCGTGCTGCAATTCATGGTGTCGCAAAGAGTCGGACACGACTGAGCGACTGAACTGAACTGAACTGAACTGGGAAATATTAGGCAAGAAAAGAAGGGGGCAACAGAGGATGAAGTGGTTTGATGGCATCGCTGACTCCATGGACATGAGTTTGAGCAAACTGGGAGATATTGAAGGACAGCGAAGCCTGGCGTTCTGCAGTTCATGGCATTGCAAACAATTGGACAAAACTTAATGACTGAACAAACAACAATATATAAACAATATATAAACAACAATACAAGCAAACAATATATACATTCACAAACATACTGACAGTTTTTATTCCTTATAGTAGAACTTGATTGACTGTATAAAGAAAGCTGATCGTAGAAGAATTGATGCTTTTGAACTGTGGTGTTGGAGAAGACTCTTGAGAGTCCGTTGGATTGCAAGAAGATCCAGAGGTGATTATTCTGTGATTGGAAAGATCAAGTGAAATATCATCTGAAGTTCCTAATATTCAAGGTTGAGTGCCTTTTCCTCCCCCTCTTGAATTGTATGTGGTCTAATTTTTCATTAACTTATAGCTTAATCTGCACTGTAATTTTCAGTTCCAACCAATTTCTAAAGATTTGTCCTTGTGTCTTATACTCTAATATCACCCAGTGTCCAGCACATAAATCTAAAAGATGGACTGTAATTTTAGTTTCTGAGAGGTGATCATGTAATCATCTGTATCTCCAGTGGGGGATGGGAAAAAAGAAATCAGTTTTATCAGGACCTAGAGTTCTATTTCATGGTCTTAAAAATATCATAAAGCAAATCCAAGGAATATATAAATTTCAATATTTGTACTTTTAACTGTTTTCAGGGTACTCTGAAGATCCAAGGCTGCTTTTCATTTTACTGAGGCAGGAATCTGCTTGTCACACTCTAGTTTCTGGAAGTATGTTACTAAGTGGGTGAGTGGGTCTAGCTGACCACCCAGCTATTCCTCAAGCAGTTTTATTATTCTCCATTCACTCATCTTAAACCCAGTGACACTGGGTTGAAAACTTTCTTTGTGAAAAATCCTCTGACAAACAAAGCAACACTATAGTGTTTTCATAAATATGTTAATTTCAAAAGTCTTCAGTAAAACGTTTCCATTTTTTCCATATATATCTTAATTTTAAGATACCTCTATTGATAAAATGCTACAGCCACTATGGAAAATAGTTTGGCAGTTCCTCAGAAAGTTAAATATAGAGTTACATATCATCCTGCATATCTATTCCCAGGTAAATATACCCATGAGTATTGAAATTCTGTGTCTATACAAAAATCTGTATATGAACGTTTATAACAGCACTATTCATAAGAGCCAAAAAGGGTAAATAACCCAATGCTCTAGCAACCAACAGATGTATAAACCAAATGTGGTATGTCCATATAATGGAATATTTCTGCTGCTGCTGCTGCTAAGTCACTTCAGTCCTATAGAGGTGATTATTCTGTGATTGGAAAGATCAAGTGAAATATCATCTGAAGTTCCTAATATTCAAGGTTGAGTGCCTTTTCCTCCCCCTCTTGAATTGTATGTGGTCTAATTTTTCATTAACTTATAGCTTAATCTGCACTGTAATTTTCAGTTCCAACCAATTTCTAAAGATTTGTCCTTGTGTCTTATACTCTAATATCACCCAGTGTCCAGCACATAAATCTAAAAGATGGACTGTAATTTTAGTTTCTGAGAGGTGATCATGTAATCATCTGTATCTCCAGTGGGGGATGGGAAAAAAGAAATCAGTTTTATCAGGACCTAGAGTTCTATTTCATGGTCTTAAAAATATCATAAAGCAAATCCAAGGAATATATAAATTTCAATATTTGTACTTTTAACTGTTTTCAGGGTACTCTGAAGATCCAAGGCTGCTTTTCATTTTACTGAAGCAGGAATCTGCTTGTCACACTCTAGTTTCTGGAAGTATGTTACTAAGTGGGTGAGTGGGTCTAGCTGACCACCCAGCTATTCCTCAAGCAGTTTTATTATTCTCCATTCACTCATCTTAAACCCAGTGACACTGGGTTGAAAACTTTCTTTGTGAAAAATCCTCTGACAAACAAAGCAACACTATAGTGTTTTCATAAATATGTTAATTTCAAAAGTCTTCAGTAAAACGTTTGCATTTTTTCCATATATATCTTAATTTTAAGATACCTCTATTGATAAAATGCTACAGCCACTATGGAAAATAGTTTGGCAGTTCCTCAGAAAGTTAAATATAGAGTTACATATCATCCTGCATATCTATTCCCAGGTAAATATACCCATGAGTATTGAAATTCTGTGTCTATACAAAAATCTGTATATGAACGTTTATAACAGCACTATTCATAAGAGCCAAAAAGGGTAAATAACCCAATGCTCTAGCAACCAACAGATGTATAAACCAAATGTGGTATGTCCATATAATGGAATATTTCTGCTGCTGCTGCTGCTAAGTCACTTCAGTCCTATCCAACTCTGTGCGACCCCACAGATGGCAGCCCACCAGGCTCCCCCGTCCCTGGGATTCTCCAGGCAAGAACACTGGAGTGGGTTGCCATTTCCTTCTCTACTCTGTATAATGTGGGCTATTATTTCTCTAGCAAGACCCAGCTCCATGCCCTCAGGCAAATTCATTGCTTTTCCTTGTGCAACTATAGCCCCTCCCTTACCACTCCCAAGTCAGTGGGACTAAATGTGTGAAATTATTAAAAAGTCTGTACCCATTTCCAATCTGGGAATTTTTGAAGTGCAAGGAACCCTACCACCTGACCCAAACTGAGGGGAAGAAGGGACCGAGGGGGGTTACACATAGTGGATGCTCAGAAAACAACTGCAGAAAATAAGACACATTTGAAAGATAGGTATAAACATAAAAATTAAATAGATTCTCTAGAAATAAAACAGATTGATGCCACAAACTAATTTGGAGGCCAGATATAAAGAAACCATCAATGAGAACGGCTTCCTTCATGTCAGTAATCATGTGTATTATGTGCTTTAAGGACACATAAACAGGAACCGAAGCATACTGCTTATTATGACAAGGCGCTTACACTGATTTGCATTTCTCTGCAAAACTCTCTAGGCATATAATTTTGTTAATTTGTGACAAACCTCAAAAACACACCTCCCACCAATACTCTGATTGCAATGTATAGTTTAAAAGCACACAGAAATCATCAAGTTCCTTTCATAAGTCGCCAGTTGGATCTTACATGTGTTGTTCGGTTCAGTTTGTTTTAAATTTGGGAATTTTAGTGCAGATCATCATTTATAATTTAACTTGGACTTAAGGGAAGAATAGTTTCACAAGGATGGCGGACAAACTGACCTAGCCTTCTTTTGAATATGGGGACCACCAACTCATGCATGACCTTGAGGAAATTATTTCATCTGAGACTCAGTTTCCTCCTCAGTCAAAAGCAAACACTTTGAAAACATCGGCTTCTCTTTCTCCTTTCCTGAGACAGATCATTTGAAAAAGACGGTGCCTGTTCAAGTTCAAATCAGTCAGCAGTGATCTTTGGTAATAAGCACTTTCTAGAACAAGGGCCAGTTTGAAGAAAAGCGATATATGAAAAAAATCTGCCTAGTCCTTCAAATCTGCACCACGTGTCTCTAGCCTCATTCAACTATCATCCTCTGATTTGGATTAAAAGTTAAACCTGTTTGTCTTGTTCCTCTTTTAATTGACCCAGGCAAGAGAAAAATGAGAATAGAGCTCTCTGGAGAACCACCGCATATATGATATTAAGTTTTAAACTGACAAGGACACACCAGAAAAGCAAAATGGCAAAAAGGCACTGGTTCTAGGCCCTGCTCCTTTGTCACCGGACAACTACTAACCGGTCTCAGCCTCCACGTCCTCCTATGTGAAGAGCACTGACTAGGATGTGGTGACAGGGACAATCGCAGCTGGCGAATGCCCAGCGCCATGCACTCTACCAGGCTTCACCTCGCAGGTCCACAATGCATACCATCCCATTCCACGGGTGAGAAACAGAGACCTCAGAGACAGCCACAACTTGCCCAAGGGTGTACAGCTTACAACCACGAGCAAACTCCCACCTGTCTGTCTCCAAAGCCTGTGCTTCCTCCTCAGATCTCCTACCTGTCCCCTGTTCAAAGAGGCCTATTTTTCTGACTGAGACAGAAAAATGATCTCAGTATTGTTGATAATGAAATCCTCAAGGTACTTTCAAATTCTAAAGTGTCCACAAATCTAGGCACTGAAAAATTGCTCCGATGGAATTTTCTTTCTGTCCACAGAGAGGCTTGTTCAGTACAGGCCAAGCTGTTCCACAGCTACCTCTATATAACTCTGTCCCCTTTACTGCCCAATATGATCCTTGCATTAAGACTCATATTTGTGTCCTATATTGGGACTTCCCTAGTGGTCCAGTGGTTAAGACTTTGCCTCCCAGTGCAGAGGGTTCAATCCTTGGTTGGGGAGATAAGATCCCACATGCCTTCCAGTCGAAGAACTAAGATATAAAACAGAAGTTATATTGGGCCTACAGAACACATTTGTACATATGTGGGCCCAATAAAATGGACATAAATGAAATGGAATGGAATAGAAAGAGGGAGCCTTCATGGCATAAACTGCATTGGAAAGTGGGCAGCAAGATAAGCTGACAAGAGTTCTGGAAAATTTAGTGACTCCTTACTAGCTGGGTGCTCTTGTTCAAGTTACTTAACTTCTCTGAGCTGCAGTTTCCTCCTCTCTAAATGGATCTAATATCTATACCACATGGTTGGCATGAACAATGAATATAATCACTGTCACAGTTATTCCCTTCCTTAAGAGACATGGAGAATGCCCTGGATGACAAGCATTTCAATTATTTTCAAACAAGGCTGCTCTTTTTAGTTAGATTTTTTTCCCTTGGGCTTTCAAAAGACACATAAAAGAGTTGACCCTGAAACAGGCCCTTTGTCCAAACTTCCTCCCAGCCTTCCTAAGGTGTATCTGTCTTTCCCTTAAAGTGATATGGCCACGTCACTTCCAGAGGAGAAGAAAGTAACCACCAAAGGCTCTTGAGGTTCCCACACACTGACTTTCCCCAAACCTGCCACTGCTCTCCTCTGGTTAATGGAAAACATTTGTATTCCCTGTCTGGCTTTTTCTTAGATTCTCTTCACAATTGTTTCCCCTAATATATTTCAGGCAACTTTGCAACCAAAACATTAAAAAAGATTTCATAGAACCATTGAGGAGTAAGAACAGTGGGAAAGAAAGGAAAATTCTATTACTATGAATAATAATAGCCACATACTACCCAATAATGACTTGGTGCTTTTAAACTTTTCCAAGTAGTTTCAGATTTATGATGTCATCTAAGCTGCACCATACATGAGTGTCACGAGGTTTGCTTTCGTATTTTACAGATGAGGAAACTGAGGCCTGAAAGATTAAACAGTTTCTGCCCAAGTCACATGTGTAGAGGACATTCTGTCAGGATTTGAACCCAGCTCTGGGTGAATCCAAAGCTTGTACTGTTTCTCCAGTACTCTGCCAAGCTAACTTTGGTTTTTTAAAGGCTCTCTTTAGAAATCTAATTCACTCATTTTACTTTTTACTCACACACAACAAACTTCAATATCTCAAAAGAAAATATTTATAGAGTTTATACTTCATTTATCCAAAGTGGTTACTTGGCCCTCAATAAGTACACTACCAAGAACTCAGTTTAAATAAAAATCCCAGATTCTCAGCAACGAGGAGACACCACCAAGCCCTGGATGGGGAAGATTCCCTGAAGTAGGAAGTAACAACCCACTCCAGTGTTCTTGCTGGAGAATCCCATGGACAGAGGAGCCTGGTGGGCTACAGTCCATAGGGTTGCATAGAGTTGGACACTTTCACACTCACCAAGTCCTCACACTAAAAATCACAGGAGACTTTCAGGCAAGCACCCAGTGGTAATTTTTCCTTTTGAAAGAGTTCCAAAAGTCTTGAATATCTTTTTCTTAATTTTATTGGAGTACAGTTGGTTTACAATATTGTGCTAGTTTCAGGGGTACAGCAAAGTGATTCAGTTATACATATACACATATTCATTTTTTAGATTCTTTTCGCATATAGGTTATCACAGAATATTGAGCAGAGTTTCCTGTGCTGTATAGTAGGTCCTTGTTGGTTATCTATCTTATATATTATAGTGTATCTATAGGTTCATCCCAAGCTCCTGATTTGTCCCACCTTCTGCTGCCCGGACGTTTCCCCTTTGGTAATCATAAGTTTGTTTTCAACATCTGCAAGTCTGTTTCTGTTTTGTCAAGAAGTTCATTTGTATCATTTTTTTAAATCAGATTCCACATATGGGAGATATCATATGACTCACTTCACTTAGGATGGTCATCTCTAGGTGTCTTAAACATTTTTATTGGAAAAGACAGGTGTACTGACCACAAACAGAAAAAAAAAAAAAAAAATACAGGCCATCTAACAATTTAAAAAGTGCCAGAACATTTAATCCTTCTCTATAAACCAATAGCTTTTTCTCAATCGCCATTAAGACACTAGCTATTAAACAACACAGTGATTCTCAAATTTAGCCTGATAAGAATCACTAGAAGCTTTTACGAAACACAGAATCCTAGGCCGTGGTCCAGAGCATACTGAATTTGAATCTTCCAGAAAGAAGCCCGAGAATCTGTATTTCACACCAGACAGGTGTTCTGATCAGCTGAGGCTATGACATACTGAATCCTGAATAGCAGGAATCCTGAAAGTTATCACTCCCCAAATAATGTGCACCATGTTGAACTGACACCCAGGGTAGTGAGTCTCCATTAATAAAACTTTGTAAACTGGGAAGTAGCCCCACGGGGTTGGCATTATTAACATCATGCTATGTACAACAGGGCTTGCCAGCCCAAAGAACTGCACAGGAAGTGGAAAAGAGAGAAAGTCAAATTGACAGGAGATCAATAGCGTTAAACGTGGAAGAGGCCACCAACCCTGACTTTAACAGTCTCCTACAAAGGCAGCTATACCACTACGGTATATATCAAGTACAAGAGAAAGGGATGAAAAAGCTAAAAGGAAAAAAAAAAAAAAACTAGCCAATCCAGACAATGAAGAAATAAACAGTTTCAACTGTCCTGGAAGAGTCAGCAGGGCTTACCTACGAAATGGAGGCTCCCTTCTCATTTCAATCAGTGCAGGATGCTTCTTGGCTGGAAGGTTCACTAGTTATTAAGTGAAAATCTATTTCTAAATTCTTTGGTTCATGTGGTAGATGAACCACAAAGTCTGCTGCATTATCAAAAACACATACTTAGTGACTATAATAGCAGAGTTTAAAAAAAAATAGAAGGGAAAAACCTGTTGGGCTTGCTTCCTTGTTCGTTTGTAATTCCTACAAATTTTAGGAAGCAGGTGAAAGGACACATCTGGCCAGGAAAAAAATCTAGCCAGTTTCTCAGTATATTGGATGAACTCTAAGAAAAGACAATGCTCTTTATCCCTCCGAAATGAACCCCAATTCAAGCTAATTGTCAGCAATACTTCTTTGATACAAAAACATAAAAATTCAACTGTTGATAATCGATGAGAAGCAATTTCTGGGTTTCTACACCAGTTATCTATCAGCACAGATTCATAAAATCCTTAGTGCTAGAAGGGGTCTGAGAGATGATCTAACCCCTTTTTTTCCTTTGTGATCATAATCAAGAAATCAGGCCCACAAAATTCAAGGGAATGTTCTCAAAGTCACACAGTGATACAGCAGTACAAGAGCAGAGCTCCTATTCCTAGGCCCTTATTCTTGTGACTTCCTGAGCTAATATACAACCAAGAGCTAAGCAGAGCACCAGTATCAGGTACCAGGTAGACATTCAATAAATCCAAGTGCCATTCCTCTCTACTAGAAATTGGTCCTGGAATGTCACAAGGCAGCTTTTGACATTAGACATCATCCCGCCCAACCAGTCATTTCACTGTTGGAAAAAACTGAGACCCATTAAAAACTAACGTGCCACAACCACACAACTAGCTGCCGGCACTGGCCACCCTGGAACCTGAACTTCTGGCTCCACGTCTCCCATCCTCTTCACTACATCACATTGCCTCCCTCTCACTATTGAAAGTGAAGAGTTTAATAATAATACATGATAATTTTATTTATCCCATAGACTGAACCAGTTCTAGAATTTTGTTTCAGCCATTTAACTGCAAATCAAGAAGTGTCCAAAAACATTCTAGAACCACTAAGTTACTAGCATAGTTTCTGACTATCCAAATTCACTATTTTTACCCATTTGAGTTTCTTTCTCTTTGCTTCACTAACCATGTTTCCTGGTAAGGAATGGCACAGAAGCCAAGCCTTTCAAACCAAACCTGCCTGAGCACCTGCTCCTTCAAAGATCTCCCACCCCCACCATAAACTCAGTTACCCCACTTTCTAGGATCAAAAGTCAAAGGAAGAACAGTCTTCAAACTACCGCATAACTGCACTCATTTCACATGCTAGCAAAGTAATGCTCAAAATTCTGAACAAAGAACCTTCTCTAAAGCATGATCAGAATATACTGTGAAGATGTGATGGCTCAAAATACTGCTAAATTGTAGGGGTTGCCTTCTCAGCTAAAGTTTAGATCAACAATGAATGAAAATCATCTGTCTTCAGCCTACTAGGCCAGTGTGAACGTCTCCTTTTGGACGTGGATGCTTTGTGGTCTTTGCTATAATATTGTTATTGAGTTTTTGTTTCATGGTCTCATCTACCTATGATTCTGAGACACAGCATATAAACATAGCCACAAAAGCTTCATATAGGGGTCTGGGTTATAAATCCTTTGCATTTGCCCAAGTATTGAGAGATGACAAATAATTTTCACATCCAATATTTCCTCTGATGCTCATGGCAACGTAATGGAGCAGCTACTCTGATCACCATCTCACAGATGGGCTCACTGACCTCAGAGGATGAAGGCCCTTCAACAGAGCCCTTGCAAAAAGCTAGACCTGTCTAACTCTGCCCACTTATCAAAATGCACGGGCTGGGAGGAGGCAGTCAGTAAATACCTGGGGAGAGAGACTAGGAAGAGGTGAGATGAAGCAGAGAAGCTCCACATAGATTTACCAAATTTGCACATTTGCACTACAGTTATGCACTGCTGTTTGTGCTTTCTTTGGAACCACTGTCTCATAGGGTAAAAAAAGCACCCTCAAAATTTGGGAATAACTCAGTGTTAGAACAGCCCCAAATCAAAGCAATGCCTTAGGGCAATGAGACCATATCATTGACCAGAAGAGCTGAACCACCTTTATCCATCTGTTTCATTGCAAATAATTAGCTGGAAAATGTGGAGGGGCAGTGTGTGTGTGTGTGTTAGTTGCTCAGTGTGTCCAACTTTTTGCAACCCCATAGACTGTAGCTCACCAGGCTCCTTCTGTCCATGAGATTTCCCACTCAATAATACTGGAGTGGGTTGACATTTTCTTCTCCAGGGGATCTTCCCAACCCAGGGATTGAACCCCTGTCTCCTGCACTGCAGGCAGATTCTTTACCAACTGAACCACCAGAGAAATCCTGGCTTTCTGCTAACAGAGCTTTAAAAATTTTCTAATAATCTGAGTTTTAGGATTCTTCTGATGAGGGAAGGGGGATGGACTCCAGTCATGTCTGCTGAAGATTAGGGATCAACTCAAATTGACTTGTGTGAATCTCAGTTTTCTCATCTATAAAAACGAGATAGTCTCTTCATCAGTTGCAGTGAAAAGTACATAAACTAATTTACTTGACAAAGAGTCTAATGGAGCTTAGACAGAAAAGATGCTCCTCCCTCCTTGTATGGGAATTGTCTCTGCTGCTCTCTTATAACCTGGTACAGCAAAAACATTGTATTAAAAAAATAGAAGGCCATCCATATTATGCAACCAAAAGAAAAACAAAATCAATTTCAGAAAAACTACTATGCAAAGATTCATAACCATATTTATAAGCAATAATTGGCAAAGATAGCTATTTTCTGAGATATAAACTCCCACAGGTGATTCTCTGACACCAGATTCCTTTCACCCTCAAAGGTGAGTGGACTTCTATTGTTTCACCAAGAATTTTACATTCCAAAAAGGTAACAAGACGTATATTGCACATTGCCTCTTATTTTTTTCCAGACACAAGGAGAGGAATCTTGGTGTATATTCCTGTGAGAGAATAAACAGAAAACTGTGTCTCCCTTTGTCATAGACTAGGTCTTTGTAATCCAGACCACATGATCAATAGACTACATAAAAATTAAATCATGACTGACAGTCCCAGGCAAAAAGTGAACCAAGTAGAAACAATTTTTTAGGACTGTGATGTGTGGAATATTAAAATCACATGTTGTGTTAATAATTTTCTTTTGGAAGTCAAAGGGAGTTCTCCTGCATAAATTTCTCAAGTAAATGTTTATCTTGCAGTGTTTCCTATTATAGGAGGTCAAGACGCGTCAAATTAGTGATATTGTGATTTAGTCTAGGCATACTTTTTAAATGACTTGGTTGACATGATGTTAATGGCAAGGCATATACCCTTAAAACGGAGAGCTGTGTGATTCTGGTAAAATAAAAGATTCTATTATCTTATAAACATTTTTTTACAGTAAACAAAACCATTTGCTGGAACAGGCCAAGAGTAAATAAACTTAACAAACAGCTAGGTATAGAATATTAGCTTTGGAAGGGACACAGGGAGATTCAGGACAAATGAAGAGCTGAAATGCACAAATGTACACCTTACTCACACCTTCCATGCACAACAGTATCTTGGGATTTGTGTGTCCCTGGCTAAACTATAGCTGATAGGTGTGTCTTTCTGCAAATTCCTTCACACCTTTTCCTTTGATAAGACACACCATCTCTTAGGATTGCCTTCTGAAATCAGAGTGGAAAGCAGAGGGAAGGGTAACAAAACTGTCTGAGCTCTGCTTCTCTAACCACCAAGTAGGAGATAGGAGGGTACATGGCAACAGACAGTCTAGAAAGAGTTCACCCCTCCACCAACAAAACACACCAGTAAAGACTGGAAGCCCCAGATAAGTTTACAGCAAACAGCTTCAGTGTGTTTCTGGGTTCCTGGTACTCCCCCAGGACCAGGGAAGATCTCTTAAAACTTCAATAGCTTGTCAAGGAGACTTTAAGCACTAATCTCCCCACTGTGCATAAGCCTTCAGGAAGGTGGGCCCCCCAGTGACAATTCCTTTACATAACATCTTAATGTTGAATGTATATGAAGAGGTGAGAATGGGATTTGCCACCTTTCTACAGGCACCTTTCTCCCCTTCCACAGAGCACAACTGACCTTCAGCTGTCTCCGTGTATCTAAAGGAGGCCATTCTTCCATTTAAACTCCAAGAGTCTCTTCTTTCTTTGACTCTGAAAACTCACTATGGACAGTCAAGCCAAAGACAGCTGGACCTCAGTAAGGACCTTGCTACAGAGTCATGAACACGGGGACCTGGGACTCCAGCCCAAGAAGTCTCTGGTTTGCACACTCTGCGTGCACAAATCCAATTCAAAAGGGACTTGAACCTCCTGTGCAGGAGTTCTATTTTAAGGGAATGAAATTGGGAACACAGATGTTTCTTCAGTTAGCAGAGTTGGCAGAACAGCCCCTGGACCAGATCCGAGTTCTTAATGCAGGAAGGGGCCGCAGAGAGCAACTAGTGTTCAACCCACTCACTCAATTGATAAGGAAACTGAGGCCAAAGAGGCAGTTAGGTGGTACACTCAGCAAGTGGCAGAGTGGCCCTGTTGTGATGACAAGTCCTGCACGCTTTCCATTTCACCATGATTTGGTTAAAAAAAAAAAATGTAAGCTGACTTCAACCTTGGAACTCTTGTAGATTCGTGTCAATAGCCACCCCTCGCCCGGGGGGCAGTTCATAAATCCTCCTGACCCTCCCACCCCACGCCCTATACTCCTTCTAGCTGTGACTTCCAAATAGTTTGGAAAACAGAAGCAAGCTACTGCCTCAACTTTTCGGGAGTACAATTAATGCTGGTCCCAATGCAGGACGGTAGCTAGTTTTCCCAGTGCCTCAGTTTCCTCACTGGTGAAATGGACCTCCTCGCTCCTACTGCACCGAGTCACGGAGAGGGCCAGTCAAAACTAACACCTGGTACACAGTAGGCGCTTTAAAAGTGACTGCTGGGTAGGCACCACGCATCAAGCCCCTCGAGAGCACCCTCCCAACCCCTGGGGGGCGTTCAGGAGAGTGAACGCAAGTGAAAAGGCCAGGGCAGTCTCAGCGGAAGGGCTGGATGTTTACTTTCGGCCGGGAGAAGGTAGCGCTCTCCAGGCGGGAGCCCGGCGCTCCAGGAGATCCATCTTTCTTGGATGGATGTCCAGCCAGCTCTACGCCGGCTCCGGGTCCCGGTTCCATCGACTTCCCCTTTCCTAGCGGGACGAGCCCACTCTTTTCGTGGGATTCTGCCCGGGTTTCCAACTGCAGCTCGGCTTTTAGGATTCGGTGTCCAAATGGCCCGCGAAAGCCTACAGCGCTCCCGACGCTTCTCTACAGGCCGGGAAGGCGGCGGGAACCGAGAGGGCGGGGACCCCGGGGCCGAGAGCCGCGCGAACGCTCCCCGAGAAGCCTGCAGGGGCCCCCGAGGCGGACTGCGCGGCGCGGCCGGGAGACGCCGCCCCGCGCGCAGCCCGAGTCGGGCTGGGACGCGCGCCGGGCGCCGAGGGCCCGAGGGACAGTGGGGCCGGGCTCACCCATGAAGAGGCAGAAGAGGTCCAGGCAGATGAGCAGCACCCGCTTGCTGCCTCCCTTCCTCGGGTTGTTGTTGAGCGCCGGGCTGCCGCCGTTCTTGCTCTCCGCGACGATCGCCTTGTCGTACTTGTAGTTTTGCATGGCGCTGGTCAAGACGCCCGGCGACAGCAACCACACACCCAGACGCCCGGGTCCCCTCCCGGCCGAGGCTGCTCGGGGCGCGGCGGGAGAGTGCGGCCCCGCTGCCCGCTTCCAAAGGCAGGCGGTGGTGCTTTCTGCTCCCCTTGGANGTTTTGCATGGCGCTGGTCAAGACGCCCGGCGACAGCAACCACACACCCAGACGCCCGGGTCGCCTCCCGGCCGAGGCTGCTCGGGGCGCGGCGGGAGAGTGCGGCCCCGCTGCCCGCTTCCAAAGGCAGGCGGTGGTGCTTTCTGCTCCCCTTGGAGCTCCTCTGCTTTTCCTGTCTCAACCCCGAATCGTTCGAAAGTCCAGGGTGAAAAGAGCCAACTTCTCCAGGGGAAAGTTCTGCAGCGCTGTACTGCTTGCAATGCGCGGAGCTGGCGTGTCTGTGCGCAAAGCCGCGAGTGGGCAGCTCGGGCGCTCGGCCACCTTCCTCCGCGCCTGGTTGCTTAATGAATGGGAGCTGCGCGGAGCGGAGCTGAGCAGAGCCCAGCCACCCCCGAGCGCTGCCGCGACTCCAACTTTCCTCCTCCTCCTCCTCTTTCTGCTGCTGCTGCTGCCGCCGCGGCTGCCACTGTGATCACCAGGGTTTGTTTTCAGCACTTTTATTGCACGAGGTCCTTTTAAAAAAGAGAGAGGGAAAGAGGGACCTCCTTACTTGGCTCAGAAGGGATTCTGAAAGCACAGCCCCTTCCTTAAGCAGCCTAAGACGTAGGATAATTAAGGCCACATTTCCCCCCACCCCCTTCCAAAAAAAAAAAAAAAAAAATCCTAAAAGGAAAAGTTACTCTCAAACCAGAGAATCCGGGAGCCCCTAGCGTTCAGAAACACTGAACTGTCACAAAAGGAGGGGGAAAAAAAGTATAAAAAGAAACATTTTCTTGCTGGCCTTGGGTCAGGCAAAAGTTTAGGCTGTACAGCTCAAAAGCGTTTCTTCTCCATGACACGTTTGGGGCTTTCAAGTCTTTATTTTGATTTGAATCGTATTATCCCAAAAATATTCAAAGGAAAAAAAATCTATTTTTATTGTTTTTAAGATCCTAACACCCAGCACCAGATACTGGGGTAAAATCTGAGGGTGCATGTGTGTGTATGTGTGCTCAATCGTGTCTGACGCTTTGTGACTGTATGGACCCATGGACTGTAGCCCGCCAGGCGCCTTGGTCCATGGAATTTTCCAGGCAGGAATACTGAAGTGGGTAGCCAATTTCCTCCTGCAAGGGATCTTCCTGACCCAGGCATCAAACCCTCGTCTCCTGCATCTCCTGCATTGCAGGCGGGAAAGCCCAGGATTCCGAGGGTAGGAACAGGAAAAGAACTGCAGGACTCTGGAACTAGACCTGTGGTTTGAAATCCTGGCCTGGCCACCGCTCTGTGCTTGGATTTCCCGATATGTAAACTGGAGTTAATGTGTTTCTCCAAAACAGAGGAATTGTGAAGACTTAAATAGCTAATCTACCCCAGGGCCTAGAACAGTGCCAGGTATAGGTGTTAACTGTGATGTTTACTCCTGTTTCCAGGGTGAAGGAGTTCCAAGCCCTCCACTAGATCAACTGGCCCCCAACCTACCTGTACCACTATGCGGGGGTGCGGAAGGGGTGTGTGGGGTAGTTTGGGGGTGATCTAATGCTTTGCCTTAGAGATTGTTATATGCTTTTAAATTATTTTTTATTGACTTTATTTTTAATTTTATTTTAAAATGTATTTAATTCTTAATTTTTCTTCCAAGTAGAGTACAAACATTTCCAAGGCAAGGGCCTTTCCTTTTAACTTCTGTAGTGCCTATAGGAAAACTGGGCACACAGTACCATAAATAGGTATTCCTTCCAGATGTCTTTGTTTTGTACATCCAGAAACAGAAATATTGTAGCTTTTTTATACATTATATTGATCATGTTCTTTTTTATACTGACTTGTTATGGGGTTCAGTAACCTTATATCCAGCCACCACAAGCCATTTGCCTTGTCTCCAATAGTCATTTCCCACTCCACACTCTGTCCTCCTCCTCCTTCTGCCTGTAAAACACATCTATCCCTTCTCTAACTACCAAAATGCTTGTCTTGTTTTAGGGTCTGAAATGTCACCTTTTCTCTGAGCCCTTCCTTGACCCCTGAATAGAATTAACTTCCCCTTCAACACTTTACTCTCGTAGCATTTATCACAATCTGATTTGGTGCTATAGTTAGTAAAGACTAGTGCCCTCTGTAGATTATCAGCTCTGAAGCATCTCCCAGGTATCTTGCACAGAGTTTGGTGCCTGCAAAATTAAGCTCAAGTCTAGACTGCATAGCAACCAGTGGGTTGGCAAAGAGAGGCAAAATCGCTGTCTTCTGAAAGAGAGAGTAATTGAATCTCCAAGACAGTTTCGGAGCTGCGGTATCTAGATGCAGATTAGACCCAGCATTCTCCATTCAAATAGCATCAAGGAAAAGTCAGGGAAATTGAGAGAACCGATCCCTTAGACACCTTTACAGTGAGAAATGCTTCTTCCTGACATGTTAAAATAGCAGAAACAATACAAGGCCAATTACAACAATTACAAGGCCAATTCACCATTACTGACATTCTAAAAGGAACTCTGGGATTCTGGTGTCTACCCTTGCCCACCACATGCTCCTTGTTATGACGATCATCCTTGAAGTTCTATGTCACCAAACTACGTCTTTGGAATCCCAGATGAAAAGTAAAAACAAGCCCCTGAGACTTCAGCAGCCCTCTCTGATTTTTCCCTCCTCCGAGCATCAAAAGTCCTCTGAGGATCGTTAAGTGCCACTGACAGCCACTTATATCCCACTGTAGAGTCCTCTGTTCTGTTATTTGAATTTTAAGTTACCTCCCTTTACATCTCCTGTCTGTTTTTCCCTCTCTATGGAATGACTTTTATTAATTTAAGGATACTCGTTTTGAAAAGCTAGACTTTTACTGTAGTTAAATGGTATAACTCAACAATCGCTGTTGGGCTCCTTAAAGTTACCGAGTAAGATTGATGGTAAACTTCAGCACTACACTGAATACCAGGAACCTTTTTGGCTTTAAGGTTCCCTGGATTAAATTCAGCTACTTATTAAGAAGGATAAAAATCTGTTATTCCAGGAGTGGAAAAGGGGGGAAAACAAATGAATGTTTAAATAAGAGCTTTATATTTCCATTTACAAGGCTCTGTGGGCTACTTTTTCCATAACAAAAAGATCATAGTGCTAATTGATGCATGTTGTTGGGTGCAAATAACTATTACATTTGGATAACTCTTCAAAGGAGCAGAACACTACAGATACTCATTAAAATGGACTTGAACAAGCCATAAGCATAGTGTCAGTATCATTCTTTAGATAATAGGATATAAAACAGCCTCCCCAGATGCATACATTTGAAGGCCTCTTTGCTTTAAATCCTAAAATTGGACAAACCAACTAGCAAGTAAAATGCAACAGAACTGACTTGATAGTTTAGAGTGGTGTCATTTCAAAGTAATTACATAATTTAAATTCCTGGTAAACATAGCCTACCAGAATGCACACCTGAAAATGACATTCAGTTCACTAAACTAGTTTGTATAAAGACTATAACATCAGCGGGGATAAATGCCTTCTTAAGATTAACTTATTATGTGTGGCAACAACAGCACATCATTCTAAAATAACTAATACCTCCCAAGAGATTTAAATGGCCTTCATTTCTAAGATCTCTCGTTACCTCATAACTTTATTTCTCTCCCTTTTTAACCCCTAACATTTAATAATTAATCATTTCTTTATTTTTTGAAAAGGCATGAATTGGCTTTGGAAATATTTAAAGGAAAGGTAACTGCGTTTCTTTACATAAAATTGTGTAGTCAAAAGGTCAGAGCCCAAATTTCCCAAGTTGTTGAAATTCACTTAAGGAGACCTAAGTTTTGGCTAACAAGTACCCATTTATCCAGGTTCTTTTAAAGTGTTACATTCCATCTCTGGTTTTTACTAAACAAAACTTGTTGGCTTGGGGCTCCTAAGTGTTGGATTCAACAGCACAAGAGCTCCCACTGCACTAAGCAGAGACCTCCAGAGCAACACTCTGGAGGAAAGGCAGGAAGGAGCAGAGGATTTAAGGTCTGAATATCTTGGGAGTGCTGTTTGACTTGAGAAACACTCAACAACCTCTCTGAACTTTAATTTCCTCAACTTTTCAATGGAACTGACATTTTTCTCTGGTTCCAGGGACTAAAACAGTAATGAAATAAGATTTGAAAATACCTAGTACACCACAGCAAATGGGCTTCCCAGGGGGCACAGTGGTAAAAGAATCCGCCTGCCAATGCAGGAGCCTCAAGAGACCCAGGTTTAGTCCCTGGATTGGAAAGATTCCCTGGAGTAGGAAATGGCAACCCACTCCAGTATTCTTGTCTGGAAAAATCCATGGATAGAGGATCCTGGCAGGCTACAGTCCATGGGGTCACAGAGTGGGACATGACTGAGCCTGTGCACGCACACATACATACAACAGATAGTTGACAAATGTTAATTAAATGTTATGATCTTAAATGAGCACTTTATTTCTACAATATACCTATTTCAAATTCAGATTTTAAAAGTTATCCAGTATAGATCGAGGGTTAAATTCTCTGTGATTCTTGTATCAGATTGCCTAGGATGCAAATAAAGATGTGGCAGAGATATTTGCAATCCACTCCAGCATTTTTGCCTGGAGAATTCCACAGACAGAGGAGCCTGGTGGGCTATAGTCCATAGGGTCAAAAAGATTGGACACAGCTGAGTGACTAACACCCATCCAGTACTAACTCTGAAAGTACCATTTAATTTTATTGATTTTTCCTCTAGATGAAATAACACTTTCAGCATCTCTATATCTATATGTTTTTAAATGTGCAGTTTCTTGAGAATTCTGAAGGTATTAAATCAAGCACGCTTATTTCTTTTACACTATTTAGTTACACATGGTTTTCTTCAGGATTGTTTGTGAAACTCAAGAAGAGCTATTTGCTTAAACTAATGATCTTGTACAAGTGGAGTACTTTCATTTTAAAAGCACTTTCACATGTGTTATTTTATTCTTACAGCTCACCAGAGTAGGTGGGGTTGATATCATTAGACCATTTTATAGATGAGAAAACTGAGGCAAGCCCATTTAACTGGCTAGGAATGGTTTTCCCTGAAGGTAAAATGGAAATGATTCTATCATTAGCTCATGCTGTGTAAAATAGAGCCCTTTACAGTTTATAAAGGTATTTACATTCACTGATCTCATTTCAGGTAGGTAAGGCAGAGATCATTATCTTCATTTTAGAATTGAAGGCACGGAATTTTTGAAAAATAAGAGATTTACTTAAAGTTGGAGTTAAGGGGATTCCTGGAGCACTAGAATTCCTGAAAGTGAAAAATGAAAGTGAAGTCGCTTAGTCAGGTCCGACTCTTTTGCGACCCCGTGGACTGCAGCACCCCAGGTGCCTCATTTCATGGGGTGCCTCCAGGCAAAAATACTGGAATGGGTTGCCATTTCCTTCTGTGGGGGATCTTCCCGACCCTCGGATCAAACTCAGGTCTCCCAAATTGCAGGCAGACTCTTTACCGGCTGAGCCACCAGGGAATCTCTAGAATTCCAGAAGCACTCTTTAATTTCTAAATCAAGATTCTTTTCTTTATATCCTCAAAGATGATCAGAAATTTCTGCTTCTTATCTATGGTTTCAGAGTATGTTAAAGGAAGTGTAAAATTAGTCTCACATCTTTATTAAAAAGAACTAGAAAAAGCTTTACACTCTTTTGTCTTTTATAGATTTGGAAAGGAATGACATTGTTGCACTTTGGAAGATTTGGGTCCGTCGTTTGTCAAGCAGTTATTTGTTACCAAAAGGAAGTTTGAGAACACAAATCACTAGTATTACTGTAAAGCAGCCTCAATTCATGTTAATATTTTTACCTTTCTACAAGCAACAATCTTTTCTTTAGCTAAAACTACACAGTTAAGAACTAACTGCATAATAATTTAAACAACCAGTGCTGTTCATTAATTAAAAAAAAAATCCATAATGGACAAAGGAATTTGCAAATTTAAGATGTGGCAGTTTGTCTCTAGACCAAGTAAAACTGGAGCATGGCTGCTAACTCAAAAGGAGACTGATGCTGCCACCTTGTGTCATTTTAGAAAAATGCTAGGATTCCCAAAGTGAACATTGTAGCTGGTGGAATAATTGTAAGAATAATTCAGAATTTTTATATTGTACATTAAATGATAATAGTCAATAATTTTTGATATTTTCCTGATCCAGTATTTATTATTCATGCAACAAGGATTTATTGAGCATCTTGGAAGGAAAGTTATGACCAACCTAGACAGCACATTAAAAAGTAGAGACATTACTTTGCCAACAAAGGTCCGTCTAGTCAAGGCTATGGTTTTTCCAGTAGTCGTGTATGGGTGTGAGAGTTGGACTGTGAAGAAAGCTGAGCACCGAAGAATTGATGCTTTTGAACTGTGGTGTTGGAGAAGACTCTTGTGAGTCCCTTGGACTGCACGGAGATCCAACCAGTGTCCATCCTAAAGGAGATCAGTCCTGGGTGTTCTTTGGAAGAACAGATGTTGAAGCTAAAACACCAATACTTTGGCCACCTGATGTGAAGAGCCAATTCATTTGAAAAGACCCTGATGCTGGGAGGGACTGAGGGCAGGAGGAGAAGGGGATGACAGAGGATGAGATGGTTGGATGGCATCACCGACTCGATGGACATGGGTTTGGGTGGACTCCGGGAGTTGGTGATGGACAGGGAGGCCTGGCGTGCTGCAGTTCATGGGGTTGCAAAGAGTCGGACACGACTGAGTGACTGAACTGAACTGATATGTACCAAACATTTTTTTAGGAACTAGGGATATGGCAATCAACAAAGCAGACAAAAATTCCTGTCCGTGTTGAGCCTGTTGGCCTCTAGTTATTTTATACGTATGAACTCAGTAAAAACTCTATGAGGAAAGTGTTCCCATTTTACAAATGAGCTTACTGAGGCCCAGAGAATTTAAGAAAGTGGTCTGAGATTATAAGGTGGTAGACCCTGGATTTGAACTAGGGCCATCTGATACATGAGTCGTTGAGACTCTTATCATCAATCTGAATAAATGTATCCTCTGTCTAGGTATACAAGGGAGAAATTAGAGCTTTGCCCTAGTGGCACTTCAGCTGTGTGTGTCTGGAAAAAGAACAGAATGTGTGAAGGTGGGGTGTGTGTGTGTGTGTGTGTGTGTGTGTGTGTGTGTGTGTGTATACATATGAGTTTCCCAGGTGGTGCTAGTGGTAAAGAATCCGTCTAAGAATCAGGAGACATAAGAAATGTGGGTTCGATCCCTGGGTCGGTAAGATCCCCTGGAGGTGGGTATGGCAACCCACTCCATTATTTTTGCCTGGAAAATCCTATGGACAGAAGAGCCTGCAGTCCATGGGGTCAAAAGAGTCAGACACGACTGAAGCAACTTAGCATACACATATACATACATACACATCTATGTGCATTATTTGCTGAATTCATATGTATACATATCCCATATATATTCACTGTATACATATATGTGCATTTATTCACTGTATATATATGGGTATTAATTTAATCACACATTTTCATGAGCACCTATTCTATATTAGAATTCATGCTGGATGCTAGAGATAATCAAATGAAAGTTTATGGTCTCTTTCTTCGAATGACTCATTCTTAGTAGGAAAAAAAAAAAACATAAATACTGGCAGTATTATCCTGACACTTATCACATTTTATTGTAAAGATTTAATTGCTTTCTTCAAAAATCTATATTCTTTAGACATAAGCCAAATCTTTGTGCTTAGCATGGTACATAATAAGTCATCAAAAAGTAGACGTTGAATGAAAGGCTAGTAGAGAGAGATAAGTTCCACATAGGGCTATCAGGGAAAGTTTCACAAAGCAGATAAGGAAGCGCTATGAAAAAAACCTGGAAAAGATATGTAACTTGAATACACAAAAACAAAAGAGAAAAAAACATTTGCAGAAACTAACCCTAGATGGATAATTGACATAAACATGAATGATAAAATACAGTTTTTAGAATAGAACAAAGAATAATCTATTCATGACTTTGGGTAGGCAAAGATTTCTTATATGGGAATAAAAATTAATAATGACAAAAGAAGAGACATAACTGGAATTCATTAAAATTAATAACTTACATTTATAAAATACACCTGAGGTGACCAAACCATGGGCTAAAATTCAGCCCACTACGTGTCTTTGTAGAGTCTGTGAGCTCAGAATAGTTTTTACATTTTTGCATGGTTGAAAAAACTTTAAAGAACAATAATGTTTCATGATATGTGGAACGTATATGAAATCCAAATTTTTGGTATCTGTAAAGATTTATTGGAACAACCAAGCTTATTCATTTAACGTATGACTTTCTACAGCTGCTTTGTGCTACAAAGGTGAAGTTGGGTAGTTGCAACAGAGATCACATGGTTTACAAAGTCTAAATATTTACTATCTGGCCCTTTACAGAAAAAGTTTGCTGACAGCTAAAAAATATAAGTAAGAAAGTAAAAAGGCAATTACGACAGATTAGGAAAATACATATATCCACAAACAGGACATATTCAGAATGTATAAATAACTATAAATTAATCAAAAGTATAGACATCACTTAAAACTTTTAAAGGGTCAGGAAAGAAGGGGAAAGTCTTGAACAAAGTCTTGAATGAACAATAAGCATAGGACAAAGTGCTCGACATAATTAGTCATTCAGTTCAGCTCAGTCACTCAGTCATGTCCGTCTCTTTGCTACCCCATGAATCCCAGCACACCAGGCCTCCCTGTCCATCACCATCTCCCAGAGTTCACTCAAACTCACGTCCATCGAGTCCGTGATGCCATCCAGCCATCTCATCCTCTGTCATCCCCTTTTCCTCCTGCCCCCAATCCCTCCCAGCATCAGAGGCTTTCCAATGAGTCAACTCTTCGCATGAGGTGGCCAAAGTACTGGAGTTGCAGCTTTAGCATCAGTCCTTCAAAAGAAATCCCAGAGCTGATCTCCTTTAGAATGGACTGGTTGGATCTCCTTGCAGTCCAAGGGACTCTCAAGAGTCTTCTCCAATACCACAGTTCAAAAGCATCAATTCTTCGGCACTCAGCCTTCTTCACAGTCCAACTCTCACATCCATACATGACCACAGGAAAAACCATAGCCTTGACTAGACGGACCTTAGTCGGCAAAGTAATGTCTCTGCTTTTGAATATGCTATCTAGGTTGGTCACAACTTTTAGAAACAGTGTCAGACTTTATTTTTCTGGGCTCCAAAATCACTGCAGATGGTGACTGCAGCCACTGTCTCTTATACACATCTAGATGTGTATAAGAGACAGATATATATATGTATATGTACATATATGTACATATATGTACATATACATATATATATCTGTCTCTTATACACATCTAGATGTGTATAAGAGACAGTGGCTGCAGTCACCATCTGCAGTGATTTTGGAGCCCAGAAAAATAAAGTCTGACACTGTTTCTACTGTTTCCCCATCTATTTCCCATGAAGTGATGGGACCAGATGCCATGATCTTCGTTTTCTGAATCTTGAGCTTTAAACCACCTTTTTCACTTTCCTCTTTAACTCTCATCAAAAGGCTTTTTAGTTCCTCTTCACTTTCTGCCATAAGGATGGTGTCATCTGCATATCTGAGATTATTGAGATTTCTCTCGGCAATCTTGATTCCAGCTTGTGCTTCTTCCAGCCCAGCGTTTCTCATGATGTAGTCTGCATATAAATTAAATAAGCAGGGTGACAATAATTGAGCTTTACGCCAACTTTTTCACTCTCCACTTTCACTTTCATCAGGAGGATTTTTAGTTCCTCTTCACTTTCTGCCATATCTCACATGCTAGCAAAGTAATGCTCAAAATTCTCTAAGTCAGGCTTCAGCAATACATGAACTGAGAACTTCCAGATGTTCAAGCTGGATTTAGAAAAGGCAGAGGAACCAAAGATCAAATTGCCAGCATCCACTGGATCATTGAAAAGGCAAGAGAGTTCCAGCAAAACATCTGTTTCTGCTTTATTTTCTGTGCCAAAGCTTTCGTGTGGATCACAACAAACTGGAAAATTCTTCAAGAGATGGGAATACCAGACTACCTTACCTGCCTCCTGAGAAATCTGTATGCAGGGAAAGAAGCAACAGTTAGAACTGAACATGGAACAGACTGGTTCCAAATTGGGAAAGGAGTATGTCAAGGCTATATATTGTCATGCTGCTTATTTAACTTATATGCAGAGTATATCATTTGAAATGCCAGGCTGGATAAAGAACAAGCTGGAATCAAGATTGCTGGGAGAAATATCAGTAACCTCGGATATGCAGATGACACCACCCCACCCTTATGGCAGAAAACGAAGAACTAATGAGCCTTTTGATGAAAGTGAAAGAAGAGAGTGAAAAAATTGGCTTAAAACTCAACATTCAGAAACTAAGACCATGGCATCAAGTCGCATCACTTCATGGCAAGTATATGGGGAAACAATGGACCACCCTTATGGCAGAAAACGAAGAACTAATGAGCCTTTTGATGAAAGTGAAAGAAGAGAGTGAAAAAATTGGCTTAAAACTCAACATTCAGAAACTAAGACCATGGCATCAAGTCGCATCACTTCATGGCAAGTATATGGGGAAACAATGGAAACAGTGAGAGACTATTTTCTTGGGCTCCAAAATCACTGCAGACGGTGACTTCAGCCATGAAATTAAAAGACACTTGCTCCTTGGAAGAAAAGCTATGACCAATCTAGACAGCATATTAAAAAGGAGAGACACCCTTAAATCTATTCCTCACTTCCACTGTATAATCATAAGGGATTTGATTTAGGTCATACCTGAATGGTCTAGTGGTTTTCCCTACTTTCTTCAATTTAAGTCTGAATTTGGCAATAAGGAGTTCATGATCTGAGCCACAGTCAGCTCCTGGTCTTGTTTTTGCTGACTGTATAGAGCTTCTCCATCTTTGGCTGCAGAGAATATAATCAATCTGATTTCGGTGTTGACCATCTGGTGATGTCCATGTGTAGAGTCTTCTCTTGTGTTGTTGGAAGAGGATGTTTGCTATGACCAGTGCATTTTCTTGGCAAAACTCTATTAGTCTTTGCCCTGCTTCATTCCGCTTTCCAAGGGCAAATTTGCCTGTTACTCCAGGTGTTTCTTGACTTCCTACTTTAGCATTCCATTCCCCTATAATGAAAAGGACATCTTTTGGGGGTGTTAGTTCTAAAAGGTCTTGTAGGTCTTCATAGAACCGTTCAACTTCAGCTTCTTCAGCATTACTGGTTGGGGCATAGACTTGGATTACTGTGATATTGAATGGTTTGCCTTGGAAATGAACAGGGATCATTCTGTCATTTTTGAGATTGCATCCAAGTACTACATTTCAGACTCTTTTGTTGATCATGATGGCTACTCCATTTCTTCTAAGGGATTCCTGCCCGCAATAGTAGATATAATGGTCATCTGAGTTAAATTCACCCATTCCAGTCCATTTTAGTTTGCTGATTCCTAGAATGTCGAGGTTCACTCTTGCCATCTCCTGTTTGACCATTTCCAATTTGCCTTGATTCATGGACCTAACATTCCAGGTTCCTATGCAATATTGCTGTTTACAGCATCAGACCTTGCTTCTATCACCAGTCACATCCACAACTGGGTATTGTTTTTGCTTTGGCTCCATCCCTTCATTCTTTCTGGAGTTATTTCTCCACTGATCTCCAGTAGCATATTGGGCACCTACTGACCTGGGGAGTTCCTCGTTCAGTATCCTATCATTTTGCCTTTTCATACTGTTCATGGGGTTCTCAAGGCAAGAATACTGAAGTCATTTGCCATTATCTTCTCCAGCGCGGGCAGCTGCGAGGGTGCACAAGCACGGCCGAGAGGAGCTACCCCACCTCCGAGGTCAGGGGCAGAAATCCCGAGGACTCCATGCCCGAGAGGCGGTGGCCAAGAGGAGCTACCCCACATCTGAGATCAGGGACGGCAGCCACGAGGAGCTAGCCCACACCCTAGGTCAGGGGCAGCGGCCCAGAGGAGCAACCCCACGTCCAAGGAGCGGTGGCTACGGGGGCGCAGGAGTGCCTAGAGGAACTACTCCACGTTCAAGGTCAGGAGGGGCGGTGGTGAGGAGATACCCCTCTTCCAAGGTAAGAAGCAGTGGCTGCTCTTTGCTTGAGTGGCATGAAGAGATGCCCCATGTCCAAGGTAAGAGAAACCCAAGTAAGATGGTAGGTGTTGCAAGAGGGCATCAGCGGGCAGACACACTGAAACCATAATCACAGAAAACTAGTCAATCTAATCACACTAGGACCACAGCCTTGTCTAACTCAATGAAACTAAGCCATGACCTGTGGGGCCACCCTAGATGGGCAGGTCAGGGTGGAGAGCTCTGACAGAATGTCGTCCACTGGAGAAGGGAATGGCAAACCACTTCAGTATTCTTGCCTTGAGAACCCCATGAAGAGTATGAAAAATTAGTCATTAGGGAAATGCAAATCAACCACTATATATCTATCAGAATGGCTACAATTAAAAATCCTGACAATACTGGGTGTTGGTAAATGTGGACCAGTAAAAATTGGTACAGCTGCTTTGAAAAACTGTTTGGCAATATCTACTAAAGTTGAATATACGTGTGTGTGTGTGTGTGTGTGTGTGTGTGTGTGTGTGTGTGTGTGTATGTATATGTATATACATTGTTCATAGTGATGCTAAGGCCCACTTGACTTCACATTCCAGGATGTCTGGCTCTAGGTGAGTGATCATACCATCATGATTATATGAGTCATGAAGATCTTTTTTGTACAGTTCTTCTGTGTATTCTTGCCACCTCTTCTTAATATCTTCTGCTTATGTTAGGACCCTACCATTTCTGTCCTTTATTGAGCCCATTTTTGCATGAAATGTTCCCTTGGTATCTCTAATTTTCTTGAAGAGATCTCTAGTCTTTCCCATTCTATTGTTTTCCTTTATTTCCTTGCATTGATTGCTGAGGAAGGCTTTCTTATCTTTCCTTTCTATTCTTTGGAACTCTACATTCAAATGGGTATATCTTTCCTTTTCTCCTTTGCTTTTCACTTCCCATCTTTTCATAGCTATTTGTAAGGCCTCCTCAGACAGCCATTTAGTGGAGGTGATGGAATTCCAGCTAAGCTATTTCAAATCCTGAAAGATGATGCTGTGAAAGTGCTGCACTCAATATGCCAGCAAATTTGGAAAACTCAGCAGTGGTCACAGGACTGGAAAAGGGCAGTTTTCAATCCAATCCCAAAGAAAGGCAATGCCAAAGAATGCTCAAACTACCTCACAATTGCACACTCTAGTAAAGTAATGCTCAAAAGTCTCCAAACCAGTCTTCAGCAATACGTGAACTGTGAACTTCCAGATGTTCAAGCTGGTTTTAGAAAAGGCAAAGGAACCAGAGATCAAATTGCCAACATCTGCTGGATCATCGAAAAAAGCAAGAGAGTTCCAAGAAAACATCTATTTCTGCTTTATTGACTATGCCAAAGCCTTTGACTGTGTGGATCACAATAAACTGGAAAATTCTGAAAGAGATGGGCATACCAGACCACCTGACCTGCCTCTTGAGAAACCTATATGCAGGTCAGAAAACAACAGTTAGAACTGGACATGGAACAACAGACTCGTTCCAAATAGGAAAAGGAGTATGTCAAGGTTGTATATTGTCACCCTTAAGCTTATTTAACTTCTATGCAGACTAAATCATGAGAAACGCTGGGCTGGAGCAAGCACAAGCTGGAATCAAGATTGCCGGGAGACATCTCAATAATCTCAGATATGCAAATGACACTACCCTTATGGCAGAAAGTGAAGAACAACTAAGGAGCTTCTTGATGAAAGTGAAAGAGGAGAGTGAAAAGTCGGTTTAAAGCTCAACATTCAGAAAACTAAGATCATGGCATCTGGTCCCATTACGTCATGGCAGATAGATGGGGAAACAGTGGAAAAGGTGGGCTTTATTTTTCTGGGCTCCAAAATCACTGCAGATGGTGATTGCAGCACTGAAATTAAAAGATGCTTACTCCTTGGAAGGAAAGTTATGACCAACCTAGACAGCATATTCAAAAGCAGAGACATTACTAAAAGAGTTGGATATTACTGAGCAAATGAGCACACAAGTACTAAAACCTCTGAAAAACACTTGAGATGGGGTCTTTGATAATAATACATTCTTATAGCTTGGAGACTCATATCACGTTTAACTTTACATAGTGGGCAGTTTTGTGTTTGAGTGAACAGAAGTAAACCCAGGAATATTGCCAGACATCATTCAAGGCTTTATTCTACATTTGGTCCCTGGTGATCCTGCTTCATATGGATTCAATTCTCATGTGACACAGAAAAATAAACTGAAGAGGAAAGTAGTGAAAACCATGTGAAGGGAGTGAACATTGAAGGGCAGGTCAAACCACACGAGATGCTCTTAACTCAGTGTGCTTCTATAAGGAGATAAAAGTAAGTTACTTCTACTGTCTATAATGCCTTCTCAGTCCCTTTTTAGCTGTGTCTGTTGTTGGGTAACTGAAAATCTTCACTAATTCAGGAAGCTAAGAGTTCAGACTGAATGACTAAGTATCCCATCACTTCAGGCAAATAGATGGGGAAACAGTGGAAACAGTGACAGACTTTATTTTGGGGGGCTCTAAAATCACTGCAGATGGTGACTGCAGCCATGAAATTAAAAGACACTTATTCCTTGGAAGGAAAGTTATCTAGACAGCATATTAAATCTAGAAAGCATATTAAAAAGCAGAGACATCACTTTGCCAACAAAGGTCCGTCTAGTCAAGGCTATGGTTTTTCCAGTGGTCATGTATGGATGTGAGAGTTGGACTATAAAGAAAGCTGAGCGCCAAAGAATTGATGCTTTTGAACTGTGGTGTTGGAGAAGACTCTTGAGAGTCCCTTGGACTGCAAGGAGATCCAACCAGTCCATCCTAAAGGAAATCAGTCCTGAATATTCATTGGAAGGACTAATGTTGAAGCTGAAACTCTAATACTTTGGCCACCTGATGCGAAGAGCTGATTCATTTGAAAAGACCCTGATGCTGGGAAAGACTGAAAGTCAGAGGAGAAGGGGACGACAGAGGACGAGATGGCTGGATGGCATCACTGTCTCAATGGATATGAGTTTGAGTAAGCTCCAGCAGTTGGTGATGGACAGGGAGGTCTGGCGTGCTGCGGTCCATGGGGTTGCAAAGAGTCAGACACGACTGAGCGACTGAACTGAACTGAGACGGCCTGGGACCTGGGACCCTTTGCTGCTGTGCTTGCACCTGGACAAAGGTCTCTCCCAGCAACAAGATACAAAGAAACTAGCAGGGACTAAAAACAGCTGCACATATGTGAGCAGCTGGGGCAAATTATGGACAAGATACACAGAGAGACCAAAAGACCCAACTGCCACTTCTGCAGAGTCGGGAACAAAAGCAGGGAACTGCTCCTACCCCTGCACTCAACACCACCAAGGGGGCGGGCGGACCCTGAGACACCCCTCCAGCCTGACCCCTGGACACACACCACCCCCCGCCCCTCTCGAGTTGCTCTTCTGTGTCTGACTCTCTGTGACCCCATGGCGTGTAGCCCGCCAGGCTCCTCTGTCCATGGGATTCTCCAGGCCAGAATACTGGAGAATGCCCTCCTCCAGGGGATCTTCCCGACTCAGGGACTGACCCCGGGTCTCCTGCACTTCAGGCGGTTCTTTATGGCTGAGCCACCAGGGAAGCCCAGGACACATCCCCATCCCTCAGGTGAGGAACCAGCTGCCCCATCCTGCTCAGGGAGTGAGCAAGGGAGCCCGTTACTTGTTTTCACTCCCCCTTATGAAGCAGGGACCCCAGTAAAGCCTTGCCTGAATTTCTTGTCTGGCCTCTAATCAATGTTTATTGATCGAGAAGGCCAAGAACCCTGGCCAGCATTACCAAGGTTTGGCAAAAGGGAGCCACAGCTCACCCCCCGCCCATCCATCCCAGTTCCTCCTACCTTCCCTGCGTTTTTCATGCACACGGTCACATGCTATGCCTGCTCGGCTCGACGGTCTTCCCAGTGAACACACTAGAAGAACTTAAGTCTGCCAGGGAAGGCGACCAGCCAGAGGAAGCTGACGGCAGCAACACCGGCCTCTGAACAGGAGGAAAAGCATCCCTTCTCAGACCGTGCCCAGGTGGTCGGTCAGCAGCAGGGCTACGCTCATCCAGGTAGAGGACACAGCCCTGGAGAAGGTGTGTGTCTTGTTCTGGGCCCGGGGCAGAGGAGGGAGTGAGTGACAGCTGGATGCTTTATCCAGAAAGGCTCTGTGGCTGGCAGCTCGCGGAGGCCGGGGCGTCTCTCAGGACAGCCAGTTAAGCCCCTTGACCAACCTGACTTTACTGTGCAAGCATCGTGCCAGCTTCTGGGGCTACAAGGTGAGGAGCAGAGGACGCTCGCCTTTCAGGGGTTTATAATCAAGCCGGGAAGCCTCACGGCATAACAGAATAGCCTGTGGTTCCTAGAGGGGATGCACAGAGCCTCCCCCCGGAGCACAGGGGAGAGAGTGGAGCGTGCGGGGGGCTTCAGGGGGGAAGCGGCATTTCAGCAGGCTTCTGGGGTGTCTCAGATGGGGAAGGGGGTGAAAACCCAACCCCAGGGCACAGCCTTTGCAGGAGCTCGGAGCTGTGAGAGGCTCGAGGGCCAGAAGCTCTAGGGCAGCTGGAAGCTGAGTGATTACCCGTCCCAGGAGAAAAGCAGGTGGCGACGGGGGGGCCGCTGGGGGGGAGGTCACAGAGCAGCCGGCAAGGCTGACCGCAGCGGGTGCCAGGAAGGCAGGAGTCCTTCCGGGCCAAACCCACCCGACACCTGTTTAGTAAATGAAGCCGCACTGGGACACAACCACAGCTTTCTGCTCATATATTTTCTGTAGCCGTGATTGGGCTTCTCCGGTGGCTCAGTGGTAGAGAGTCCGCCCGCCAGTGCTGGAGACAGGGGCTCGATCCCTGGGTTGGGAAGATCCCCTGGAGGAGGAAATGACAGCCCACTCCAGTATCCTGACCTGGGAGATCCCGTGGACAGAGGAGCCTGGCGGGCTGCAGCCCATGGGGTCCCAAAGAGCTGGACACGACTGCGCAACTCGACAGCAGCAGCAACAGCGGCAGAGCCGAGGAGCTGGGGCAGAGGTCACGCGGCCCGCAGAGCCAGAGCATGTGCTATTTGACCCTTTTTTTAGTTTTGCTGATCAATGGTTGAAAACTGTGAATTATCACTGGGCTTTCTGTCACTGACCGGAATGCACCTTGTCAGTTTCCCTTCTGTGGTCTCTAAGCAGCGTGGCTTCAACCTGCTCCCTCCCCACCACGGACACAAGCTTGTCTGGACCGAGTGTCTCACTCTCAATCCCAAATTCTCTGTCTTCATTTGCTGCTGATCCTTTTTTTTTACCCCCAGGTTGTTTAGGGCTTTGCTGCACACTTTCTTTGCCTGACGTGGTCACCATCCTCCCGGCCACATGACTCATCACTCAAGCTGAAGTCGTGTTACTTCCTTTCCCTCCTCCCCAAGTTCTTCATAAATTTTTGTACTACTTTTCAAATGTGGCTGAAAATCGATTTTTTCCCCCTTGCTGTTACCACTTTCAAATCCCATGCTCTGACAAATAGCTACTCTTCTGCAAACAAACAAACAAACAAAAAATACGGGTTCCCGTCTTGTACAAAGCTCTTGGAAAATAGAAGGTACGCCTACCAGCATTCAGGGAACAGGAAAATAAAGAAACCACCTTGCTTTTCTGATGAGACACACAGTAAAGGCTTTCTGTGTACATCCCCGTATACTTTTAAAACCAAATTTGATCCAGAAAAATTAAATTTGCACATGATTTTCCAGGGCGTACATCTCTAATATACAGCAAGGAGTGTGACTGCTGTCTTATTAACCACTGGCAATAAAACCCAGAGTTTTCACAGCTGCTTTTTAGGGCACACAGTGTCACTCCCGGGGCCCTAAGCCCAGGGCTGCCTCTTACCCACTGTGTTACGGCGAGTAAATTAACCTCTGTGTGTCTCAACGTCCGCATCTTCCTAAAACAGGGGGAGAGAGGAATTGAAACTAACCCATCTTACAGGGCTGCTCTGAGGGTCAAATGGGCTGACATATTATGAGCAGTTTACATCGTGTCTGGTACACAGAAAACACCTTGTCCGTGTTAGCGAGCACTATAATTCTGAGGTTTCCTCCCCCGCCCCCCACAGACTCAAGAATAAGAACATTGTGGAAACAGTGCCGTAAGACTTGACGCTTCCTGGTGAACATGAAGTCGTTTCTGCCCCCATCCTTCCGGTTTCCCGTACTCTTGGCTCAGGGGGGCGGGGTCCAGGGATGGACACGGATCGGAACTAGCCAATCACGCTATTCAGCCCCCACCCCATTCCCAAGTCCTGCCTTCCCCGAGGATCTGGGTCCCTGTGTTTCTGCTGGGTAGGCTACTGGCTGGAGCTGTTGGTTGGCCATCTTTATTAGCCACTTGGAAAAGCTTCCCAGAAACAAAACCAACACAGTAAAATAACAAAACAAAACAAAAACCAGCTGGGAGAGATGAAGGGAACAATGAAAATGCCCCTAAAATAAACAGGAGCCTTTGGATCCAGTCATGGTATCTGGAAAGTCCCGTTACATGTGCTGATTTTTGAGCTTATGGCAACTTTCAGCTGCGTTTTCTGTCCCTTGCATCCAAAGAGTTCTGCAACATCCTAGTGAACTGACATGACCTACCACTAGACCCGGAGGCAAACCTTGCTCGTCTTGGTGCTGCGAAGAAAGCGTGGCAAGGAGAGGTGGCAGCTGTGAACTCTAGGCCTGGCTCTGTCTGCAGCCAGTAGGGGATGGCTGGGAGGACCGTTTCGTCTTTCTGGGTCCTGGTGTACTTGTGTGTCAAGGGAGAGAGGTGAGTGAAAACCAATCTCTGAGATCCATTTTCAGCTCGACCATCCCAAGAGTCTCTATGATTTCTGGGTTTATTTCAGTTGCAGATACTGTGGTCTAATTGGTTACCGATTCTCTTATTTTCCTGCTTCCTTCTGTTTCAACTTTCTAAATTTTCTATTAGACTCTCAGTCACTATACTCCAAGTGTTTATTGTGTTCGCCTTCGATTTCCTTCTAAAGAAAATACATTTATTTTTGTATACTCGGGCATAACGATCCCATTTTCTTCCCATTCCTATATTTTTCAAACTAATTAGAGTGATAAGTTCCTTGAGGGTTGAAACTAGAGTTTTCCTGTGGGTGTGAACATTATTATTATTTTTTTTTTAAATTGGCAACCGATCTGCCAGTTTTTACAGAGCAGCAGGGTATGGGTTTTAAGTAATGTAAGCAGGAAATGGGTCTCTAGCCCACACAAAATAAAGGCAAAAGTACCGATTTACCCTGAGTCCACAGCTGCCTTATTCTTTTATAATTGCAGTCTGAACCAAAATTCCCCCACAGAACTGCAGCATAACATCCACATCTAAAGAACGTCAGACCAAAACAGGGAGTTACGAGGACATCCTGTGGGTCTTGCACACACATAAAAATGATCGGCTTCTTCCAGGGCAGTATCACTCTTTTATCGTCAGTGGTAGGGTTTAGGGCCTGAAGTAAAGATTACTTTCATATCGTAACATTCATTGATTTTTCTTTTGATAGCTCTGAAGCCCAGAGGGGATCAGAGGAACTGGCCGAAACATGGACTCATCACCTGCAGTCAGAGCCCCCGGAGGATGCCGCCCGCCGGGTGCTCCCCTGTCTGGTACCCATGGGGCTGGTGACCCCACGCTTGCTCATCGGGAGCTTAATTATGAATGAGAGCCCAGCCCAGGGCCTTCATGATGACTTCTTGGCAGATACCACCAAATGACCTGGAGGCAGAGGTTCCAGGGGCGGTTGGTTCAGCAACTCAGGGATGCCGTCAGGGCCCGAGTTTGTCTGTCTGTCCACTCCTCCATCCACAGAGCCTGCTCTGACCTGTCACTGACCTCCTTCAGGGCTGAGAGGACCTGTGGGTACCTGCCTCCCCGAGCACCTGCGGCAGAAGGCGGGACACTTCTAAGCATGAGTCTTTTGTTTTAGTAATTTTACTTTGATAAAATTTCAAATTTGCTGAAAAGTTGCAAGAATGGTACACGGGGCTCCTTCACGGTGTATCCCTTCACTCAGACGCACAAGGTTTGATGTTTTCCACCTCTCTCTTCTCTCTCATTTCTGTCTCTGTCTCACATACACACACACACACACACTCAATCCTAACCTGCGGTCTGTACTCAAATCTCAATAATTGTCCCAATAAGGTCCTTTATGGACAGCTTCCTTCTGCTCCAGCATCTTCAGGGTCACTTAGCTGTCATGTCTCAAGTCATTCTGTCTTTCAGAATCTTCGTGTTTTTGAAGAGTACTAGTTTTTTTTTTTTTTAATTGGGTTATTTGCTTTTTTATCACCAAGTTTTCAAAGGTTTTCTATCTTTACATTTAAGTCCTTATCAGATATGTGATTTGTAAATATTTTCTCCTCACCTGTGGCTTATCTTGTCATTAATTTCACAGTGTCTTTGGAACAGCAGACATTTCTGATTTGAATGAAGTCTGATTAACCATTTTTTTTCTTTTATGGATCGTGAGCACGAGTCTTGAACTCCTTCTCACTGGATCAGCCTAGGTTACAGTGCCCGGAACAGAATATACTGACGGCTTGAGTCCAGTGAATTGATCCAACCCTGATGTCTTCCCTGAAGTGTAGAAACCCAAGAGGTGGAAAAGCCCATCTAAACCCCGGGCACAGTTATGAACACGCTGGGCAGGCCACCAAGAAAGGTCCTCGAGTCACAGCTGCCAGGGGAGAGCCAGGCGGCCAGCTGCACACCCGCAGCGCGGGCCCGCCTGGCTCCAGGGACCTTCTCCACTGGCACGGGGCCGCATGTCCCTGTTCCAAAATCCAAGAGCCTCTGAACAACACGAGCCTTCAAACCCCACTGTCAAACTGTGGCTTTCTGCCCCACACTTGTAGACGACAGTGTGCGCGGCTCAGCATCTCCAGAGCCACTTAGGTCACCCTGCCCAGGGCCCCATGAGATCCCCACGGGATGCAGGGCAGGTGGGCAGTGATTCTGCCGATTGTTCCCCCTGGCACACACACCTGCCTCTTCCTCACACCCGCCCAAGCCAGGGCATTGGTCTGGCATGTTCCTGCTCTCTTCATTTGAAAGCACCAAGGAGAACCCACAAGCAGCAATTTTTCGGTGCTGTATTCCCTCTGCCTGTGTTAAAGCATATCTACTTCAAATCCCCATAAACTGATGATTATGGATCACTCATTTTTAATCTATTCACATGTTCTCTTCTGAATTAATCAAGTGAATAATTGGAGGACTGGGTGGTGGGAAGGAGAAAAGCTGAATCGAGTTTGGAAAAGTGTTAACGTGCCAAATTTCTAAATGTTTCTTCGACAGCAAAAGTTTGGCACTCCCTCCCCTCTGAGAAAGGGTGCATTTTTTCCACACACCTCTGCCTCGTTTTAGTCTCATCGATACAGGCAGAGCTCTTTATTCCTCCTGTCAAGATGGGGGAATGGTCTGTGTGTGGTTCTAGGACACGCTTGGGTTACCAGCAGAGACACAGAGTCAGTTACGAACTGCTCTGGAATACAAGCACGACACCCAGCTCCTCCCCTTCCACCAAATGCCACTCAAACTTTATCTGAAAATCCCCAGTTTTCTGTTTCCATGCCATCTCTGTTGACACCTAACCATGGCAATATATCATTAGTGTCATGCCTGAATTCCACATGCTGATGTCCTCCACAACTTGATTTTGGAGGCTGAGTAATCATATAAAGTAATCACAGATAAAGCAAAGAGAAAAAGAATTTCTGAAGCTCCACTTACATTCTTTGGACATCCCCACTTCAAAGCACTTCTGGAGTCGACAGTACTGGCATCGATTCCTGGTGACTTTATTAATAACACAATTCTTATCTCGGTGACAAGTGTAAATCATGTTCTTCTGAATACTTCTGCGGAAAAAGCCCTGCGGGCAAGTGAAAAGAGGAGAAAATTAAGCAAAACTACCGAGCTTCATGAGAAATCAAAGTCAACCTTATCAATGCATTGACTGCTCGTTCTGAGTAATGAAGTGATGGCAGCAGCAAAGTTAACTTTTTTAAGCCTTAAAATCCTTGTATCCTTGTGAAATATGATAGTCATATTCATAGTCTCTCCCTTTGCTGCAAAGCAGAAAGTTCTTTAATCAAAACTGGACATGACTGTTATTATCTTGCTAAAAGAAAATGAATGCCTTGGGAAATACAATGCAGAGTTGACTTCCCTCCAGACAGGCTTAACTTCCTAAGTGGTTCCCATGTTGGCCAGAGTGAGTTCAGGTGAGTCTACTGTCAAGAAACCCAACAGAAGAAGCATTCAATTTGCAGAAGAAATTATATGCTTCATGAAAGAATTCGGTCTTTTCAAAGGTATCCTCTCCAATTCCTTTTACATATTCAGCTCATGTAACCATATTTAAAACATGACTTAATTTACAGAGTGTTTAAGAAAAATATTCGCCATGGTTGTAAACAAGGCAGAAGAATGACTGCGTGGTCATTTAACGGCATGTTAGAGTTGCGTTGTCCAAAAAGGTAGCTGTAAATCATGTGTCGTCGTTTAAGTCAAAACTGATGAAAATTAAATAAAATTAGCATGATAATCTCCACGTCCATCCAAGTTGTGGCAAAGGCCACGATGTCACTCTTTTCAGTGGGTGAGTAGTCTTCCACGGTACACATGTACCACAACTTCTTTATCCGTTCATGTGTCAGTGGACACTTGGGCGGCTTCCATGTCTTGGCTATTGTAAACAGCGCTACAATGAACATGGGGGGGGGGATGTACCCTTTTGAACCATGGTTTTCTTCAGGTATATGCCCAGGGGTGGGGCTGCAGGGCCCTCTGGTAGCTCTGGTTCTAGTTTAAGGAGCCTCCAGCGGTTCTGCACAGCGGCTGCACCGGTTTACATTCCCATCAGCACTGGAGGGTTCCGCCTTTCCTCCACGCCCTCTCTGGCACTTCTTGTGTGTAGACTTTTTGATGATGGCCATATGGCTCTTGGGAGGTGATACCTCATTGCAGCTTTGATTTGAATTTCTCTAATAATTAGCGATGTTGAGAGTCTTTATTCACGTGCCTCTTGGCCATCGGTATGGTTTCTTTGGAGAAATGTCTACTTAGATCTTTTACCTATTTTTGATTGGGTTGTTTTTTTCATATTAAGCGGCACAAACTCTTTGTAAATTTTGGAGATTAATTCCTTGTGGTTGCTTTGTTTGCAAATATTTTCTCCCATTCTGTGTGTTAAAAATTAAACGAAATTTTAAAAATTGCCTCCTCACTTGTACTAGCCACATTTCAAATGCTCAGCAGCCACGTACGTGCAGTGTCTGGACAGCACGTGCCCAGAATGCTGCCGTCCTCGCAGAGAGTCTGCATGCGCGGCGCTGACTCGTAAACTCGCCTGGGTCGTCTAACAGTCTCAGGAGACGTAACTAATTGTGACTTACTGTTTGTTATTGACTGCACCCTGACTCTGTAAAGACTGTAGAAGACTGGTAACTTAAGAATCATATTGGTCTGTTACAGATGCAAAGATTCCTGCCCAGCTGAGAGATAACCAAAGGTGACTGTTCTGTTGCCTTGCAGGGCTTTAATCAGGTGTGTCTAACTTTGCCATCTTGTTCCAGCATTCTTTTTTCCCATCACTGTATCAGGTACACTGTCTGCCTGTGTACCTACCTACCTAGGCATTTGCTCATATCCTTCTTTGAACCAATTTGTCTTCCTTCTCTTTTCCTCATTAATGAATTCAGTAAATCCTCAATAAGTGTTTACTGCATATTTGAATAAGTTACTGCTTATTAGGGCTTCCCTGGTGGCTCAGAGGGTAAAGCGTCTGCCTGCAATGCTGGAGACCCGGGTTCGATCCCTGGGTTGGGAAGATCCACTGGAGAAGGAAATGGCAACCCACTCCAGTATTCTTGCCTGGAGAATCCCATGGACGGAGGAGCCTGGCTACAGCCCACGGGGTCGCAAAGAATCGGACATGACTGAGCAACTTCACTTTCACTGTTTATTAACTTTTGGATGTTACAATTTGACCAAAGAAGCAGTTTATCTTGATTTTTGTGACACTCGGATGAAACAAATCAAACTTTAGGCTCCAGGAGCACAGGGTCCCCACCTTCTCCTCTCTGCTTACCCATCTCCCCACACAGCTCTGCAGAGAATGGGAAATTGAGTGACGCTTGTTAACACACAGATGAATGAATGGTGACTGACGAGGAAACCTGCTGTCTTTTTCCTCTTCCAATCGCCCATCAGCAACCTCTCTGCTGCTAGGGGCAATAAAAGCAAGGAGTCTTACCTTATCAGTTGTGATGCGACTTTTACCTGCATCAGACACAATTCTCCTGAACATAAGAAACATACCACCCAATGTGTTGAACCGCAAATAAGACTCACCATTTGCGTTCACCCTTCCCTGCAGGACATTAACACCACTCCGGGAGCCAGAACCAAAACCCTTCAAAGCTAAAGCACAGGAGCCAAGAAAGCTCACGTAACACACACCATTTAGGACATGTACGTGGGCACCCTAGGATTTTAATGTCTAAATAACATATTTTCACTGGCATGGTCCAACCGTAAATGCCTGGAAATCTTGTTTAAGGTTGCAACTCCTGTCACATCCCAGATACACACATTTTTCCAAGAAACCATAGTTTATTTTTGTACCTCTGGAGCTACAAATGTGCTCAGAATCTAAAAATAACAGGCTATAAATACCCTGCAACTCCAAGAGAGTCTGTGCCCTATGGTCACTTCAAATGTATCTTTTCCTGCAGCAAATATGAATACATACAGGACACTTTTGGCTGCCAGATGTACACACTCTACTTACAAACACTTCACTGCTCTACTGCCAGGAAACACTGATGCTTGGAAGATCCAGTTTCTGCAGGTGTGAGGCCAGTGAGGTGTGGACAGAGGTGGCCTCCTCCGTTGATCAAAAAACGATTATTCAGTTCGGCACATTCTTGGTGAGGGAGCACGGAGGAGAGGAAACCAATCCCACGACACCGAGATGGGAGAAGAGAGGCTTAAGAACGTTATACGTCGCTAAATTATCTAGGGAGTGAGGTTCAGTAACAGTGACAGCAGAAACCAAATAGGACTTCTTAGTTTTCCAAATCAGAGTTGAGGCTGGATTTCAGAAGGGGAATCTGAGTTTCACTAAATTATTTCCACCACGACTTGCTGGCTAAGACGGATGCTGTCAGTTACTTTTGCACATGGGCTGGGTGAACGGAAATGCCCTTGGAAGCCACAGAGGGGCCTGTCTTGTCCAAATCTCCCTCCCCTGCAGTAGATACCGTGAGCTGTTCGGTAAACCTCATTTCCACTGCTTGGAGAATCTCGTGTGTGCATGCATGTGGGTGGCACCATAGCCCCGTGCCAACGCTTTAACCTACTTAATGTTTTTATCTAGGTTGAGTCTTCTTTTATTTCTAGCATTGTTTAAAATGAAAACCTTTAACCTCTGGCTCAATTCAAAAGTTAGCACTATCATTAAATAATGAGAGGGCACCCACACAATAAACAGAATGAAGTCCAGCAGAACAGTGGTCAGGACTTCCCTGGCGGCACAGTGGATAAGATTCCACCTGCCAATGCAGGGGAAACGGGTTCGATCCCTGCCCTGGGAAGATCCCACGTTCTGCAGAGCAACTAAGCCCGTGCACCACAGCTACTGAGCCTGCGCCGAGAGCCTGTGCTCTGTAACAACAGCAGCCACTGCAGTGAGAAGCCAGCGCTTAGCATGGAAGCGCAGCTCCCTGCTTTCCACAAGAGAGAAAAGAGCACGTGGCAACGAAGACCCAGCACAGCCAAAAAATAAATACATTAATAATAATAATAAAAAAATCAATAATCAGAAGTGATTTCACTCTTGCTGGATCCGGGCTGTGCTAAAGGCTTGGAGTCCAGCCTCCTCTCTTCTGGCAGAAAAGGGACAGAGCGGGACTGAGGACGAGATCAGCCCTACCTTGAGGCCTCCCTTCAAGGGACTGCGAGATAATACACGCGCTTCTCACTGTGTGACTCAATGAGGCCTAAAGCCAGGAATCTGTCCCACCTAAAATTGAGAGCCTCGTAATCTGGGAATCAAAAAACTGTAGCCTCTCCCACAAAAAAACAAAACAAAAAAACTGTAGCTGAAATTTGTCTTATGTAAAATGGGCTTTAGAAGTATTGAGTTCAAACAGAAACAGACTCATAGACTTTTAAAATAAACTTATGGTTACCAAAGGGGAAGGGGGGGACAAATGAGGGGTTTGGGATTAACACACACACACACATGTATAAAACAGATAATCTACAAGGACCAACTGGAGAGCACAGAAAACTCCACTCAACAGTCTCTAGTGACCAGTGCGGGAAAAGAGTCTGAAAAGGAGTGGGCACACATGTCTGTGTAACTTTATCACTTTGCTATACAGCAGAAACCAACACAACACTGTGACTCAACTAGATCCCAATATAAAATAAAAGCTAAATTTAAAAATTCTTTAAATAAAGTCAAAAAACAAATTTCCATAAAATAGTGCCAGATTCAAGCGGGCTAGTCCTTGCAGTTGGTAGATGGGTGGAGACACACCTGGAGGAGAAGAGGCGGAAAAGCTGAGCAGGTCCAGGAAGGATAAATGCACCCCAATGTTCATCGCAGCACTGTTTATAATAGCCAAGACATGGAAGCAACCTAGATGTCCATCAGCAGAGGAATGGATAAGGAAGATGTGGTACATATATATAATGGAATATTACTTGGCCACTAAAAAGAATGAAATAACGCCACTTGCAGCAACATGGATGGACCTAGAGACAGTCATATAGAGTGCAGTAAGTCAGAGAAGGAGAAATATCGCATGACATCCCTTATATGTGGAATCTAAAAATAAATGATACTATGAACTTGCTTACAAAACTGAAGGAGACTCATAGACTTAGAGAACGAACTTATGGCTGCCAGGGGAAGGGACAGCTGGGGAGTCTGGGATGGACGTGTACACACTGCTCTATCTAAAGTGGATAACCAGCAGAGACCTACTGTATGTACAGCAAGTGGAACTCACATGGCAGCCTGGATGGGAGGGGAGTTTGGAGGAGAATGGATACATGTATATGTATGGCTGAGTCCCTCCACTGTTCACCTGAAACTATCAAAGCACTGTTAATTGACTAAGCTTCAAAACAACAAGTTTTTTTAAAAAAGAATTAGACTTTACAATATTTTTGCAAAAAACAATGGCCTGTACTTTGTGTAATGAATGATCATATATAGTGTCTTACCTTACAGAATGGTTCCCGGTGGGAGCAGGGCTGTGATTTTTGACCCGTAAGCTGAAACTCCAGTCCTTTGGCCACCTCATGCGAAGAGGTGACTCATTGGAAAAGACTGATGCTGGGAGGGATTGGGGGCAGGAGGAGACAGGGACGACCGAGGATGAGATGGCTGGATGGCATCACCGACTCGATGGACATGAGTTTCAGTGAACTCCAGGAGTTGGTGATGGACAGGGAGGCCTGGCGATTCATGGGGTCGTGAAGAGTCGGACACGACTGAGCGACTGAACTGAAATGAACTGAAGGGATGTTTTTGTTGTCATAATGTACACGGCTGGCAACTAGTAAACAGAAGTTAGAGATGGTGCCACACTCCCTGTGATGCCCAGGACCCTCTCTGACGATCCCCTCGCTGGAGACTGAATGTATCCCCCGGTTATTCTTTCCCTGAAGTCTACCACTCAGTGTGATGGCATTGGGAGGTGGGGCTTGTGGAAGCACTTAGGCCATAAGGGTGTGTTGTTGTTGTTAAGTCACTAAGTTGTGTCCGACTTTGTGAACCCATGACTGCAGCACGCCAGGCTCCTCTGTCCTCGACTATCTTCCAGAGTTTGCTCAAATTCATGTCATTGAGTTGGTGATGCTATCTAACCGTCTCATTCTCTGCCGCCCACTTCTCCTTCAGGCTGAGCACTGAAACACTGATGCTTTCCAATAGTGGTGCTGGAGAAGACTCCTGAGGGTCCCTTGGACAGCAAGGAGATCAAACCAGTCAACGCTAAAGGAAATCAACCCTGAACATTCACTGGAAGGCCACAAGGGTAGAACCCTTTAAGAAGACCCCAGAGAGCTAGCCTGCCCTTTCCTCCCCCATGGGAAGGTAAAGGGAAGAGACATTCGTCCCGGAAGCAGGACTTCACAAAACTCTGAATCTGCCAAGAGCCAGATTTTGGATTTCCCAGCCTCCAGAACTGTGAGAAATAAATGTTTGTTGCTTATAAAACAAAACGAGCAAACAAAACTCTTGACTTGGTCATTTACTATCTGGGTGACATTGCACAAGTTACACCAAGGCCTCAGTTTACCCCTCCGTAAAATGGGGATACTGAAAGCATCTACTTCATAGGCCCACTCAGTGCATCCAATCAGGAAACGGATGTAAAGTGTTGGTACAATGCCCAGCACATAGCAAGCGCCTAATGAATGGCAGCTCTTGTTCCTGGCAAAACCTCTTTTTCCAAAGCTTTCTTCTGGACAGTTTCCAATATATATCTTGTGTTTAAAATAATGATATCCAAATAGACTAGAACAGTGCTGTGAATCTCTGGACAACACGGGCTACTGTGGGCAGGCAGCCTCGTGACTCCCAAGACCCATTCATGATCCACTCACTCAGGGCCATTTAACTGGGGTAGAGGTGGTGGGCTCTCCCAGGGCACACCAAGACGGAAAAGGTGGATACGGACTGCCCTTCTCCAACCTACCAGGACTGAGAAGTCAAGTGAACTGAGCAGTGTAGAAGCAGAAGAAGAGCCCAATACAGGGCTTGGCACACAGCAGGCACACACAAATTGAGGGTGTGAGATTGACATACACACCACCGTGTACAAAGTAGTGACTAATAAGGACCTACTGCGGAGCACAGGGGACCCTGCTCAACACTCTGTAATGACCTGTATGGGAAAACTCTCTAAAAGAGCGGATACACATATATGTTTAACCGAATCACTTTGCCGGACACCTGAATCTAACACGACCTTGAAAGTCAGCTATAGTCCAATACAGTGAAAACACTGTGGGTGAGCAGAGGTCGGGGTGAGTAAGGACAGGGAAGGACCAGCGGTGCAGACTGGCAGAGAGGTGAGTGAGAGGCGTGTGTGTGCAGCCACGGCGGGGACAGGGAACTGACGGGCAGACAGGGTCAGGTCAGGAAGGCCACGCCAGGCACTTGCTGGAAAGGAACTCCCTCTTCTGTGCACGCGAGGACCAAGGTCAGCAGCGTATTCTGCCAAGCTGGGCACTGATTTCATCCTGCATTAATTTAACATAGAAAGACAGCTGAGCGCCAAAGAATTGATGCTTCTGAACTGTGGTGCTGGAGAAGACTCTTGAGAGTCCCTTTGACTGCAAGGAGATCCAACCAGTCCATTCTAAAGGAGATCAGTCCCGGGTGTTCACTGGAAGGACTGGTGCTGAAGCTGAAACTCCAATACTTTGGCCACCTGATGTGAAGAACTGACTGAATGGAAAAGACTCTGATGCTGGGAAAGATTGAGGGCAGGAGGAGAAGGGGACGACAGAGGATGAGGTGGTTGGATGGCATCACCGACTCAATGGACATGAGTCTGAATGAACTCCAGGAGTTGGTGATGGACAGGGAGGCCTGGCGTGCTGCAGCCCATGGGGTCGCAAAGAGTCAGACACGACGGAGCGACTGAACTGAATTGAAGCCTACCGTCGAGCTCTGGGTATCAAGGGGCCAGGGGATGGGAGGGAGCAGGGATGGGGGAGGGGGTTAGTGTTTGGTGGGGGCAGAGTTTCAACCTGGGACAGCGAAAAATTCAGAAGATGGGTGATGGCGAGAATTATACAACAGTGTTAATGTACTTAGTGCAGCTGAACTGAACAATTAAATATGGTTAAAACAGTATGTTTTATATGACATGACTTTTACCACAGTAAGAAAAAATCATTATTAAAAAATACAAATACCTAAAGCCCTTAGGTTTGAGCAGGAATGTAGGCCAAGAATCTCTGATTTCCGAAATGACAGCACAATCAGCTGCCCCCTGCCTAGTCCTCAAGATGACTGAGAATTCACAATGCAGTGTTTTGAATGGAAGCTGCTTTTTCCGTTTTAGAGCCCCTTTCGTCGGGTTTAGCAAGTGTAGAAAGTGTCATGATCTCTGGAAGAAAGGCACGAAATTAAACCTTTTTTGTTTTGCTGGGAAAAAAAAAGGCAACTTGGCCCCAAATTCACCATAAAACATTGGGTCAGGAGAAATTCATCCGAAAGATAGCATGGGAGTCACACATGTTTGCACTGGGCTTCGGCGGAGTTGATTTCTATCCCGTGCAAAGTTCAAAAGCGTGCTTTCTCCTTCCAGAGTGAGAGAAGAGAGAGAGCAGTGAGGAGTGTTAGTCATGACTCCTCGCTCATTAAAAGGAATCGACCGTGATCCCAGCTCAATCCAAGAGTAGCAAGCAGGTGGCTGCCCCAGGTGGGCATCCCCCGGGCCAGCGGGCCTGGCACAGAGACTCGGGCTGGCCAAGCACAGACCTGCAATTCCCATCTCCAGCCAGAAGCAGAGGAGCTGCCAGTGGGAGGTGAGGGTGGAATACTCCCACCAAAGCTACTTTGGGAAATGCGGCTTTCAGACCAGGAAACACGTTGCCTTAAACAAACAAAAAACACCCTCCGGACTGAGTAGAAGTCTGTGCGTGACAACGTCTGAGAAGTTATTAATAGCCAGATTTGGGGGGAGAAAGAGAAAAGTGAAGACCTTTTCACCCCATTGAAAGACAATGGTGAGAGGGAGGGAGAAAGTAGAAAAACAGCCTGCTGTTTTGATGACAAACAGAGCGCTTCCTCCCCCGCAGGGAGGCTGGGCACGCATAGGACTGAGAACGCCGGCCAGCCAGTCCGGGGGGCCGCTCCGCGCCACCCAAGGAAAACGCCGTGGGAGCCACGCTCCACACAAGAACGTTGTGTCATTCCAAGGGGCACAGCCATAGAGCCATTCGTTTTTTGTTAAAAAAAAAAAAAAAAAAAGAAAAGCCTCTGCCAGGGCAAGGCGCCAACTGTTGTGAATTCAGCAAAGGTGAACAGGTGTCCACGTGGAGGTAGACAGTCTAGCTCCTAGGAGGCCCCGAACTCCACGGCGCCACCTGCCTGCTCCTGGGAAGGTGGCCTCTGAGTCCTTCCCCTTGACCATGGGTTTCAGCCCCAACACTCTCCTGCCACCTCCCTCAGACCGGAAGTCTCCTGAGCACACTGACTCTTGTCCAGGTTAGAAAGACAAGCCTTTGTTTTGAGGGTGATAGGCAGACAGGGTCAGGTCAGGAAGGCAGACAGGTAGCCCAAATGGTAAGGAATCTGCCTACAGGGCAGGAGATCTGGGTTCGATCCCTGAGTCAGGAAGATCCCCTGGAACAGGGCCTGGCAACCCACTCCAGGTTCTTGCCTGGAAAATCCCAAGGACAGAGGAGCCGGGTGGGCTATACAGTCCATGGGGTTGCAGAGAGTCAGACGCAGCTGAGTGACTAACACTTGCTTTATTTTGGGAGATGCCTAGAAAGATGGTTCTTAAGAAGGCAAAGATCATAGATTTAGCAAAAACCTCATCTCTGTGGGAGCCAGTCTTTCCAGAAGAGGGTGATTATGGCCTTTTCCTGGACTTTGTCAGGCGAGCCCCTGAGAGCTTAACCCCTGCTAGAGCCAGAGGCCAACGCTCTCAATCCTTCTAATCCCTGTTAATTAGAACTCCCCAGGAATACCAAGTGTGGAAAGGTAGCCTGGGTTCCTAACTGTGAACCTGAACTCACAACACCCCAGATTAAGGTTTCCACTTCTGGAGTCTTCCACGTCCCAGGACGGGCACAGAGCCAGTGCATTCAATCCACAATCTTCTTTATTTTAGAGGAACATTTCTGGGGGAGAAATGCCACTGGGTAAAATGAACTGGGACTAACAAGTAAGAAGAGTTTAATTGACTGGACAAAACATCTTTCAATCTAGGTGAAAAAAAATAGCTTTTTATATTTTCAAAGCATGATCTTGGATAAGAGTTTTTAAAGTGCTCACCTATCATATAGTCTGGTTGATTATTATAAACCCATGTTATGGGCAGGCAATCTATCAGGTTTGGGGACCAACAATTACAAACAAGATTTGAGGAGGAGTGTCACAAGACAAGTAAACACTGCCGGTTAAACCGGCTGCTGAGTGCAGGGCTCTGCCCCGGGCAGGGCCAGCTTCCCACGCGTGTCCTGGGCGGCCACACAGAGCCCAGCCCTGGGAGGCTCCTGCCTTTGGTTTACCGCTCTGCTGCCACTGTCTGGACCTTCTGGACCGTTTTTGAACGGGAGGTGAGCAGTTTCATTTTGCCTGGGTCCTGCAAATCAAACAGCCATTCCTGGCCCTAGAATACCATCTCCAGCAAACGTCTCCGACTTTCTTGCTCCGTGAGGACCTGAAACTCTTCTCCTCTGGATGACCTCAAGGCTAGCTGTAAGACTGCAGATGAGACAGAATTAAGCAAGTCCACCACCAGGATGCTTTAGATCTCCTCGGGCTGCTTCTGGGCAATTCAATGGCTCCAGAAAGAGCCAGAAGGGAAAACTATTCAGGAGGTATTTGAAGTTCTACTTTGGGCTTTATTCCCCGCTTGGATAAGGGACTTTGGGAGGGAGCTGGGAGGGGCAGAAAGAAGACGGAGATAAGAAGCCGATAAAATTTCCTTCCAGATAGAACATATGTTTAGGTGCAGTCTCAGGAGAGAATCTAGAAGCTCATTCATATGCCTCCTGAATGTGCCAGCTCCTCCTTGGGAGCCACCAAGAGAAAGAGTAAAGCAGAAAGAAGCTGAAGAACATGAGGCCCAACAGTTACTCTGTTATCTAAGGGATTTCTGTACAGCAGGCTAAGTATTATTACAAATACAGAATCTTGAGGACCACTTCCCCACTTCGCAAGAATTTGAGTTGAGACAGAGAAGAAAAAAAAAAAAAAACTGTAAGAGAATAAAAAAAAAAAAAATTCCTCTAAAATGGATGATTTCACTGGGCTCCACATAGCTTTCTTTAAATCTGGTCTTGAGAATTTAAACCAACCAAAGACATCTGTTTTCTAGATTACTTGGGTCAGTTATTTTGTGCCCTTCCACCGTGAAACCCATAGTTACCGATTTATCATCAGGATTACTCAAAATATAACAGGGCAAGAAGCCAGTGCATTTTAAGTTTTAAAAATCTCAATTCTTTCACTGAGAAAAATTGCACCAAAATAGGTCCTCGGCCACAGCCCAGGAGTTAGCAGACCCCAGCTGCTTTGCACATTAATTACTAAATCTCCTCTGGACCCAAGTTCAAGATCTTCATCTGTCCCGAAGATGGGGGAAAGTAGGAGGAGACACAGCCAAAATGTGCTGGAAAATACATAAATTCTTCGCAGAGAAGGATGAATTTTTAAATCTCTTTTAGAAATGTGGTATGCAGCAAGTCACCATCAGCAAAGCCAGGACTTGCTCTGCCATGACATGTGAGCTGGTGACAAGGTACAGCTCCGTGCATCACATCCTTCTAAGGCCTCTCACAGACGCCCGTAACTAGGATGTGCTGGTATTGTTTTGTGTTGTGAAGAGGGACCTAAATTAGAAAATAAAAAATAAAAACCTTTGACCAAAATTTCTTGTACTTTTTCCAAGTTAATTTTCGGGGCCGGTCAGGGGTCCTTCTGCTGGAAGTTTTCCACGCTTATCATTGTGTGTGTGGTTATGTCCTGGATCTGGCGTGAAAGGGGAGAAGTCATAGCGGATGTGTGGGCAGGAGGGGAAGCGGGCCAGGCCTTCCCATGGGTTCGATCCCTGAGTCAGGAAGATCCCCTGGAACAGGGCCTGGCAACCCACTCCAGGTTCTTGCCTGGAAAATCCCAAGGACAGAGGAGCCGGGTGGGCTATACAGTCCATGGGGTTGCAGAGAGTCAGACGCAGCTGAGTGACTAACACTTGCTTTATTTTGGGAGATGCCTAGAAAGATGGTTCTTAAGAAGGCAAAGATCATAGATTTAGCAAAAACCTCATCTCTGTGGGAGCCAGTCTTTCCAGAAGAGGGTGATTATGGCCTTTTCCTGGACTTTGTCAGGCGAGCCCCTGAGAGCTTAACCCCTGCTAGAGCCAGAGGCCAACGCTCTCAATCCTTCTAATCCCTGTTAATTAGAACTCCCCAGGAATACCAAGTGTGGAAAGGTAGCCTGGGTTCCTAACTGTGAACCTGAACTCACAACACCCCAGATTAAGGTTTCCACTTCTGGAGTCTTCCACGTCCCAGGACGGGCACAGAGCCAGTGCATTCAATCCACAATCTTCTTTATTTTAGAGGAACATTTCTGGGGGAGAAATGCCACTGGGTAAAATGAACTGGGACTAACAAGTAAGAAGAGTTTAATTGACTGGACAAAACATCTTTCAATCTAGGTGAAAAAAAATAGCTTTTTATATTTTCAAAGCATGATCTTGGATAAGAGTTTTTAAAGTGCTCACCTATCATATAGTCTGGTTGATTATTATAAACCCATGTTATGGGCAGGCAATCTATCAGGTTTGGGGACCAACAATTACAAACAAGATTTGAGGAGGAGTGTCACAAGACAAGTAAACACTGCCGGTTAAACCGGCTGCTGAGTGCAGGGCTCTGCCCCGGGCAGGGCCAGCTTCCCACGCGTGTCCTGGGCGGCCACACAGAGCCCAGCCCTGGGAGGCTCCTGCCTTTGGTTTACCGCTCTGCTGCCACTGTCTGGACCTTCTGGACCGTTTTTGAACGGGAGGTGAGCAGTTTCATTTTGCCTGGGTCCTGCAAATCAAACAGCCATTCCTGGCCCTAGAATACCATCTCCAGCAAACGTCTCCGACTTTCTTGCTCCGTGAGGACCTGAAACTCTTCTCCTCTGGATGACCTCAAGGCTAGCTGTAAGACTGCAGATGAGACAGAATTAAGCAAGTCCACCACCAGGATGCTTTAGATCTCCTCGGGCTGCTTCTGGGCAATTCAATGGCTCCAGAAAGAGCCAGAAGGGAAAACTATTCAGGAGGTATTTGAAGTTCTACTTTGGGCTTTATTCCCCGCTTGGATAAGGGACTTTGGGAGGGAGCTGGGAGGGGCAGAAAGAAGACGGAGATAAGAAGCCGATAAAATTTCCTTCCAGATAGAACATATGTTTAGGTGCAGTCTCAGGAGAGAATCTAGAAGCTCATTCATATGCCTCCTGAATGTGCCAGCTCCTCCTTGGGAGCCACCAAGAGAAAGAGTAAAGCAGAAAGAAGCTGAAGAACATGAGGCCCAACAGTTACTCTGTTATCTAAGGGATTTCTGTACAGCAGGCTAAGTATTATTACAAATACAGAATCTTGAGGACCACTTCCCCACTTCGCAAGAATTTGAGTTGAGACAGAGAAGAAAAAAAAAAAAAAACTGTAAGAGAATAAAAAAAAAAAAAATTCCTCTAAAATGGATGATTTCACTGGGCTCCACATAGCTTTCTTTAAATCTGGTCTTGAGAATTTAAACCAACCAAAGACATCTGTTTTCTAGATTACTTGGGTCAGTTATTTTGTGCCCTTCCACCGTGAAACCCATAGTTACCGATTTATCATCAGGATTACTCAAAATATAACAGGGCAAGAAGCCAGTGCATTTTAAGTTTTAAAAATCTCAATTCTTTCACTGAGAAAAATTGCACCAAAATAGGTCCTCGGCCACAGCCCAGGAGTTAGCAGACCCCAGCTGCTTTGCACATTAATTACTAAATCTCCTCTGGACCCAAGTTCAAGATCTTCATCTGTCCCGAAGATGGGGGAAAGTAGGAGGAGACACAGCCAAAATGTGCTGGAAAATACATAAATTCTTCGCAGAGAAGGATGAATTTTTAAATCTCTTTTAGAAATGTGGTATGCAGCAAGTCACCATCAGCAAAGCCAGGACTTGCTCTGCCATGACATGTGAGCTGGTGACAAGGTACAGCTCCGTGCATCACATCCTTCTAAGGCCTCTCACAGACGCCCGTAACTAGGATGTGCTGGTATTGTTTTGTGTTGTGAAGAGGGACCTAAATTAGAAAATAAAAAATAAAAACCTTTGACCAAAATTTCTTGTACTTTTTCCAAGTTAATTTTCGGGGCCGGTCAGGGGTCCTTCTGCTGGAAGTTTTCCACGCTTATCATTGTGTGTGTGGTTATGTCCTGGATCTGGCGTGAAAGGGGAGAAGTCATAGCGGATGTGTGGGCAGGAGGGGAAGCGGGCCAGGCCTTCCCACTGCAGTCGGCAAGAGTCTGACGGCTGCAAGGTAACGGGCATTTCTGAGTGTGACCTTCGGCTTCTCCGCACCACAGACGCGGCGGTCCCTGCAACGGTTTCGCCAGCAGGTTGCTTGAGCCCCAGCTCTCAAAATGGATTCTGCCCCGGTGCAGAACAGCCACGGTGACTCCAGGCTGAGGCCTGCTACGGCGCCGTATCCCAAATCCACGCCCTCTGAACGTCCAGGTCATCACTGAAATGGTCTAGACCTCTGCCTGTCCCCCAAAGCTGCCCGAGTCCTTTGTCCGGCCCCCACCCCGAGTGCACGCCTGCTCTCCTCTGAGCCTTCACAGTGCTGTTCCCCACGACGTGAGATCCCTTCCCTGCCCTTTAGTTCATGACACGGCCCCCCAGAGGGTCAGGCGCCCGGGAAGCCCCTACGGCCACAGCGGGACACCCTACTGTGACCTCCGCTCCGCATACTGCAGCGACGGGTCCTCACGGCGTCCCTCCTCGAGGCAGGAAGCCTTTCAGGCGGCACCTTAATCATCTTGTGACGCAGCGCGTGCAGCTGCTCGAACCAAAAAGTAACGCAGTGCACCCCGTGCTCAGAGCAGTCGAGACGTGGAATAGGAATGTCCATCAGCAGAGGGATGTGGCACATACACACAGCGGAAGATCGCTCAGCCACAACAAAGAACGAAGTAATACCAGCTGCAGCCACATCGGTGGTCCTGGAGATTACGGTACTAACTGAAAAGTCAGACAGAGGAAGACAAATATCGTATGATGTCACGTGTATATGGAATCTAAAATAGGACACAAACGAACCCGTCGGTGAAACAGAATCAGGGACACAGAGCAGACCGGTGGTTGCCAAGCAGGAGGGGGTGGGGAGGGGTGGAGTGAGCGTTTGGGGTTAGCGGATGTCAACTATTATATACAGGATGGACACTCAGCAGTCCCGCTGTATAGCGCTATATCCAGTACCCTGAGATAAACCACATGGCAAAGAATAGTAAAAAGAGTGCGTGGATGTATAACTGAATCACTTTGCTGTACAGCAGAAATTAGCACAACACTGCGAACCAACCAATATATACCTCAGCAGGAAGATAGCATGGTGGCAAGTTACTTCGCTTTTTAAACATCGTACGGAGATTCTACGTAGAAGCAAATGGAAGACAAGAAAGATCGGCATGGAAATTTAAATTCAACAAATGTAACCACCAACCAAAATTTTCGGGATTGAGGAAAGAGAGAGGAAGCTATACTTTCAGTGTTATTGTTGTTAGTAGCTCAGTGGTGTCCACCTCTTTGCGACCCCGTGGACTGTAGCCCACCAGGCTCCTCTGTCCACAGGATTTCCCAGGCAAGAACACTGGAGTGGGTTGCCGTTTCCTTCTCCAGGGGATCTTCCCGATTCAGGGATCAAACCCGGGTCTCCGGCATTGCAGTGAAATTCTAGTATTAGAAACTCAGACAGCAATACCAACTTCGTGATTTATCCCAAACTCCTTTCTTCCTTATTCCAAACTAGTAAGAAATCGGCTCAAATTTCACCCTAGCTCCCCTTTCTTGATCTTTAAAATTAAAGTTGCAATATTATGTCAGCACAGCGCCAAGACCTGAGACTGAACAGGTCCCCAGCGCAAAAGGTAGAGTTCTTTGAACAGCATGAACTCGTCTGCAATTAGCGCATTACAGCTCCCACCCAAGCACCTCGAGTTATAAAACGCGCTTCTGGAGCTGAGGCTCTCGGAGGCCCTGACTCCTGTGCTTCCCGTGCCTGTTTTATAAGAGAAGATTTGGCAGAATGCACACAGTGCACGTTTTAAGTGTTACCCTTCTCGGCTTCTCCATTTCATCCGGGCTTTCCGATGATAAGAGGAGGAGCCGCCTTTTGACTACACGGGAGAGAGCGGGAAAACCGGTCCCATCATAAAGGAGGCACCTGCCAGTTCTCAAGTGCTCTCCAGCTTTCAATTAAAAGCAGCTAATGAATGCAGGGAGACACATTTTATTTTTCCTAACAGAGCCCTTATTTTTAAACACGTAGCTTCATTTTCCAAAACTGCTGGCTTTAGACTGAAGGAACACACATCCTGAATGAAAAACTGTTCTGTTCTCCTGTTTCCTGTATCAAAGGGACACTTTTCTCCTCCACGGCTACATCCCACTGCGGCTGGGATGGGGGTGTGGCGTCGTCCCTGCGGTCGGAGCCTGCGTTCCCTGCCAGCAGGGCACCCCAGGGGGCTCCGGGGCGCTTCACTCACATTTGCTCTTTTCAGATGACCATTCCATGGAACTTCGTTTATCCTTCCAGGCTTTTTTTTGTCTCCTTCCCAGGACAAAGTAGATAACTTGGAAGGGTGTGTTTATTTGGAACTCATCTAAAAGAACTTTTCCTCTCTCTTAAGCAGCTGCCTGGAGACAGAATTTGGGGAATTATTTTCCTTAGATCAAACAGGACTGAACACTTCCTTGGCCACGGCTGACCTTCTTCTTTGGAACATACACGCTTTTCAGGATTGGTATTTTTATCCAGAGTTTTCTCAAATGAATAATTCGGAGATGTCCACAGGCAGGTGTAGGAAAAAAGAGCTTGGGCCCCTTAGCTGGTCCAGCCGACCTGGGACCACCACTGAGCGACTTTCCATGAACGGTCGAGCAGTTCTCTCTGGGACCATCCCTGTCACCGGACTTGGGGGATCTGGACTGGGGCGGGGTGAGGGGCAACAGGGGTCAGAGCTGTGGGAGAAATCCTCCAGGGCTGGAGAAGCTGCTGTGAGTCACGTGACTCTGGTTGACTGAGATTTAACGTGTCAATGGAGGCAAGGAGACAAGACAACATGCAGAAATCCCTATTTGATTTAAGCTTGCTGGGTGCACCCAAAGCCGGCCGCAGGAGATGCATCAGGACAGAGCCTCACACCTCAGTGGGCACGAGAACGGGTCTTGTGAAGACACCAGGCAGCGACCTGGAAGAGGCAATGCTGAATTCATCTGTAATTTCAGGTTTCCAAGCGGCTTTTACGAGGCTGCTTACCCCAGGCATTTCGGAGCACCAGCTCTTTGAATTTTTAATGTTCATCTGCGCGATGCTCCACCAACATCCCGACCCCAATCATGGTCCTCATCTTGTTATCCTAATGGGCTGGGGCGGGGGTGGGGGAGATAGGGTGTCCTGCCGCCCGTCTGCATTCGGTATCCTCATTTACAGATTGAAGAAGAAAGTGCCGACCGTGAATTATTTAAGGTCTATTGTATCAGTGTGTGTTCTGTAAGCATTCACTACCGGCAAAGCCGTCCGATTAGTTTTCACTTTTATTTGTGCTGATATCTTATCTGCCTGGTTGAAAGTGGAGAGTGGTACGTGACACCGCCTCGCACGGTGAGCACTGGAGAGGCCGCGAGGTCTAGCTTTGAAAGCCACACTCACCCACTTAGAGAAGGTACCTTCAACACGCCGCAAGGATGAGCCATCCGGAGTCACTGCTTCCATCTCTTGTTCTTTAGTCGTGAAGTCACGTCCGACTCTGCGACCCCGCGAACGGTAGCCCACCAGGCTCCATGGGAGTCTCCAGACAAGAATACTGGGGCGGGTTTCCATTTCCTTCTCCAGGGGAACTTCCCCACCCAGGATCAAACCCACCTCTTCTGTTACTGGTTAAGCAGATTCTTTACCATGGAGCCACAGAGGAAGCCCCTTTTTATCGGTAATGTGTGTTTATTACTGTATCAAACACAAATGAGGGCAGGACAAAAAGCTCTCAGCTGAGGAAACCAGTGAGGTACCAACCGCACAAAGGCCGTCCCAGGTAAGCAAGGAGGGGACCACCAGCACCCCCCACTCTGCCACCAAATCTCAGGTGTGTCTTAAGACGAGAAGCATTAGAAGACATGGCTGGGTGCGCTTGCAGACTTTGTCCTAATCTGAAAAAAAATATTTAAAGCAACGAAAATATATTTAGATGATAAACTTACAAACCTGTGACTGGAGCCTGACTGAAATAAGACTATTCACAAGACGCAAGGATTTATTACTCAGAAATTCAAAATTAGAGACTTCTCCGGTGGTCCAGTGGTTAAGATTCTGGGGCGAGGACTCGTGAAATAAGACTATTCACAAGACGCAAGGATTTATTACTCAGAAATTCAAAATCAGAGACTTCTCCGGTGGTCCAGTGGTTAAGACTCTGGGGCGAGGACTCGATCCCTGGTCGGGGAACTAAGATCCCACGTGGCACAGCCAGAAAAAAAAAAAAGGAAATTCAAAATGAGCCCTAATCCCTCTCCTCAAATGCCCACAGGTACTGGGTATGTTGGTATGTGGTCCAAAAGTGTCTCAATTTAAAACATCCCCTCCAGACACACCAACTCAGGAACTCATTTGGGCGAATCCACGACTACAGAGTGGTTCTGATGTAGTTTTCGAAGCCGAAGACTTGTCACAACTCTTTAGCTCTTGTATCCTCAGCACCACATCCAGTGCCTGGGCTGGCTTTTGGGAAATCTTTGTTCATCTGGATAGGTGGAGGGTCACGTGGGGGAATGACTCAAGTTTGCCAAACTGAGACAGGCTGGGGCCTGGGACCCTTGACGGCAGTGCTCGTACCTGGACACACCTCTCCTCCACCCACAAAATACAAAAAAACTATCAGGGCCTAAAAATAACCGCGTGCATCTGCAATGGGGGCAAATTCTGGATAAAAAGATACAAAAACACCAAAAACCCAAATGCCACTTGTAAAGACCTGGGAGCAAAAGCAGGGTAGGCCCCCTGCACCCAAAACCACCACCGGGTGAGCAGACCACCTCAGCCACCCCTCCAGCCTGACCCTGGCCACACCCTGACCTTCACCCCATATAAGGAGCAAGCGGGCAAGGGCGCCCACCACGTGTTCTCACCGGCCCCCTCTGCAACAGGGGCCCCAGTAAAGCTTAGCCTGACTTTCCCATTCTGGCCTGGAGTCAGCTTCTACTGACCAAGGAGGACAGGAACCCTGGGCCGTCACAAAACAACTCTGCTGGAGCAGAGGGCCGGCCGAGAGAAAAAGGAGGAAGGCCGAGGGGGGCGTCTCGGATCCGCCCCGCATGGACGCCGGGAATCCTGGCGGACCGCCGAGCAACTCTTGGGGTTCCAGTGCACACATCTGAAATCACCTCGCCCCGCCCTCCAGCTCTGATGTCTGAGATTTCTGGGAGTCTGAAAGAAAACACAGGGTCCCTCCGCATCTCCAGCCTGAGCTCAAGTCTCTGCCTTTTGTGGGACGGCTCTGCTTTGCTCAAGAGAGAGCTCAAGTCTCCCAGACACAACAGACAACTCCCAGCAAAACAGCCAAGTCCAGAGCAGGATGCAGAGATGAGCTGCGTCACGCGGGGCATCTGTGAGTTTCCTTTGCACGCTGTCAAAGTGCATCTGTGGCAACCACTCGGGTGAGAGCCCTAAGTCCGCCCCCCACAAGGTCGGTACCCTCCCAGCCTGGCACCTCGACTGGGCATGAGCTTCGGAATGAACTCTTGCCCTTCCCAGCAGCTTCCCGGTCATCACCTCGAGTCAGCCAGCGGCGAGGGGAGCGGCAGGCAGGAATGTTCTGCCTCCGCCCCGAAAGGGAACCGGCAGAGGGAGAGGCTCCTGCCTTCCTTTCCATCTGGTTTCTCCAATAAAAGGGAAAAAAAAATAAATGGAAATGAAAAGTAGACAATTAAAAAAAATTATACTTAACTTCCTTTTGCTAATGTCTGTAAGATGATTTTTTTTTTTTTTTTTTGGCCTGGCAGGAGATTCCAGATGGGCCGTATAATGACTATAATTTAATACAAAAAACCGGAGTTCAAAGCAACAGATTTTTCCAAGTCAGAAGGTAGTGGGTTGTCTCACACTGTGTAATGCAAAACACCGGGACGAGTCATGGCATTTCTGTTCTTATTGCACATTGGCCTTTAAACCTAATCTCAGGGTGGCCAGGCCCCAAGCCATCAAACCAGAAGCTGTCGCTCTCCGACTTGGGCCGGCACTGGTGCGTGCTTGCCGGAAGGGCCGGAGACCACTCACCACGAAATGTGTTTTCCTCCGGGCTCTCAGGATTTATACCACCAATTAAGGTCATAATGAGTGCCCCAAGTTGACCTCCTAGGAGCAAGAATTAATTAAGCACAGTATTTCTTGGTAAAGAATGACATTTCTCCCAACAAGGAATAGAAGGGAGCCATATTTTCTGATATTACCACGCGTCCATGTACCATCCTTCACAAAAACAGAACAATCCTGGAACATGGCTGAGTTTATGCTTTTAATTTGGTAATAAAAGAAAACAATCTTTACTTTTATCCTTATCTGTGGCCGGGGGGGGGGGGGTCAAAGAGAATGTTTTGGGCATAGTGCGTGTACGTGAAGCATAAAATTATTTACGTTAGTAATATAAGGTCACTTCTTTTAATTACCAACATCAAGACAAAAGAAGGAAGCCAGGGCTCACATTTCGAATCTCCTTTCCAGCTTTCAAACATGAAGAGTTGTGTGTTGAAACTATTTGCTCCCTGAAGTTCTTACACTTCCATAAATTCTGTAATCGAGTTTGTTTTGTTTTAAAAAAAGGTTAAGGCTCTATTTTGGAAACTGACTCTTAGATGGTCTAATCTAGGGGTTGGCAGACTCCTTCCATAAAGCGCCAGATGTAAACCTTTTAGGCTGCGAACCATGGTGTCTGTTGTAAAGGCTCAAGCCAGCCGTGGCTGAGTGGAAGCCATGGAGACAATTCATAAATGAGGGAGCATGGCTGTGTTCCGAGAAGACTTATCCACGCACACTGCATCTGAATTTCCTATCATTTTCATGTGTCATGAAGTGTTCTTTTATAACTTTTTTTTCCCCAAGCTTTTCAAATGCAAAAACTATTCTTAGCTCTGGGCTGTAAGAAAAAAACCAGCCAACCAGATTTAGCCTGTGGGCTGTAGCTTGACAACCTCTGGTCTGAAACGAACGTCTATTTTTAAGTCATCAGTGAGGCTGGAGAAAACATGATCTCTGTCTCTCTCACACACAGACTCACACGAATATAGGGTCGCACACAAATCCACCTAACCTGTCAACATCAGGGTTTCTGAAACCACTGACGCGGTACACAGAAAATGTGATTTCAAGCACGTGTCTTTAGTGCCCTAAACCAGATGCCAAAACAAAAATCTCAGCCTTGAAGAAATATTACGAGGGTGGTAGGAAAAAGAGACCTCCTTCCTCCCATCCCTTCTCACGAAGAAAATCACCACTCTGAACTATGAACCATGCCCTCTGCTCCTGTAAGGAGTTAAACGCAGCCCACAGGAACCTGGAAATCCCTGAAGCCTACTTGCCAATTAATGTATTTAACTCTAAAGAGCAGGATTTTTTTTTTTTTTTTAATTTAGCCCATCCATCACTAACAGAACATTTTGGTTGAAAATATTAGGATTTCCAAATAACTTTATGGCTCTGTAAATTGCCAACATACCATCTGCAATTGAATTAACATTTATAACCAAACTGAAATAATAAATAAAGCAAATTATGCTGCAAATATTCGTGAGTGCCCAATACGCACTCGAGAACAATAATTAGCATTTTATAATCACGCTTCATTTTCTTTATCCAACTCCCTGTCGCATTAATGATAAAATATTTTAAACTGTGCTCTCTCAGCAAATGGCAGCACAATCTCTAGACTGGCCGTTAACGAACGTGGAGAAAGGAAGCAGTCTGCTGCTGGCATGGCGCATCCAGAGGACTTTCACCCGTAAGCAGCCTCCCCGGCTCTTCTTATCTCTGGGCTTTGCTGTGTCTTTTTCTCCCCATCGCTACCAAAACAAGCCTCAGAAAGGCAACGCTTCCTCTGCACCATCCAAACCTCTGTGAGAGCGGAAGGCACGCTCTTTTGCTAGGAGGAAAGAAAGAAAACAGGATTTTAAAAATTTATTCTGCTCCTCTGATCTAGACTACTGAATGGGGTCCAGAGGTCAAGAAGCTCTAAGTCGTTCAAATGGAATAACTCTGGTCCTCACATCGCTGTTTCCAAAGTTCTCTCTCTTCAGGATTTGACATCCTCAGCTGTGGTACGGGCAATTTTTTCCCTAGCTCCAAATAAGAATGAACTTCTTTAAATAAACCAGTAAAGAAAAACTATATATGCATATTTTTTCCCCAACCAGACTTTCCACCGATTAGTAAAATTTCCCCAAAGTTTCCTATTTTCTTCCTCCAAAATCACTTCTTTAAAATAACTGCGTCCAGATGCTTTCTTGACTCTCTGCTGCCCTGCACCCATCCGTCCCCCGCACCAGGCGCTGCGGGGATTTCTCGTGGGCTTGCCGGCTCTGGGTGCGGCTCCCGCGCCTCTCCGCTCCACTGCTGTGCCGTCCACTGGCCACATGTGCCTGCAGAGTCCTTGAAATGGGGCTGGCCCAAATTGGGGTTGTTTTAAATGTAACCATAACCTCATGTTTGGAGGACTTCAGTATGAAAAATAATGTAAAGTGTCTCAATGGTTCTATTGAGATATTTTGGATCCAGAATAAGACAGCGTGCATTATTGACATTAACTTCACTAGATGCTTTTTACTTTTTGAAAAATGAGGTTGCCAGTACATCTCACATGACACATTTAACTCAAGCAGTGGCCAGCACTGTATTCTGATCGAACGGCGCTGGTCCAGCCAGTCCTGAATACAAAGGTGCCTGGAATCTGAGTACACGCTCTGCTTGGAGCAAAATGATGATGATGAAGATGCCTCATCAAATGCTTGTGATCGAAGAAATCCTGCATGAGGCCCAGCAGGCAACTCCAGACATTTCAGAGCCGTAAACCTGGCCTCTGCCAGGCAGAGTCATGTCTGTACCGAGATACAGGTGTGATGAGCCACATGCCACATGGAGATCTGGGGCAGGTGAAGTCATTCTGTGGGTTGTAGGCTCAGTCCCCCCACTGGCCCAAGTCCTACAGGGAAGACGAGGGCTTACACCCTTAGTGGAGAGTCGGCCTAGTGGCCGTGGGCTTGGGGCCTGTTGCAGGCAGGCCTGGGTTCAAGTCCCACCTCTGCCTGTGACTAACTGTGTGGTTGATTTTGGACAAGTAATAACTTTCGTGTACCCCGTGTTTTCGTATACAATGGGGACGGTGACGTTTTCCATCTCGTGATGTTGTTATGAAAAGGAAGGCGCTATGTTATGCTGAAAGTGAAGGTGTTAATCGCTCAGTCGTGCCCACTCTTTGTGACCCCCATGGGCTGTAGCCCGCCAGGCTCCCCTGTCCCTGGGGATTCTCCAGGCCAGAACACTGGAGTGGGTAGCCATTCCCTTCGCCAGGGGATCGTCCCTACCCAGGGATCGAACGTGGGTCTCCTGCATTTCAGGCAGATACTTTACCACCTGAGCCAGAACACGGTCACTATGTGGGAAGCTTAAAAATATGGGTTAAGAGATTAAACATCTTAGGTGCCAGCAGTGCCATCTCAGAACACAGCTGCAGGCAGCCAGAGGTGCGAGTGAAGCTGAAACAAAAAGTGAGGCGGGTGAGGGAGAACGGAGCTGGATGTGGGCAGAGAGCGGCGCGGGGAGCCTGAGCAGGACCTCGGGGTGGCACCTCGAGGCTGGGAGCGGCACTGCCCCAGCCAGGACCCTTCCCGGCAGCCAGGTCTGCCCCTGGCTGCCAGGCCTCAGCAGGGACCGCGGCTCACAGGACGCCTCTGCCGAACCCAGGGGCCTATCTCATCCTTTTAACAGCTGATGGATTCCCACTTCTGGTTATAAAAGCACATGCTGTGGCTTTCGGGTCTAGCTTGTCTTTTTTCCTGCTGTAAAGTTTTTCATGAGACTTTTAATTGCAGAGAAGACATTAAAAAAAACTGAATTCTTGTTCACCTTATCTTCTTAGCATCTAAAGCAGAAGTTGCAAATGACTAATATGCAGAATAGAGCCAACAGATATGTTTATTTTGGCTCAGCGGTGGCCAGCACAGTTGCTTTAAAATGTTTAAATGTGTTGGCGACATTTAAAAAGTGGGAGATTTCAATCACAAAAGAGATTGATGTTTCTGCCTAATATTTTCTTGCCTAATCCTCGTCTGATTTGAGCGTTTTTTTTTTTTTTTCCCTAGGGCTTCCCTGGTGGCTCAGAGGTTAAAGCGTCTGCCTCTGATGCAGGAGACCCGGGTTCGATCCCTGGGTCGGGAAGATCCCCTGGAGAAGGAAATGGTAACCCACTCCAGTATTCTTGCCTAGAGAATCCCATGGACAGAGAAGCCTGGTAGGCTACAGTCCACAGGGTCGCAAAGAGTCGGACACGACTGAGCAACTTCACTTTCACTTTCCAGTAGCAAAATGTCAGGAGAACCAGAAAAGACCCTGAAAAAGCCACAATCCTCAAGGGATAGAGATGTTCACTTGAAATACTAGAAAGCCTGACAACGCTAGTCCTACATTTCACAGGACAGTGACTCTTAAATGTGGTCCAAGCCCCCTTGCAGGATCCAGGAGTGTGTTGGAAATGCAGAGGCTCAGGGCCACCAAGACCTCCGGAACCTGGGCCTTTGGGGGCACGACCCTGCAGCCTACGGCTTAACAAGCTGTCCTAGTGAGTCGGATCCACACTAAAGCTTAAACACCACTGACAGAGGCTAGCGATCAATGGGAACATAACCAGTATCTTGATCACACTCCATCACTCTCTACTGCCTGAAATCAGCCCGCATGACTCACCTGCCTGGCTCTCTGCTACGCACCCAGATTCTCAACTCCAGTAGTAAAACTAACTCCAGTAAGAAAAAGTACACACGACTTCTTAACAGGGTTCATTTTTGCAGAAAATGATTGAGCATCCTTTTCCCTAAAAACTCAAACAGACTAGGCTACGTAGTGACTTTTACCTTTAGAATGATGTGCAACACGACCAAAGTGCCTCCTTGCCTTTCAAGGAAAAGTGAATCAGAAAATACTAAAGATGAAAGGTAGTGACCTCATTTCCCACCTGAATCTAACCTGGGGCCTGGCACAGGTGGAGACGAGAGGAAAAGAGAAAGGAAAACCAGCTGGGGTCTCCCCTGCAACTGTGGGCAGCGGGAGCTTCTTCAGAAAGCCACGGCGAGGGTGGGCCGAGTTGAGATGTGTGTCCAGCACAGGGTGCGTGCTAGACAAGTGCTTTCCTCCCTAAAGAAACACCAGGGACACACGACTGTGCGTGTTTCTCAGATAACCCTAACACTCAGCGGTGATTATCCTTTTCCAGGAAAGATGAGACTGCGTTTCCGTCGCTCTGCCCCAGAGAGTGGGCGATATGACTTCCAGGGCCAGAGAACAGCACCAGCTCAGGCTGAGGGGACGCAGGAGCCACAGGCCTGCCGCCTTCCATCTCACCAAGACTGAGCGTGCTGGGGAGGGGACAGCTCGCCCTTTCCCAAAGAATGCAACCAGCCTTTCGCGCTTCGGGAATGCGGTCAGCACGTGGGTCATTACGGCTCTTTTCCAGCTCCCGTCGCTGCACAGCAGGTAAGGCGTGAAGGGGGACGGAAGAGGAAGCCAGATCAGCCTGTGTCACTTCCATGCGGCTTATTGAAAATGTCTGGTGGCGGACGGCTAGAGACATACGGTGCAGTTAACACGGCCCGTGCATTCTGCAGCGGGGAAGGTCCCGCCTCCGTTATAGAGACGGCTCAGGTGGTGACCTCATGAAGCCAAGGAAGGAACCTGAAGACTCCCAATGCCTCCCGACTCTGCTTCACCGAGTCACAGTCAAAACCACAAAACCACTTCAGCATTCCACACGTCTCCTTAAGCCCAGGACGTGTGTTAGCTGCTCAGGCGTGTCCAACTCTGTGAGACCCCACTGATGGCAGCCTGCCAGGCTCCTCGGCCCATGGGATTCTCCAGGCAAGAATACTGGAGTGGGTAGCCATGCCCTTCACCAGGGGATCTTCCTGACCCCGGGATCGAACCCAGGTCTCCCACATTGCAGGCGGATTCTTCACCAACTGAGCCACCAGGGAGGCCTATGATGTCTGAAACTTTAAAAAGTCACTGCAAGTGCTCATTGATAAGGACTGGAACAAAATTCAGTACACTTCATGGTTTCGTGTTTTAATTTTAAATAGGAACAAAGTAATAAACAGTTTTGGAGGGTTTAATCTAACAGGAAATGTACAAAAGGAAAACAAAATGTGTGGTCAGAGAGGGGTATGGATCACGTTAAGACTGTGTGCAGCAAAGTTGAGATTTTTAAAAGCAGTCACTCAAAACGAAGTCCAACACCGCGCATCCCAGAACACGGTGTCTACCACACTAAAACCCATGAGTACACCATGACGGATGCACTGAGTAATTTTTAAGTAAATATCCCTGCCTGTTTTCTCACTGCCCTTCCCTTGACACGCTGTACTTTACAAAAATTCATGTCCGAGTTCAAAGAGAGAGAGAAAAAAAAGAAAGACAGACAGCATTTTTTAACCAGCCCAACCTTGGAAATATGTACAGAATTTATGCATGTTTCAAGTGCTCTTTCTCCTTTGCCAGAGGGTGTAATTAAAGGCCCATAGACAACTTCCAAGCTGAGGCCAAGAGAATCTCGGCCGAAGTCAGTGGGAGTTCAGCACCCTCACCACGCACAGGAATAGCGTGCCCGAAAAGGAATAAATAACTCTGTTGGCAGGGAGCTCAGGGAAGCATGGGAACATCTCACGTTAGAGCCCTCATTTATAAAAATACAATTCATTCAGTGGCCTGGAATCAATAAGACAGTCATCGTGCAACCGACACCGCCTGAGGAGGGCACGGGGCTGAGCGGGCAGCCTTCTTCCAGGAAGCCGGGCTCCCCTGCCTCTGGTTCACTGCTTTCTCCCCCATCAACAGAGGCACGACGCACAGCCTCAGGGAGCTTCAGTTTCCTCGGTTACCTGTGAACTGAGAGCCCGCCCACAGCAGCTTAGAGGCGGGTGGGAGCCGAGCGCCAAGCTGCCCCCCAGCTCAGGAAGTGGGTCCCCTTCAGTGCAAGACCGGCAGTGGGCCCCTGGTCCCCCGCAGCTCCCTGGTGGTCTTCCCAGTCCATGAGGACCCACCTTTTCCTAGGACAGGCTCCCGAGAACATGCCACCTGCTTCCCCTGGTGTCCAACTGGAGAGAGCGCTGTGGTTCCAGCCAGAGCCGCTCGGCAGCAGGAAACCAGAAAAGACCCTGAAAAAGCCACAATCCTCAAGGGATAGAGATGTTCACTTGAAATACTAGAAAGCCTGACAACGCTAGTCCTACATTTCACAGGACAGTGACTCTTAAATGTGGTCCAAGCCCCCTTGCAGGATCCAGGAGTGTGTTGGAAATGCAGAGGCTCAGGGCCACCAAGACCTCCGGAACCTGGGCCTTTGGGGGCACGACCCTGCAGCCTACGGCTTAACAAGCTGTCCTAGTGAGTCGGATCCACACTAAAGCTTAAACACCACTGACAGAGGCTAGCGATCAATGGGAACATAACCAGTATCTTGATCACACTCCATCACTCTCTACTGCCTGAAATCAGCCCGCATGACTCACCTGCCTGGCTCTCTGCTACGCACCCAGATTCTCAACTCCAGTAGTAAAACTAACTCCAGTAAGAAAAAGTACACACGACTTCTTAACAGGGTTCATTTTTGCAGAAAATGATTGAGCATCCTTTTCCCTAAAAACTCAAACAGACTAGGCTACGTAGTGACTTTTACCTTTAGAATGATGTGCAACACGACCAAAGTGCCTCCTTGCCTTTCAAGGAAAAGTGAATCAGAAAATACTAAAGATGAAAGGTAGTGACCTCATTTCCCACCTGAATCTAACCTGGGGCCTGGCACAGGTGGAGACGAGAGGAAAAGAGAAAGGAAAACCAGCTGGGGTCTCCCCTGCAACTGTGGGCAGCGGGAGCTTCTTCAGAAAGCCACGGCGAGGGTGGGCCGAGTTGAGATGTGTGTCCAGCACAGGGTGCGTGCTAGACAAGTGCTTTCCTCCCTAAAGAAACACCAGGGACACACGACTGTGCGTGTTTCTCAGATAACCCTAACACTCAGCGGTGATTATCCTTTTCCAGGAAAGATGAGACTGCGTTTCCGTCGCTCTGCCCCAGAGAGTGGGCGATATGACTTCCAGGGCCAGAGAACAGCACCAGCTCAGGCTGAGGGGACGCAGGAGCCACAGGCCTGCCGCCTTCCATCTCACCAAGACTGAGCGTGCTGGGGAGGGGACAGCTCGCCCTTTCCCAAAGAATGCAACCAGCCTTTCGCGCTTCGGGAATGCGGTCAGCACGTGGGTCATTACGGCTCTTTTCCAGCTCCCGTCGCTGCACAGCAGGTAAGGCGTGAAGGGGGACGGAAGAGGAAGCCAGATCAGCCTGTGTCACTTCCATGCGGCTTATTGAAAATGTCTGGTGGCGGACGGCTAGAGACATACGGTGCAGTTAACACGGCCCGTGCATTCTGCAGCGGGGAAGGTCCCGCCTCCGTTATAGAGACGGCTCAGGTGGTGACCTCATGAAGCCAAGGAAGGAACCTGAAGACTCCCAATGCCTCCCGACTCTGCTTCACCGAGTCACAGTCAAAACCACAAAACCACTTCAGCATTCCACACGTCTCCTTAAGCCCAGGACGTGTGTTAGCTGCTCAGGCGTGTCCAACTCTGTGAGACCCCACTGATGGCAGCCTGCCAGGCTCCTCGGCCCATGGGATTCTCCAGGCAAGAATACTGGAGTGGGTAGCCATGCCCTTCACCAGGGGATCTTCCTGACCCCGGGATCGAACCCAGGTCTCCCACATTGCAGGCGGATTCTTCACCAACTGAGCCACCAGGGAGGCCTATGATGTCTGAAACTTTAAAAAGTCACTGCAAGTGCTCATTGATAAGGACTGGAACAAAATTCAGTACACTTCATGGTTTCGTGTTTTAATTTTAAATAGGAACAAAGTAATAAACAGTTTTGGAGGGTTTAATCTAACAGGAAATGTACAAAAGGAAAACAAAATGTGTGGTCAGAGAGGGGTATGGATCACGTTAAGACTGTGTGCAGCAAAGTTGAGATTTTTAAAAGCAGTCACTCAAAACGAAGTCCAACACCGCGCATCCCAGAACACGGTGTCTACCACACTAAAACCCATGAGTACACCATGACGGATGCACTGAGTAATTTTTAAGTAAATATCCCTGCCTGTTTTCTCACTGCCCTTCCCTTGACACGCTGTACTTTACAAAAATTCATGTCCGAGTTCAAAGAGAGAGAGAAAAAAAAGAAAGACAGACAGCATTTTTTAACCAGCCCAACCTTGGAAATATGTACAGAATTTATGCATGTTTCAAGTGCTCTTTCTCCTTTGCCAGAGGGTGTAATTAAAGGCCCATAGACAACTTCCAAGCTGAGGCCAAGAGAATCTCGGCCGAAGTCAGTGGGAGTTCAGCACCCTCACCACGCACAGGAATAGCGTGCCCGAAAAGGAATAAATAACTCTGTTGGCAGGGAGCTCAGGGAAGCATGGGAACATCTCACGTTAGAGCCCTCATTTATAAAAATACAATTCATTCAGTGGCCTGGAATCAATAAGACAGTCATCGTGCAACCGACACCGCCTGAGGAGGGCACGGGGCTGAGCGGGCAGCCTTCTTCCAGGAAGCCGGGCTCCCCTGCCTCTGGTTCACTGCTTTCTCCCCCATCAACAGAGGCACGACGCACAGCCTCAGGGAGCTTCAGTTTCCTCGGTTACCTGTGAACTGAGAGCCCGCCCACAGCAGCTTAGAGGCGGGTGGGAGCCGAGCGCCAAGCTGCCCCCCAGCTCAGGAAGTGGGTCCCCTTCAGTGCAAGACCGGCAGTGGGCCCCTGGTCCCCCGCAGCTCCCTGGTGGTCTTCCCAGTCCATGAGGACCCACCTTTTCCTAGGACAGGCTCCCGAGAACATGCCACCTGCTTCCCCTGGTGTCCAACTGGAGAGAGCGCTGTGGTTCCAGCCAGAGCCGCTCGGCAGCAGGCTGGACCTCCCGAGGACGACCACAGCCTTACCTCCCACCCAAGAGGCTCTTCTCAGGCCACCTGGCTCTGTCCCGATGGGAGGAGGCTCTGCGCCCCTTCCCGAATCTGGGGCGGGGGTCTGTGACCGCGGTGAGCTGCAGACATTCGACCGCAGGGACACTGGGGCTTCCGGGACTAGGAAATAAAAGGCCACGTCTCTCGTCTGTAAAGCGGCCTCCCTCGTCTCCCGCAGCCCTCGCCTGTGGGCCTCCGAGCCCACGTCTGCAGACTCCACGATCACCATCCTGTGAGGAAGCACAAGCCGCACGGAGAAGGCCCGGTCGGTTCTCTGCCCCAGAGGCCGGCTGAGGCCCCAGTCACCAAGCAGCGCCAACCACCAGAGAGAGAACTGCAGCCGCCTGCGAGGGCCGCCACCGCCAGACCTCAGGCACCGAAGACGCTGTCTTCTCAGCGGAGGCCCAAACCACCCCCACCACGTCCCGCCTACACTTCTGACCCACAGAACCCAGGAGGCACGATAAGAAATAAGTAAAATGTTGTGTTATGTCTTTAACACTTGTGACAGTTTGCTATGCAGCACTGGTAACCTGGAACACACCGTATGGATGACGGAGGGTCATTTTAACCCTGTGCAAATTTTTTCTACCACATGCACTTATTTCAGAAACTAAACCCTAAGAAGGAGGGCTCTACTCTGCCTCACCTACACACAATAAATGTGTTACACAAAGCAAGGGCTCCAGTGGGAAAGAGCCTGCCCGCCAACACAGGAGACTAATAGACCCGGGTTTGATCCCTGGGTCAGGAAGATCCCCTGGAGGAGGGCATGACAACCCACTCCGGTATTCTTGCCTGGAGAATCCCAAGGACAGAGGGCCCTGGCAGGCTATGGTCCATGGGGTTGCAAAGAGTCAGCCACGACTGAAGTGACTTAGCACACACAAAGCAAGGAGGTACTGTATTCACTGGAAGTCCTGAATATTCATTGGAAGGACTGATGCTGAAGCTCCAATACTTTGGCCACCTGATACAAAGAACTAGCTCATTGGAAAAGACCCTGATGCTGGGAAAGATTAAAGGTGGGAAGAGAAGGGGATGACAGAAGATGAGATGATTGGATGGCATCACTGACTCGACGGACATGAGTTTGAGCAAGCTCCAGGAGTTGGTGATGGACAGGGAAGCCTGGCGTGCTGCAGTCCATGGGGTCGCAAAGAGTTGGACACGACTGAGTGACTGAACTGACTGTATTCATGAATTCTCACTGTGTCCCGTATTTGTGAGTAATCACAGGATTTTTCATAATGGAAGGAAGGTATCTGTTATTTCACGGGTGTATATGACGAATGGGAAATGACCAATATTTGAAATTCAAAACCAGTTCAACGTGAGGCCAAAAAGTGACCTTAATAATTGATAAGAAAACAGTCACCCTCGGCAGACAGCAACATGCCATCTATCTCATCAGGTGGCAAGATGAGCCCAGTGCTGTTCTTATATCACCGGTTCCATGCCAAGAGCAGCGTGGCAGCGGGTGGAGGGGAGAGAGAGCGGGACCGTGGGCTGGACGCCCCTGTCGAGTCCTGAGCGCTCAGAGCAGAACGCTCCTTCTGAAGACGAAAGCAGAACGGGTCAGGGTGCCTGCTGAAGCTGTCCGTCTTCCCCTCCTGTCTGCTAGGACACACCCAGCCAATCCTGTCTGAAACACCTTTTCCTCCTTCTGCCCCTTTGGCCCAAGTTACTACAGGGCGGGGGCTAACACAACCATAGGGCAAACACTAGCAATTCTCCCAGACACACAGTAGGACTGTGTTTCATTCCCCAGGATGAGGCAGCGCCACACGAACCGCTTTGGGCAATGAATCGCGCTGTGAGTGGGAGCAGAGAGGGGGCCTGCGCCCCGCAGGGCCTTAGAACCAGGTGGACCCCCACTTCCCCCTGCTCCCAGGAGGCTTGAGGAAGAGGAAACAGGAGTTACACAGGTACAAAGTTTCCATAATGTATGTAAACCTTTTTTTCCATCTTATTTACATTACTTTTATATTCCTTTGTAGGAACTTCCGCCTTGATATCCTAAAATAAGGTGCTAAAATCCTTACAGGTCACTTGCGGTCAGTTTCCCGCTCTGACGCGGGGGTGCGCCTGGAGTCGCTGACGCAGCCCGCCCCCGGGGCCTGACAGCTGCACCGCGAGCTCCTTCGAGGCCTCCAGTCTCACCCCCACCCCCAGAGCTCTCTTCCTAACAGTGTGCCTTGCGGACAGCAGGAATATTTCCTTTCTCTTCTCTTTTTAATTTGCTGTACCACGTGGCCCGCGGGATCTTAGTTTCCGAAGCAGCAGCGATGGAACCTGTGACGCTGTGGCGGAGGCTGAGAGTCCTAACCCCTGGACCACCCGGGAAGCCCCAGGAACAGTATTTCTGAGGCCCAGGGCTGATGAAGAATAGAATGGATGGAAAAGAACCAAGCAGAAAAGAAATACCTGACTAGATTTATTAACTAAAGAACACTCTTTGAGGCTTCTTAAACCATTGGGTCCGTGACGTTAATCCGCTGCAAACATCCCACACGTGGGTGTAGGGAGAGCAACGACATGACTTCATTATTTGGGTTGAAGTCCGAATGTATCCAGTGGTGGCAATCTGCCCTTTTAGGCTTTGACATAATTCATAATTCTGTGTAGAACCTACCGGCCACAAATATTTACAGAAATAAATACTATATCTATACTATCTACTATAATAGATCCATGAGGCTCAAATTTGTGGCCAAGAGAATTAGCACCAAAAACTCATTTAAACAGAACATAGTTCTCACCTAACTCTTATTGATTCAGGGAATAATTTAAGACCCAAAATACCAATGGGTGAGGAAGTTTACATCTAATTCCATTTCAGGGAAAAATAACCGGAAGCAGTGGATCAATCTCTCAGGCCCTTTCCCATCATCTCTGGCATCGCACTAAGGCCTGCCATACTTCTGCTGTTGCCATTCAGCGAACAGGACTGGAAGCTGCTCAAGCATTTCAGCACAGTGTTTTTGATGAGAGCGTAAACTTGATATACGTGCATTCAAATGAAAGAGAAGCCATCGAGCGCTGTCTCTGGGGTCCTGGGTCCATGCGTGGTCTCATTAAGGGGACCAACCAGCCGAAGGAGCATCTCACACGGCAGGACACGCCCCCGAAACTGATAAACACCCCAAACGCTCCCCTCAAAATTCTAAGATTCTGAGACTCATTCTTGAGGCTAATGAGGAGAAATGTAAACAAAGACAACAGCTTTCAGAAGCATTTCTTGGCTGAAAGCATGTCCGCATTGCCTGAGTCCCTAGATACAGCAGACAAATCTGAGTATGAGATACAGAAGCAGGATCCACACTGAAATTCTCATTTCCCTCAGGAGCAGTCAGATGACCCCTGTGGGGTTTGACTAATCAGGATAATTTTCATGATTTGGGGGACTTTCCAGCCTGTATGAATGGCGGTGCTGTGTTACAAAGAATGTTGCTATTTTCAGATTCAAAAGCATGGAGGAGAATTCGCGTTGTTTGATCATTCTAGTTTCTCCAAATTTGTTTAACCATGAAAATCCTTTGTAAGACCAAAGTTTTCCCTCCCTTGCTGACCTACCTCAGAGTTGTTCCATCGTTCATTATTTTAAGGCTCACAGACCCTAAGAAGCACATTTAACATGTTCCACTTCAGACCTGCAGCCAATATAAAGGATTTCCACCCCACCACTCCCCAGGCTTTTTCTGTAAAAAGTCTCCATAGAAACAGAACGGAGAGGGTCACTGAAGATTTTGCTTTTTCTGATTGGAATATTTACTTTGCAAATCCACTGATCTCTGTTATAAAGGGAGCATACGTGAAATCCTGAGAGAGAGGAGGGGGCCCGCGATAAAGCCCCGAGGGCTGCCGTGGCAACACTTGAGAACAAGCTAATGAGTTAAATTCACTGTACGCGCCTTCTCGCGTTCTGACACCAGTGAACGGGAAGCCGCCTCGCTGGCAGGCGGGCCACCTTGACCGTGCAGACGAGCCTGACAACCAGCTCTGCAGAAACAGCTCTACCTTGGACGCTCACGCAGCCTGCACCACGCTGCTTCTGGAATAAAACAAAACCAACCCAAACAAAAATGCCCCGGGCGACAGTGCCGGCCACAGAACTGGAGCCAGACACCCGGGCAGGCCGCTGCGAGCAGAGGAATGTCATCTTTTCAACGTGGAACAAGGAACAAGGCTCTGATGGAGCCGGGCTGCCAGAACCCAGCCTTCCCTCCTCCCCAGACAATGCAAGCCTTGTGTGGGGGAGATGCACGCAGACCTTCATTCCCATTTCTAGATATTTTTCAGGGGTGAGTTTAGCATCCAGAGAACAAACTTCTCCCCATCCTGGCAGAGCTGAGCCACTGGACACAGCTAGTCACCTTTCTGAAGAGGAAAAATACTGAACTGAAAATAAAGAAAGAAAAAAAAAAGATACAGCTCGTAAAAGGCACAGGAGAAATGCCAATTCCAAGGAAAGTACTGTCATGAAAGAAACTCGGAGACAAGGAGATATCTAGAAAGATGTGTGATTTTCAGGACACGAGTGTTGTGCTGCACTCGTATAATTCCTGTGCTTAAGGACACATATTTTTGGTACAACATGAAAACAGAAAACAGCTATCTCGTCTGTGGCTCTGCGGAAGGGCGAGCGATCTGCTTCCAGAGCTGGAGGAAGAGGGGGCTTTGTGGTCTTAATGGGGGACATATGTCAGTCTCCAGCCGTCTGCCTGCCGGAGGGATTTTCGGGGGTCATTCTGGCTACATGTGATTTCTGTCTTGTGGGCTGATGCTGGGCTAGAGCCCCTGATAAAGGCCTTCCCAGCCTCTCTGTATGTCAAAACCAAAGATACCGGGAAATGAAGATGTTCAGAATCACAGACTGTGAAAAGACTTTGACACCATCAGGGAGAATTAGGTGAACAACTGTACAACGGATCCACGCTGGTTTCCACAGTAACCATGTCAGGAGCAGCATCAGATTCTAAATCCGGGACGTGCACTGTAGAACCTGGTACGTTTTCTCATCTGTGAAATGGAAGGAAAAAAAAAAAACCTCCTCCACCTACTTCTCTAATTTTTATGAGGAGCAAATAAAACCTCAGGCAGGGAGTCTCAGCTCTCCGCTAAATTCACTACTGCTTTTCTATTGCTGGTGGCTCAGACGGTAAAGAATCTGCCCGCAGTGCAGGAGATCCGGGTTCGACTCCTGGGTCAGGAAGAGCCCCTGGCGAAGGGGATGGCTACCCACTTGCCTGGAGAACCCCATGGACAGAGGAGCCTGACGGGCTACAGTCCATGGGTCACGAAGAGTCGGGCGTGGCCGAGTGACTGACATCCCACACCTTCCTGTTGCCGGAGCCTGACGGGCTACAGTCTCGCGGCCAGGCTCCACCTCCCACAGCTGCTCCGATGCTAAGACCGGGACCTGGCCTGCTCCGTGCCCACCCCCACGCCCTCCCCCTGGCCTGGCATTGCCACCTCTGTGGGCTCCCTTCCAGTCTCTGGTTAGAACCAGAGGCAGCAAAGGGCCTGGTAGATGCCACACAGGAAGCGGCCTGCCTTCCTAATCTCTGTGCACAAGAGCAGGGACCAGCCGGGACACACGCCCCGAACAGCCACTTGACAAGGAAATTCTGAACCAGAGAGGACACATTTCGGGGGTTGTTTCTCCCCTCCCCCTCTCCCACCCTCCCCCAGTGGCAGCAAAGCTCAGCTGAATTTAACTGCACACAGCAGAAGTGCTTTAGAAAAACTTAGAGGCAATACAAATATACGACAGTTTTCCTTTTTCTGCAATTTAACACAGGCATGCAGGTGAGGAGAAAGGCAGCTATCTGGAGAGGGGAGACCAGGGACGCACAGCCCTGCGCACAGGAGGAGCAGTGCAGGGGCTGGCACAGGCGCGCCCTCGTTGCCAAAGGGAGGAGGGCAGAGGAATCGGGAGTCTGGGACTGACACGCGCACACCCTGCTCTGTACAAAACAGTAACCAACGGGGACCTGCTGTGGAGCACAGGGACCTCTGCCCAACATTCTAGAATAACCTACGCGGGGAGCGAATCTGAAAAAGAACGGACGTGTGCACAAACAGAACCGAATCCCTTCGCTGCACACCAGAAACTAACACAGCGCTGTAATTAACCGAACTCCAATATAAAATAAACTCTAAGGAACAAACCAGGAGGGCCCTTCCAGGTGGTTCCACTCCTCCTGTTCCTTAGTGTTCATGCAGGAGAAGGAAATACAGAATTGGAAGCTCCCTACTTAACCTCTCCAGTAAAAGGTTTGGAGAGACATCTGAACGACTCATCTCCCCAAAGTCACTAAAATCATAACCTCTGATGGTGTAAAGATCTATTTAAACAGAAGTGATGTTCGGCCATAATTTCTATCACCTCTCAGGAAACCCCGGACGTATGCTTTCATTTCTCCGACAAAAATACAGTCTTCATGTCATTTGGTGAAACTGTAATATATTGTCACAATTCATTTTAGATGATGGTCTCTAGGAATTTTGTATAAGTAACTTAGTTAACCACCCCCTCCCTGGGGTCCCACACTTGCTTTAGGTCAAAAATGGTATTGATTTTTTGCTAATTTTTTAATTGACAAACTTCTTGAAACACATACACTTGTAACATCACTTGGGGAGCAAGGCATCCCCAAGTCAACAGGTTAACTACAAACACGGGGGCTTCCTTCTCTGCTGTATGACAAGAGAAAGCTTTACCGAGAACTAGACGTGAGGCTTATTTCACAAAAACAGCAAATGAGAGTGTTCTAGATATTTTTAAACAACAGACAAGCAAAGTAATTTAAACAAGCATTTATGAACTTGGTAACCATTAAAAAATTTACAAACCACTTAAAACTACCAAATGAAATAAACTATTCTCACTCAGCTGACCTGACCAAAAAACAGTATCGGACTGTAGGCGAATTCAGAATTCACCCTCCACTTCCTGTTTATTTCTACATCAGATGTGGAAAAAAAAAAAAAAAAGACAGGCTTTTCCTGCCTTTTCAATCCAAAATCATTTCTCAATTTAGAACAACATTTGTCCAGCAGAAGAGAAGAAGAAAAGCGTTTCTCGTGTAGGAACTAAACCTAGCAATAGCCAGACTGTCATTTCATCTGTCGAGATGCTTCTAGATAGAGGCAGATTCTAGATGTCAAGATTTTTATTTTCTTTAAAGCACTGAGAGCTCACGGTGTTTTTAAGTTCCAGTTGCTAATTCTTAAGAGTTTGCTTAAAGATATCAAAAAGAATGTATCTTTTTCAGTGAAGGGTGAACCTTGAAGTAAAAGGCAGCAAATAAGCTGGATTTGGGCCACTTAAGGCTTCATCCTGTTAATAAATTTTGTAAAAATATTTATGAATATATCATCACAAACCCAGTATGTTCCGATGCAATTTGTTATACAATTAGAATACGTATTATTTTACCACTTATGGGCATTACCATGCCATTTAATATGATTTATTACCTGTCACTTATTACTATATTCATTACTATACAATTATATCTGATTCCTGATTTAAAACACTTCTTCCTTTGGGCCCCACTGTGTGCAGGACCCTACGCGACGCCCTGGTAGTAATGTTCAGATGCAACACCAGCCCTGGCCTTCCTGAGGCTTATGGTGAGACAGAAGAGCCGGGCAGCAAACACACAAAGTTAATTACGTCACTCAGCCACGAAAAAGACGGAAACAATGCCGTCTGCAGCAACATGGACGGACCTAGAGGTGATCAGAGTAAGTGAAGCAGGTCAGACAGAGAAGGACCAATACCATATGATGCCACCTCTGTGTGGAAGCTACAGTGAGGTCCAAGTGAGCGCATTTATGAAACAGAAGCAGAGTCCCAGATCTGAAACAGGCTCACGGGCATCAAGCGAGGGGAGGAGCGGGGAGCCTGGGACTGGCGCACACAGACTGCTCCGTGTAAAGCAAGCAGGTAAGGAGAGCCTACTGCGTGGTGCATGGAACCGTGCCCAACGCTCTGCAGCGACCTGCGTGGGAGAGAGTCTAAGAGCGAGCGGACATTAGCACATGCACAACTGATTCACTGTGCTGCACACCTGAGGATAACTCGTCAGCGTAAATCAACTATGCCCCAACAAAAAATAATTAAAAGAAATTAGGTTAGTTACAACGGGGTTAAGCGCTACAAAGGAGAACCACAGAACATGTGGCCAAGAAGGGCAGGGCTGTGCTGAGGAGACGGACCGTGGGTCCTTCTGAGCCCCTTTAACGTCTGCTGACCCTGGGATGCCTGCACGTGGCTGTGCAGGACCAACTGGACCCGAAGGGATATGTGTGTGCTAAGTCACTTCAGCCACGTCCGGCTCCTTGTGACTCTATGGACGGTGGCCCACCAGGCTCCTCTGTCCATGGGGTTCTCCAGGCAAGAAGACTGCAGTGGGTTGCCAGGCCCTCCTCCAGGGGATCTTCCCAACTCAGGGATCGAACCCGCGTCTCTTACGTCTCCTGCCTGGCAGGAGGATGCTTTACTGCTAGCACCACGTGGAAGCCCTAACAGAATGGACGCATTTCCACCTTTCCATGTAATTCTCCACAGGCTACTCCAGGTTCCCTTGCTTTCACACTAGTCTTCACTTCTGCCTGGAACACTGCTGCCCCTGTCCTCATCCGGGAAGTGCTCACACAGCCTGTGGTCACGCCATCTCTTCTCTGAAGCCCTCCTGGGGAGTGCCGGAGGAACACGGGTCTCCTCTGCACCCAGCGAGCCCCAAGCCCACACGTGTCACAGCCCGGAAAACACCCAGCTCCCTCCTTGCTGGCACACTCATCATCTCGGTCAGGAAATATCTACTCTATGCCTAGTACTCAACTGCCCCGTTCCGGATATGCGCTGAACACTGGGAACAAAACCCATAAAACCTTTCACTTCTCTACCTAGAGCCTGTCTCACGGAAGGTGTTTACTAAATGACTGATCAGTGAGAGAATAAATTCTCCACTCTTGACCAGTTTTATAAAGAAAAATTCTTTGGATCTATGAGGGGACCTAGTTCGTGGCTCAAGGACTGAAATAATGAACTTGACGGCAGCTTCATAATGCAGCTTTAGCCGCGACAGCGTGCAGACATTGTCCCATCTCTCATTATGTCTTAAGTGTGTTATACTGTTCTTGGGACTGGACCCTTGCAACAAACCCCTCAGCAGAAGCAACTGTGAAGGACAGGCAAAGCCCAAAACGGTTTCCAAACAGAGCATAATGCTCATGTTTATCAATGTCAATTAACAACAACAACAACAAACCAATGTCATCTTAAATGGCCCTGGTCAAATAAAATAACTAAGTGTGTTTATAATATTTAATAGAAGTTCTAAAATTAAGTGCAGACATCCATCTTCCTGATTGCAAAACTCTCTGTGACTGCACACACTACTTGCTGTCTGCCAGGAAAAAAAAAAAAACCCAAACCAGTGGAGTGGCCAAAGGCCATTCTGGAGATGAGAGCCTCCTTCTTCAGAGGCGAGGAAAACAAAGGCAGATGAGAAAACGGATGAAACGAGCCCCGAGGGACCCAGGGGGCTAGCGGCGTTTACCCTCTTCAAGGCTGCTTTAAATAGCAGGCGGCCAGCGTGACCACGATCAGACATGGCTCTGGGCCTCCTGGAAGCCTCACCCCAGCTCTGGCGGGGCTGGGCGCTGGCTCAGGGATGGGAAGTTTCCACCCATCGAGGGCGAAGCGGAGGGAACACGGACTGAACACCACTTGGGAGGCTGCCCAGGGCGCGGCCCGTCTGTTCACCGCCCCTCCTTGGAGAAGACTGCCTTGTAAGCCCTTTCTTCTTTTACTTCTTAATGTAAAAGTGTCATTTCTTTTATGAGATGACCAAGATGACAGGGTTGTTGCTCTTTTGACGTACGCACCCACCTGTTTTTTTAATTTGTTGCCCCCATGAAACCTCCCACTCTGGAACAGAACACACCACGGCTTCCTATCCTCTGGTTCAACGTGGCTGAAGCAGTCGGGTATTTTCCAAACAGGCGGGGGTTAAGGTCCAGCTGTGTGACCTTGGCCACGTTCCTTAACCTCTCTGAACCTCAGTTTTCCCCTCTGTTACCACGGTGGTCATCCAGCCTACCTGCCGCAGGGCTGCCGTGAGAATTAACTGAAACAGGAGTATAAGATGCTCCCAGGCCTGCTAAAGAGAAGGGATCCAGCAAGCGCAGTTTCTTCCCGCTCGCTACTCACCCTGGACTTGCAGACACCAGGGACCCCCCACACCACACAAGCTACGGCTAACCAGAAATCAGTGCACCAACTGGGGTGTAGGATGGGGTTCAAACTTGGGGATTTCACACACCTGTTGAAGCCGAGAGAGGTTAGGGGGCACAAGAAAGCAAGGAAGAAATGACCCTAGAGTCCAAGTTCAGTTTCTGACCTAAAATACTGTCCCCGTTACATAGTTGACCGCTTCCCAGCCCTGAGCTCTCACCCGCGTGCTGAGTCACTTCAGTCGTGTCTGACTCTTTGCGACCCCATGGACTGCAGCCCGCCAGGCTCCTCTGTCCATGGAATTTTCCAGGCAGGAATACTGGAGTGGGTTGCCATTGCCTTCTCTGGGGGATCTTCCCGACCTAGGGATCGAACCCGCGTCTCTCACGTCTCCTGCATTGGCAGGCAGATTTCTGACCACTCGGGCCACCTGGGAAGCCCCAATCTCCCATCGACCCCGTTCCACTCCACTCATTTTTACCAGACCATCCTTTCTTCCAACTCCAAACTGTTCGCCTGTCTGTGTCCCTGTTCCAGGAGGAGCCCGTCTGTCCCGCTCACTCTGTATCCATGGTGCCCAGCACAGCAACTCTGGAATACAGTTCTGGGGGACTAATTCCACATGACACCAGGGCACAATAGAAGGAGGTGTGTGATCACACGTCAGCTCCGGCATCCTCACCTTTTGCTGAGTGAGTGACTTGGCCACGTGTCCCCATAAGGGGTGGTGTCCATTTCTCCGTCCGTTGAATGATGGCATAAGCACACCTGGGCAGTGGGAGGGACAAGAGCTAATGGGTCGTAGCCAGAGGTGTGCACACTGGTGCCATCCTCCTACTGACGGGAGCCTGTCCACACCACACGAAGGAGGGCAGGCTGGGCTCACGGGGGAGCAGCCAGTCACGCTGTCAAGGTCCTGACCGTGTAGCATCAGCTGGCCCAAGCCAAGCCAGCCCGGACAAGAAGACCTGCAGAGAATCGTAACCAATCGGAAATGTCTTTTGTTTTAAGGCAAAGCATTAAGGCTTTTTGTTAGGCAGAAAAAGTTAACTGATACAAAAGACCAAGGGATTAGATCTAGTAGACAGAATGCCTGCCTGAACAACTACGGATGGCGGTTAGTAACACTGTACAGGAGGCGGTGACCAAATCTATCCACGAGAAAAAGAAACGCAAGAAGGCGAAGTGGCTGTCGAGGAGGCCTTACAAATAGCTGAGAAAGAAGAGGAGCAAAAGGCAAAGGAGAAGGGAAAGATCCACCCAACTGAATGCAGAGTTCCAGACAATAGCAAGGAGAGATAAGAAAGCCTTCCTCGGTGAATGATGCAAAAATAATTGAGGAAAACAGTAGAATGGGAAAGACTAGAGATCTCTTCAAGAAAACTGGAAATAACAAGGGAACATTTCATGCAAAGATGGGCTCAATAAAGGACAGGAATGGCAAGGACCTAACAGAAGCAGAAGAAGAAGAGGGAGCAAGAATACACAGAAGAACTACACAAAAAGGGTCTTAAAGACCCGGATAACCACAGCAGCGCAGTCACTCACCTAGAGCCAGACATCCTGGAGTGTGAAGTCAAGGGGGCCTTAGGAAGCACCACTAGGAACAAATCCGGTGGAGGGGATGGAATTCCAGTGGAGCTGTTTCAAATCCTAAAAGATGATGCTGTGAAAGTGCTGCACTCAATATGCCAGCAAATTAGGAAAACTCAGCAGTGGCCACAGGACTGGAAAAGGTCAGTTTTCATTCCAATCCCAAAGAAGGGCAATGCCAATGAATGTTCAAACTACTGCACAATTGCACTCATTTCACATGCTAGCAAAGTAATGTTCAAAAACCTTCAAGCTACACTTCAACACTGTGTGAACTAAGAACTTCCAGATGTACAAGCTGGATTCAGATAAGGCAGAGGAACCACAGATCAAACTGCCAACATCCGGTGGATCATCGAAAAAGCCAGAGAATTCCAGAAAAACATCTAATTCTGCTTCATTGACTATGCTAAAGCCTTTAACTGTGTAGATCACAACAAACTGTGGAAAATTCTTCAAGAGATGGGAATACCAGACCACCTTACCTGTTTCCTGAGAAACCTGTATGCAGGTCAAGAACCAGTCCTGTTCTTGGACTGGTTCACAATTGGGAAAGGAGTACATCAAAGTTGTGTATTGTCACTCAGCTTATTCAACTTCTCTGCAGAGTACACCACATCATCAGCCTGGATGAAGCACAAGCTGGAATCAAGATTGCTGGGAGAAACATCAATAACCTCAGATATGTAGATGATACCAGTCTAATGACAGAAAGTGAGGAGGAACTAAAGAGCCTCTTGATAAAGGTGAAAGAGGAGAGTGAAAAGGCTCATTTACAACTCAGCATTTAATAAATTAGATTATGGCACCTGTTCCTATCCCTTCATGGCAAAAAGATAGAGAAACAATGGAAACAGTGGCAGACTTTATTTTACTGGGCTCCATAATCACTGTGGATAGTGAGTGCAGCCATGAAATTCAGACACTTACTCCTTGAAGAAAAGTTATGACAAACCTAGACAGCATGTTAAAAAGCAGAGACATTACTTTGTCAACAAAGGTCTGTATAATCAAAGCTACAGTTTCTCCAGGAGTCATGTACAGATGCTGAGAGTTGGACCATAAAGAAGGCTGAACGCTGAAGAATTGATGCTTTCTAATTGTGGTGCTAGAGAAGACTCTTGAGAGTCCCTTGAGACGAGACCAAACCAGTTAATCCCAAAGGGAATCAGCACTGAATACGCACTGGAAGAACCGATAGTGAAGCTGCATCTCTAATACTTTGCTGTACTGATGTGAAGAGCCAACTCCTTGGAGAAGACCCCGATGCTGGGAAAGAGTGAGGGGAGGAGGAGAAGGGGGCGACAGAGGATGAGATGGTTGGATGGCATCACCGACTCAATGGACATGACTTTGAGCAAACCTAAGATAGTGAAGGACAGGCAAGCCCGCCGTGCTGCAGTCCATGGGGTCCTAAAGAGCTGGAGACTGAGGGACTGGCAACAACAACAACAGGTTATAAAATATATTCCATAAGCGTCTCCAGAGTAAACCAGGTGTTTCTGGAAGTAGCTGAGTTATAAGGAAACTGCTCATCTCTGGCTCTGGGTGATAAGGAGGCGGGAGCTGAGTGGGGATGAGGGGTGGAGGAACAGACAGGGAGAGTGGCCCTGAAGCTGTTGCCATCGACGCTGGGCAGGCAGGAGAGGGACGCAGCTGTCCTAGGCCCACAGTCCACCAGAAATAGCTGATGCTGCCTTTGGCATGAACGCTTTGGCCATCAGCTTCTGAGTTTTAGAAACTGGATGGGCTTCCCGGGTGGTGCTGGTGGTAAAGAACCTGCCTGCCAATGCAGGAGACATAAGAAACAGGGATTCAATCCCTGGGGTGGGAAGATCCCTTGGAGGAGGGCATGGCAACCCGCTCCAGTATTGTTGCCTAGAGAATCCCACAGGCAGAGGAGTCTGGCGGGCTGCAGTCCACAAAGCCAGACACGACTGAGCAACTAGGCACACACGCGAGATACGACGTATCACCGTCTACTTTTGCAGAGATCAGGAAACTAGGCCCAGGGGCCAAACATGGTCTACTGCCTGTTTTTGTAAATAAAGTTTTATTGGAACATAGCCAAGCCCATTCATTTACATATTGTCTGTGGATCCTTTCATGCAACAGTGCCCGAGTTGAGTAGCTGTAACAGAAAGCATATGGCCTCTGAAGCCTAAAATATTTACTGTCCTGTCTTTACAGAATCAGTGTGGAGGTGCCAAGCACTGGCTAGGTCTTAAGCTAAGTCTTGACAGAAAGAGGCAGTGTCTCCTCGTGTACAAGGGAACAGGGAGTTTCTGAAAGAACAGGAAAGAATACTAAGATGTTAACCGATGTTACAGTGCTGCGTGCAAAAGTCACCGTAATACATTAACGACACTGCAGAACAATAACGAAGCATATAAGCCGCTTACGATGCGCCAAGCACATGCTTCACAGCGACTCATGTTATATTCACAACAGTATTACAAGGTGGTGATCCTATTAGCTCTGCTTTTCCAGCTGAGAAAAGAGAGAGACAGAGAGAATTAAAGATGCTTGCCCAAGGTCAGAAAACTCGGAAGCAGCCCAGCTAGGAGTCAAATCCTGGTATTCTCACTGTAGATCCCACACCCTTTGAAAGCTACAAATATGGAAATATAGAATATGATAAAGGTCAAAACTTTACGCAAATTCTAGCTGTGCGCAATGCAACTGTTTCTTAAAGACACCTGAAAATCAGCTTTACAGCTTTATATTGTTACACCTTCTCGGCTAACTACACCACATGTTCATTTTATGTACTCTTGGTCCCCTGTAAAAATTTGCCAACACTCAGCTGGAAATCCCCTAAACGGGACATCCCTGTGGGATAGCTAGTGGTTACGTTGCCATGGTGATGCCGTGTCAACACACAGCTGCTGACCGTTCCCAGAGGGAGCCCACGGCCCGTTCCTCAGCTCCTGAGGCCGATACTGCCAGCTGGTCCCTAGGGAGGCAGCGGTTCTCTCCCTGAAACAGCAGTCAGGAAGGTCGCTCTGGTGGCGACAGGCCGGGGTCGCTGTGGATGCTCCTCCTTAAAGATGGAAATTGGGCTCGGGTTTGGGAATCCTACTTTAGAGCAAGGCCTTCCAGGCTAGAGGTGCGATCTTTGATCTCCAGGCAAGGGTGGGCCCACTCTTACAGCTCAGTGGGGGGCCACGTGGCGATCTGCTGGTAGCCCGAAGCGGCACCAGGCATGGGGCCCATTACAGACAACCAGATTGTGGTTTGTTTGAGAAGTTGTTTCTTGACTCATTACCTTATTATTACAAGGGAGAGAGTCCTAATAGTCTTCAATAATATTAACTCTATCAGCCTAACAGAGCTTACACCGATAAACGTCTTTTAGAAGGCATTTTGGCAATTTGTTTAAGCCTTAAAAATCTCCAGAGCCATTGACCTAGAAATTCCACCTCTACTAATTTATCCTAAGTAAGTTATCAGAGATAAACAAGAAGGCTGTTTACCAAAGCATTATTTATAGTAGAGAAACACCAAGAACACCTCAGTTGTACAATAGGGGATTCGTTAAACAAATTGTGATGTACCATAAACCGCTACATTAATGGTACAGTCTTTCTTATAAACTATGCAGGTGCTTACATTTTGGCCATGAAAGATTATTAAATTTAAAAAGAAAGTCAAAACCAGTGTAGAATATGAAATTCTATTCTGGTAAAAACAACAACAACAAAAATAACAACGTACATATAACAGGTTTAACAGGGGTTTCTCTCCCAGGGTCGAACACCAGTTATTTTAATGTTCTATTTTTTTTTGATACAATGAAGTCTGCACTGTGCTGGTCATTTTTAAAATGGAAACAAAAGTTATATTTCATTTTTTAAAGTTATATGTTTTTTCCTTTGGTGATTACATCGTACTTTTGGCTTCTTAAGCTTTTCAGTTCTAGGAATTTTATCACTATATCTTCCCAGAAACCCAAAATGCAGACCAGTCTTTCTCAACAATCAGGGGGCAAGGCGGCCCACGCTTTCAGAGATCCACCCATAGTCCAAAGCTACGGTGGGCTTAATCCTTAAGCTGGACAACTGGCTGGCCAGCTCACCTGACCTTATTGGGCTTACTGTTCTTTACTGAAAAGATACACCCCAGCAGGACTCTGAACAGCTTTTCCAAGCTCATCAAAGTTGTTCGTACTGGTCCAGGTCTTGTTTTTGTTGGGGTTTTTCCTAAAAAGAGTCAGAATCCTGTGCAGGAGGTCAGAGAACTAGCTGACTAAGAGCTGATTAAAACAGCCTGTCCTTCGGAGATTGTGAAATAGCTTAGCACGTGGGCAGGGCCTGGGATCTGGCACGAGCAGACGCGCTGGCTCTTTTCTTTTCCCAGGGCAGAAAGGGAGCAGGTGAGTGGAGTTACAACAGCCCCCAGGAAGGTTTCTGGACCTAAGATGACAAAGCTTTTTGAAATAAAGGAGTGTCCTTTCATTTAACTTTCAAATGAGCACTAGAAAATGATGTATTTATGCATTGCACAACACATGGACAGAAGGAACTGGGGTTCTCTGAACCCTTCCCAAATCTCAGGCTAAATTTCAGTAGGTTCAGCGAGGGGTTACCGATATTGAGCAGTACTTCGAGGGCACAAAAGCTTCACTTCCCACCCAGCTGCCAGCTGGCCGCCATGCTCACTGCCTGGCCCACCCTATCTAAGGCTACAGCAGGAAGTGGCCTTCCTTTCACGCCAACATGATCCCAGAGAAAGAGATGTACCTCAGGCTGTAATGAATTTCCCCAAGCGGGCCTCACCCTGTAAACGAATACATGCTTATTCAAATGACTTGAGAAGGAAGGAAAAGTCACCTAATCTCTTTGCAGGGCTGATGCTTGGGTGTTTGCTCACGTGGCTCTTCCGGCAGCCAGCTGTGGGTGAGTCACAGCTGCGGTGAGGGTCCCAGGTCCCCCACCACGTGTTCCCAGGCCAGCAGACACGCAGTGTGGCAGATGCAGTGCACGAGGACCCCATCGGGCCTTCCCCGGCGCTCCCGCCTCTCATCTTCTGTCTTGGCCGTTCCTTGGGCTGAGAGGTGGAGTTTATGTTCCCACCTCTTGCGTTAACAGGCTGGGCTTCTGCCCTGCTCTGGCCAACACCAGAACGTGTCAGGAGCCAGAGCCTGCCACCTCTGGGCCTCCGGAGGCCTTGAGCGGCCTGGTGCCCTCTTCTGGAACCCTGCCCGTGGGAATAACCGGGGCCAGCCCATCGGGAAGAGAGGCCCCCACCCCCTAACAGACAGCACCCTCAGAAGCAGAGCCAGCCGGCTAACCTGCAGCTGATCCAGTCCACGTGGAGCACAGCCAGGACCACGCGGATTCCCCCAGAACTTGGCTGAGAGCACCAGCCCATGAGTTGCAAACCAAAGAAAAGGCTGTGGTCTCAAAGCCACGCCATTTCAGGATGGTTTGTCACAGACCCCAAGCACACAGTAAGTACCCACCCTCATCAGCCAAAGACAAAATGCCCTAGAGCACCTGGGGGGCTGTGGGGTGGGGAGTGGGGGGCTGGGGGGCTGTAATTTTCCACATTAAACAACACACCTGAACTGCCACCGGTGAGAAGAGAAATTAAGCCGCATATCTAGCGAAGGGCTTCAAGACAGACACAAAGCCTTTGAAAGACTGTCTGTGGGTGAGTTGGATCTGCCTATGAAGTCATTCTTTGTTTCTCTTCTCTCTTTAAAAAAAAGTAAGAAGCTCTTTCACTCAATTAAGCCTGTTGGACTCGATTACGACTGTCTAGTTTGATTCAAAGCAGCCATAGAGTCTCTGACACATGTTCAGCCTCCACGACTCCGCAGGCTGGAATTTTAAATCCAGCTCCCCTGAATTTATGACCCATACACAGTAGCGAGTCCCTACAGGCTGAAAATCAAACTGTAATTCAAAGGCCACAGGGCTGAGGAAACAGCCAGAAGATAAATCCCAATTTCAACCGTGGATTCTCTGCAAGTTGATTCAGGGGACTGTCAGTCATATTTAAAAATAAAATAAAACTACAAAGACACCAGACGGCATGTTCTAAAGAGAAATCGGGTGATGCTTTTCAGGACGCCTTCAAAAGGCTCTTGTTACCTGAAAAGAACTGCTACGGGTTATTTTAAGGGCCCTGGAACATTTGGCTTCCATCAGTCATCTGGAGAAGTTTCTGCATTTTTAACTAATGAGCTATATAAGGAAGAAATGAAACCATCAAACACAGCCCAGACCACCAGACTGATTGGAGAGGCCGGGACAGATGTCAAGGTGTCCCAGACCTGGAGCCGGCACTCACCTTACACCCCTCGCAGGCGCTGACCCCATAGTGGTAGCCGGACGACTTGTCCTGGCAGACGAAGCAGGGCTTGTACACGCGGGGCGGCGGAAGCGGAGACGGGGGGCTTGGGACCAGTTCCTCGGAGCTGGTGCTCTGGGTCTCAATCGCTGTGGCGGAGATGCGGAGGGGGAGAGAAGGGAGAAAAGATGTTTCAGTTCATGACTTTCCCTCCAGTGGGTTCACAGGCCTCCGCCCCCAGTTCAGCTACAACATCGCCAGGACAGGCCCACAGGCCAGCTGTCAGGGTGGGCACTGCAGGGGGAGCTACCTCTAACGTGGGTCTTTGCAGTTCACAAAGCAATCCTGCATGTCTCTCTCATTGGCAGAACGCTTCCGCACCGAGAGGGAGGTCATGTTATCACCGTTTTCCCCTCAAGAGAAACAGAAACTCAGAGGAGCGCAGTGACTCATCCAAAACCAACAGGGCCGCGGTGGAGCCAGGACGCAAAGTCAGAAGCTCACACCGCACACCCCGGGCTCTTGCGGCTCCTGTTCTGCCAGCTTCCAGTGCATTTAAGAGTCTCAGGGATGACCTGCTTGACCCTGCAACCAAAAGTCAGTCTCCTTAGGGCAAAGGGAGAAAATGCCCCAGACAGCCATCCAACAGTGGGGAGGGTCTCCAGCACGGGGCCAGAGCTGAGCCTGACGAGGAGCGGTGGGGGCGAGATGCTTGCTATTCAGGGTCCCCTTAGACCAGCAGATCAGCACTGCATCCGAGCTGATTAGAAACTGTGGTCATCAGGGTCCAGCTCAAGCCCGTGGAGTCAGTGTGCGCTCAGCTGTGCCTGGCTCTCTGCAACCCCCTGGACTGCAGCCCGCCAGGCTCCTCTGTCCATGGGGTCTCCCAGGCAAGAATACGGGAGTGGGCCACCATTTCCTCCTCCGGGGGATCTTCTCAGCCCAGGGATCTAACCTGTATCTCCTGTCTCCTGCCAGTGCAGGAGCACGGAGCCACCGTGGAGTCAGATTTGCATCTGAACCAAACCGCCGGGTGACTGAGTGGACAAGCAATGCTGGAAGAGCACGGCACTGCATTAATAATGGCTCAGACGGATGCTGCTCTTTATTCTAGATTTACCAACAGAGGACCCTCATCTCATTATCTAACCATCCCAAATCCATGAGAAATACAAACTTAAGAACTTCAGCCCGCAGTATTCTCCCATCCCCAGCCCCCAGATTTATGCTCCGAATCAAAGCAAGACGTGGTTCTATTTCTATTACAGGCAAAACTGCTCATAAATGATGATGGAAGTAGGGGAGAGAGTGACTGAAAGTGGTCAAATAATGTTCTAGAATCTTCCAGGGTCCAACCACTTTACAATATTCAGTACATTTCTCAGAGTATTAAACTCCCAGTTGTTTCACCGTTCGTCATCCCCCAGACCAGCTATTCTACTGACTGGATTGTCCTGGAGCCCAACTTTCAGCAAGTCAAGTCGGCTCTCCTCCCTACACATACTGCTCACCCATTCCTGTCCGGGATCGCGCCGCCAGGCTAGCCTAGTGGTCGCGAGCGTCTCCCACCTCAGCTGCTGCAGAAGCCTCTGCACCCAGGCCCGCTCTCTTCTAGCCTCGGGCCCATTCTGCAAACACACAGTCAGACAGCTGTTCCAGAGTTAAAGCCAACCCTCTCCCAAACCTGCCCAAAGCCTTCCAGCAGTCACCGAGGACAGCAAACTCCTTGCTAGGTGTCCAGGAAGGGTCTTCCCGATACGGCACCTTAGCGATGTCATCGGATGCAATGAGTTTCCTCCTTGACTGACCTCTAAACACTTGGTGTCTGTTCTGTCCCTTGAGCAGGCCAAGCTCTGGTGTCAGTTTTACGGGCATCACACTAAGCATTCACTGTATATGGATTCCAAGACCTTCATACGTCTCGTGCCTCTTCTCTCCTACATCTTAGAGCAAATGTCAGCTCCTCACAGATGGCTTTTCTAAATAAAAGGCCCCTTCCCACTCCTGGTCACTGTATCTCATTTTATTTTCTATAAAACCCAACTAGTGTCTAAATTTAGAACGTCTGTGCACACCATTTTATATTCTGCTTGTGCTACCCCACAAGTATAGGTCTTGGGAAACCAAGGAACTTAGATGAAATGTTTATAACTCTGCTCCAGGCCCAGAAGAGGTTCTGGCACATCATAGGTGGGTAATCGATAAATATTCAATGAATTAATACACGAGCTTTTCCAATTTTCCTTCTTTGTCTTCACTCCAAGCCCAAATGCCCCTCTAAGTTGTTAAATGGTAAAATTAGAAACCAAATAGCTTTCAAATACTCATTTGCTTCCTTTAAAAGTAATTAATTATCCCTTTGGAAGAGAATCAACTATAATTATAGTATTTTCATAATTCAGAAGAATCTTGGAATGAATTCATTAGAGCTGCGCAGGCCTAGTAGATAAATCTAGTATAGTCTTTCCCGGGTAGCTTGGCACAATTGCAGCACGTGTTGCATAGGAAGGTCCGCATTTAAGATGTCACAAAAGCTCATCAGATCAGCTATCAAGCTACAGATACAGAAGGGTGCCGGACACTAAGCTAATCAGCTTCATCAAAAGCAAATGAGTCCTAACAGCATCAACAAGAAAACAGTTCAAAATGATACACCGCCGTTTGCTAGAAATCGAGGGGAACAATAGAGAATAAGCTGCAAGGACACAAGGAGCCCCCCTGGCGGCTCAGGGGTAAAGACTCAACCTGCAACGCAGGAGACGCGGGTTTGGGCTCAGGATTAGGAAAGATGCCCTGGAGAAGGAAACGGCAACCCACTCCAGGATTCTTGCCTGAAAAATCCCATGGACAGGGGACTCTGGAGGGGTACAGTCCATGGGGTCACAAAGAATTGCACATGTCTTGGCAACTGAACAACAAGGACTAAAAACAACAACAATAAGGGCACAGCATGGGGAACAGAGCCAATATTTTATGGAACATAAGCTTTAAAAAGTGTGAATCACTATAGTGTACATCGGTAACTTATACAACACTGGACATGAGCTAAGTTTCAATTTAAAAAAAACCCAAGATACTGCTACTGCCGTTGCTATTACTGGGTGTCACTGATCCTGAGTTACCTTTGATTATAAAATGCATAGTTATTCTACATTATCATTTAAGAAAGTGTACTGCCAATTAAATTATGATCTATGAGTGCTTGTGAGACACAGCCTGATTTCAGAGAAGTTAAAAAATTAAAAGCTTCTAGAGCCCTGAAAAAAAAAAAAAATCTAAGAAAACAAACCCATACAGAATTACCCACAATCCTTTCACTCACAGAAAATTAGTTATCTTGGCATCTGTCCTTCAAAACATTTTACCAAGAATGTAAATGTTTTTCGTTTATTTTAAAAAGTAGAATTATAGTGTAGATTCTGTTTGCAGCTTTGTTTAACTTACTGTGTCATGAGTTTGTTTCCTTGTCAATAAATATTCTTTCCCATAAAACATTCCATCATGATGAGTATCTTTGTAGCTAATCTCAGCACATCTCTGACTATGTCCTTAGGATAAATTCTCTGAAGTAGAATCATTAATTCAAAAGGTATGGTTATTTTGTTATTTCCAGAGGAGCTGTGTCAACTTACACTCCTAGGTATCAATGTAAGTGAGCCTGCCCCTAAATGCCTCCTAGAACTTTCTGATTGGTTTTATCTGTGTGTCTTTAGTTCCCCTCCAGGGCCCAAGCTGGGTCATCACCACCACGGTTGGTGCTGAGTTGCGTGCAGGGTGGGGAGAGTGTATTTTAACGTACCACTGGCTCATGTAGAACAGCTAATCTGGGTCATTTAGCAAAGTTGTAAATAGAGTCCTGTTAGGGCTGGACTCAGCTGTCAGAGCTGCCTCCTAAATTTTAGAAGTGGGTGTAATTTCCATAAATACACTGCTTTGAATTCATGTGTTGAGAACGTCCAGCATCCCTCCCTCCCAAAGAGAGGAAACAGAACTGCAGGCAATCTAATCCCAAGCAATTTTGGCAAAGCATCTGAAAGGGGAGAGGCCTCAAAATCCTGAGACATGTTATAAAAGGTCAGTAAAAGCCTTTCCAGTGGAGGGGAGTCACTTATAACCAAAGACAGAATCAGAAGACTTTTTCTGGACAGTTGTACAGATGAAAATGTTCTATTTGGAAGCAATCAATAGTGAACGCTGTGGACTTCTCCTAAGGCTGTGGTGATTTCACCAGCAGTGCTATGAACTTTCCCATATTTGTACAACGGATGCTCATGTGTTTAATTGTTTAATTCCCTGAGCGGCTGCAACATGCCAAGCGTATGTTATATGCTACGGACGGTACATGGTGTAATCCCTTAGCCTTGACAAGTTTGGCCAAATATAGAGTAAACTAACAATTAGAAATATAATACAGTGGTTCTCAAACTTGGCTGTATATTAGAATTACCTGGGGAGCTTTAAAACTTCTTAATGCTTAGGCTGTATCTATGACCGATTACGCCAGAATGCCTGGGAGTGGGAGCCAGGCATCAGCGCTTTTTAAAAAATATTCCCAGGTGAATCCAAATTGCAGCAGTTTGGGAACCACGGAGAAATGACATATCAGAGAGGGCTGCTGCTGCTGCTAAGTAGCTTCAGTCGTGTCCGACTCTGTGCGACCCCACAGACAGCAGCCCATCAGGCTCCCACGTCCCTGGGATTCTCCACGCAAGAACACTGGAGTGGGTAGAGAGGGCTATGTAAGCCTTATGCAGCACAGAAAAATCATAGGAGTCTTCCCAGAGGTGACCAGGCTGTTTTGAAGAATTAAGTGATTCTGTTGCGGTTTGCCATGTGAATCCTACACGTGCCATGCGTGCATCCCACACAAACATAAACAGAAAAGACTTACATGTCACAAGAAACAATGATCTTTGGAAAAAATTTCCCATTCGTGGTAAACAATTAACTGACTGTATACAGTCAAACTCCCCCCCAAACTGGATAATCGCTGGTGTCTCACTTCTTCTGTGTGGTCCACGACACTGAGAACAATGCGAAGCAAAACAAGAAAAATCTCAGTGGTGCCGTGAGACTCCCAAAGCTGGCTTTTAGCAAACAAGCCAACGCGAGCTCCAGAATTACAACGAGGATATGGCATCAATATAAAAGCGGACGTGAACTTCAAGGCAATCTCTGGCTTTTTCGGTAACACAGCAAAAACATAACTTTGGCCAAGTTTTATTAGAGCTCCTCTTCCCCCGTCTCCCCCGTTTCTTTCCACCCCAATGAAGACAGCGGGGAGCAAGCCAGGTGGGCAGCCCACAGCTCCCTCCAGTTCTGGTGTTTAAGACAGCTACAGAGTGCCTGGCCATTGATCTGCTCCCTGCCATCCTGCTTAAATCAATAATCTATTAGTCCCTTTAAATGAGAGTTAGAGTCATCAAATGCCCTGGAGAGGCCTCAAACATCCTGTTCCTTATTCCGAGCAAGCACAATCAGTCTATGGAATGATAAAATTTTTGCTCAAAAACTCTGCAGGCTCAGCAGATAACGTGTCCTGTATTACCTCATTCAGCGATGTCAGGCAGGCCAAAGAACGCAGTTTTTAGACTTCCCGGGGTGGGGGGGGGGGGGGGGATAATTCCCAGGCCCAGCAGCAACATCGGAGACACCCGGACATAAAAATGCCTTGTTACTGTCCTAACCTCTCCGGAATCCCAAACAATCTGCTGAGTCAATTTGGCACGGCTTCCCCTTTGCTCAGGTCCGCCCCGAGCCCTCCCCTCCTTGGGCAGTTAGTACATTATTCAGATCTCCACACTGCCAGTGTGCTGTCTCTTATACACATCTGGGGAAGAGGCTGGTGTCATTCAATAAAACAACGGCACTCCAGCCATCCTGTGGCAATTTCAGTTTTGGGAAAAGCAGCCTTTGAGGACTCATCCGGACCTGCTTTTTCTTTATTTCCCTGCTTACCTCGTGTCCTGTTCAGTTTTGGCTGGTGGCTGCCTCCCCGACAACAGCAGCCTCCAGGGCCGCATCCAAACTGTGCCCCAGCCTGGCTTTCAGGGAACCGCCAAGGCAGCAACTTCTGCGCTCGGGCGAGGTGGATGTTTGGCTCCACGGGTCCCTGCCCAGAGCAGAGTCAGCACCAGAGGTGCTCAGGGGCCTTCTCCAGGCTGCCAAAGGAGACAGCCGGTCCACACCTGCACAAACAGAAGCTTGTAGCCCATATTCTAAACCTCTCCGTTCCCCATGCAGAGGAGGCTGTCACTTGGGCCAACAGAGCTAGAGGCACCTTCCTTGCAGAAAAGCCATCACAAGTCTTAATTGCCTTCATACTAACTCTCCTCCAGGTGTGTCTGGACCACGATCAGCAGCAGCCTTCCTTTGCCAGGGGCGGGGGGCTTTTGCTTTAAATGAGTGATTTTCAGACTATCTATGGTAAAGGACTATTTCTTTTTGTTTGTTTGTTTTCATCATAGGTTGATAGTAATAAAAGCAAATCTCAAGGGGGAAAAAGATACAAAATGAAATCTCCAGGAAAAAAGGAATTTCTGAAAAGATGCTCAAAACACAAGCTACAAGTTCAAAAGAGAAAAAAAAACACGATTTTTTTCTAGACATAAAATTACTCTGTCAAGTTGCTGGACAAATTTCTAAACACCTGCTCTCGCTGCCCCTTTCTTCCAGGACTGGCAAGGGGCTGAAGCTGGCACTGTGAGAAGCACAGCTCTGAAGGACTCCAAACTCTGAGGTTGTTTGCAGACAAAACAAAAACAAACTAAACGAAGTCTCCACTGACCAGATTCTGCACAAAAGCAGAATACCAGCACTCCCAAGTGTCACCGCTTTTTAAAACACTGTCACAACTCTGAGGGTTTAATTCACTCAAAAAAAAAAAATAATAATAATAATGCTATTGCATGTTAACAGGACTTGGTGCTTATAACTTAACTCACCTGAGAAAACACAGTATAAATGTCCTTGTTTTTACAACACACCTGAGTGTCATTTAAACACACAGAAAGCTTCTAACAATAGCTCCCTTCACAATTCCTAACATGCTTGGCATTCTTCTAAAGGTTAGATTAAGCAGCAGATAACATTTTTAAGAGAAGGCCCAGTATACCGTTTTTCTTTTTTTTTTTTTCTTTGTGAGAATTAATTTACAGCTGGGTAAGCCATGTTGACAGACTTCAGGGTTTTACGTTGGGCCTGATTAGACACGGGCGGGGCAGACATCCCGCGTCACGAAAGTCTTGCCTTTTTTACTAGAACCTTCGATGATTAAGACTGCATTTTAATGCACTCTCTGGGCAGCCGAGCCTTTAAAGAAAAAGGAGTTGTAAAGCAAAAGGCATTTCCTGCACGGCCCCCGGGGAATTTCGAGCCCCGAGCTCCGGGACCCAGTGGGAGGGAGTCATTTCAGCTAATTAAGGGAGAAGCGCAAAGTGTTGCATTTGGTCAAAACATTCAGTTGGGTTTCATTTTTGTTGGCACCGAAGAGAGCCGGTCTGGGTTTCCCCCCTCCTTTTTCTGTGGATGCACTGCAGGATCGCAAGGCCCACAGCTAACATACATTAGGGAGAAAGTCAAAGGAAACGCCAAAGTTCAACCAAAGTACAAGTAATTAGAACCAGATTCTGCGCTGCGAACGCGTACGCATGCGCGCGCGCACGCGGCCCTCTATTAAAATATTCTTTACACGGGAGAGCGGGGGACCTCGGTGCGGCCGCTCATTTAATTTTCCAGTGGGGGTGGGGGCGGGGTCTGCTTTTAATCATCTTTCAGGAAAAACGGTTTGTTTCCACACTCGGGGGATTTTTCAAATCTGTGAATCGCATTTTGAAAATTAGGTGATTGCCAAAGAAGAAAAACTCGGGTTTGGAACGGTCTCGCCTCGCTCCGCTGCTGGCTTTGTTATCCCTAAGCAGCTCCGCGATCAGTCCCGGGTCTGGGGAAGGGGAGGGGCGGGCTCCGGCAGTCTTGACTCAGTAACCTGCCCGTGACCCTGAAGGAGTGTGTGCTTGCCCGGGTCGCCCGGGATGCTGGCCCAGGGCAGGGGCTGGCGCTCTGAGAACCTCTGCTATTCTCACCGCGCGGGCAACAGGTGCTGAGCACAGGCAGGGGACCAGAGCGGCGGGGAGGGCTTTGATTTTCAAGCCCTAAAGAAGGCTGGCCTTCCAAGCTGCGGCCCCTGCCTCTGCACCACCTGGGAGCCGGGTGGAAGGCGAGACTCCCGCGCGCCCCGCCAGCCCCGCTCCAGAAGTGCCTGCCGAATCCAAACAGGCATGTTAACAAAAGCCCCAGATAATTCCCAGGCCCAGCAGCAACATCGGAGACACCCGGACATAAAAATGCCTTGTTACTGTCCTAACCTCTCCGGAATCCCAAACAATCTGCTGAGTCAATTTGGCACGGCTTCCCCTTTGCTCAGGTCCGCCCCGAGCCCTCCCCTCCTTGGGCAGTTAGTACATTATTCAGATCTCCAGGCTGCCAGTGTGTTTATGCTCACCAGAAGCCTGCATCTTCTCCCACGGAATTTTGGCAGTGGGTTTTAGTTGGCGGAGGGGGGGGTCAGAGTTAGAGGGCTGAACTAACAGCACCCACCATTTACTAAGCACGTACTAAGCACCCAGGGCTGCCTCAGTGTCTGAAACTAAGGCAGAACCGCGTTGACTCCGCCTCCAGCCCCCGGGGGAAGGGAGGGGAGGGCCCCCGAAGTAGGCGTCTTAGCATCCCAGAGATTTAAACACAAGACTACTAGTTTTACAAGAGATTTAACTGGCTGAATAGATACTCTTTTTTACGATTTTTTTTTTTAATGTGGACCATGTTTAAAGTCTTTATTGAATTTGTTACAATATTGCTTCTGTTTTATGTTTTGGTGTTTTTGACCAGGAGGCACATGGGATCTTAGCTGGGGGAGCAGGGATGGAACCCACAGGCCCTGCATTGGAAGGCGAGGTCTTCACCACTGAACCTTGAGGGAGGTCTCCATATTACTCTTGTTTCACTGAAACCCACAGCTTTTAAAGCTTTTTAACCCACCTCCTCTATCTCCTTCCTCTGCTAGGAGTATCACTAGGCGTGGTCCGCTAAGGCCTGTTTACTGGCATTGGAGAACTGCAGGGTTGGATACCTCCCTTTCTTTTAATTGATGGTTATAATTTTCCAAACACTGACTTGAATCAAGACATGACTAATTTTGACAAGATAGTTTAGGCCTTATCAAGAGAGATGGGCTGAGGCTCCACTGATCTTCCGGTACTGCAGCTACACCTGCCTGGGCTCTTGGCCAGCAGCAGAAATTATTCCTGGGACTGACTTTTACCACGGGAAGTGCTGTCATATTTTCCTAAGGGACTATGACACATTCAACACCTACATTTCATTTTTATAATATGCTTTCTTGCTTCAAGGAACATAGTCGAAAATTATCTCCTAGGTTGTTTTAGGTGACGTTTGTAACAGACGATGCTTTAGATCACTATTTTCTAGGACAGACTAAGATAGCTTGTGACAGGTTAAAATAAATTCTCTCTTAAAATCACTTAACGGCCCGACACATCTAACTACTTATTAATGATGTGAGCAGAGAGGCTTCAGAAATGGAAGGCGTTAACGCAACAAACGCGAGACCCAGTCTCTGGAGTCAAGTACAGATGAAGCTAATTGCATCGCAATAGGAAGGTCCCTGAAGAGTTAATCTCCACACCAAATGATTCAGTCTCATATTCTACTTCCAATCAGGATTCCCATATTTCTTAAAAAGCAATTATTGCACTAACAAATGACATTCTATTATCTGCTCAAATTTCTTACACCCACAGTGAATTAAAACAAGAGCATTAATATGTGTATCATCTTAGATATACAATTCTTTGCTTATATCCCATAAACATATTTGAAAATCACACTGATAGCAGCCTTACAGATAAGTAATGAGAGGAGGGTACTTTGGGGGAATAGAGGACATTCTGTCACATGGAACTGTTTGCCACTCTTCCCAGCTCTGAGAAGTAAGTTCAAGGGTAAAGACACCAGAATGTAGCCAACCCCTCTTTTGCAACAAAGTAATGCTGTACTTACTGGGTCACCGTTTGCTGCAAAGAAGTGTTGTTTTTCTTATATTTTGTTGTTATTTACAGATATACACTCATATTAGTGGCTTCAAAATAACTTGGAAACCAATTCAATCCTCATCATCTGGATATTCTTGTTTCCTAAAAAGAACTAAAATGCCCTGAACCTGCAGAAAGCCATGTGAGGAAGTGATCAGAAGGTCATGGGCTTTGCTGCCAGAACCACCTGGCTGGGATTCCTCTTCTGCCCCTGATTACTTTAGTGGCCAGAGAGTCTTCTTTCCTTCTCTGTACCCCAGTGTCCTCTTGGACACTGCAGATAATCCTAAAATTCCTGCTGGTCAAAGAGCATGTTTGCAACTTGCCTGGCACAGCGTTCAGTAAGTGATGGTCAACCCAGACCTCCCCATCAGTCCACTTTTCCCTCCAACTTTTTTAATATTGAACAGTGGCTCTTAACTAACACTGATTTTTGCCTCCTAAGACATAGTTGGCAAGGTCTAGAAGATTCTGGCTGTCATGATTGGGGGCAACTACAGTCATTTATTGATTACAGGCCAAGGATGCTACCAAACATCCCACAATGTACCCCAATGTTCACAGAAGCACTCTCCATGATAACCAAAAAATGGAAGCAACCTAAATGCCCATAGAGGAATGGAAAAAGATGTGGCACACATATATATAATAGAGTATTAGCTGGCCATAAAAGATGAAATAATGCTATTTGCAGCAGGTGGTGCTAGCGGTAAAGAATCCACCTGCCAATGAAGGAGATGTAAGAGATGAGGGTTCAGTCCCAGGGTTGGGAAGATCCCCTGGAGAAAGGAATGGCTACCCACTTCAGTGTCCTTGCCTGGAGAATCCCATGGAGAGAAGAGCCTGGTGGGCCACACTCTACGGGGTTGCAAAGAGCTGGACACAACTGAAGTGACTCGGTAGGCACACAAGCAGCAGTGTGATGGACCTTGAGATGATCCTACGCGAGTGACGTAAGTCAGAGAAAGACAACTACCGAACAGAGCCGCTTACATCTGGGACCTAAAAACAGTGGCACAAATGACTCTATTTACAAAACGGAATCTCAAATGTAGAAAAGAAAACTTACCGGTTACCAAGGAGGAAAGGAGGGAGCTGGGATAAACTGGGAGACTGGGGTGACATGTACATACCGCTGTATATAAAACAGATAACCAATAGGAACCTGCTGTTAGCACAGGTCACTTCTATGCAAAACTCTGTAATGATCTACATGGGGAAAGTCTAAAATACACATATCCACTTTATATATATATGTGTGTGTGTGTATATATGAAACTGACCCACTTTGCTGTATACCTGAAATTAACACAAGAGTGTAAATCAACCAGACAAGGCTTTCCTGGCGGCCCAGCGGCTGAGACTCCGGGCTCCAATGCAGGGGCCGGGGTTCCATCCCTGGTCAGAGAACTAGGTCCCTCATGGGTCAAGAAAGATCCTACGTGCTGCAGCTAAGACCCAGAGCAGTCAAATAAAAGCAGATAACAAACATCCCACAGCGCACAGGACAGCCCTTCCCTGCCCCCCAAACAGCGACGAACTGTCTGGCTCAGAATAGAAATAATGCTGAGGTTGAAGAACCCTGCTCAAGGGTAAGGAAACTACTTGTGGGACGAACTTTAGGACAAAAAAAAAAAATAATATCCCACAGCCAGGGAGACAGAGGCTGGGGCCCAGTTCCTGACGCTGCCTCTGAGCAGCATTTACATGTGGAATCTAAAAAAAAAAAGGAAAAAAATGGTACAAATGAAGGTCAGGTCAGCTTCCTGGGCGTCAGTTTCCTAATCTGGGAAATGGGGATGACAAGCGTGTATAGCACACTGCCAGGCTCACACCAGGTAAACCACAGAACTCTACATTTGAGTCTTTAACTGTTAGAGTATCTGGGAGCAGGTAGGCGAGCCATGTCTAAATGTGACCAACACCTTAGACGACAGGAAACTCATCCAGGCAAGCAAGTACGACAGGACGATATTAACAGCGACACTCGCGGAGCGCGGGCGCGGGGCGAGCCACCACCCCCGTTCTGTTCTAAGCGTTTGACATGTATTCATTCATTCGACTCCCATAATGGCTCTATGAGAGAGCTCGTCTTTATTTCTAAAAAATACTTCCTGGCAAGACACTGGAGGTGCGGACTGGTGAGGGAACTTGCTCGGCCTCTCTGAGGTCGTACAGTGGGGAGCGGATTAGCAGGAATTGGCAGGCACGTGATCTGGGTTCAAGAGAACGGGTGTGACCCCGGCGCTGGGCAAGGACGGGACACTGACATCCTGTCCTGTGATCCTGCAGAGCTTCTTTGGCCGGAGGCTGGCAGAGACCCTGGCAGCAAGTTTGAGAAAATACAGGCCCTGTCAAGCAGACCCACGCCTAAGGACCAAAAGTAAAACTGGAAAACTAAAACGGAAAGAAGCCAGAGGGACAGCAAGAATGCGCTTGCTTCTTTCCAGTCAAAGCAGTGCGGCAGGAAAGCCCCCTCAAGCGAAGCCCGGGGTCCGGAGGCACGCACAGGGCAGGCTGGAACACTGCCTCACCTGCCCTCCAGGGCAGGTGGAGCGGCTCAGGCGAGGGTCCAGGGCGGGCGGCTCGCCCACCCCCAGCCTGGGGGCTCTGCTGGGGAGGGGAGAGGAGGGCTCCCACCCCCTCCCTGGTCGGGTGCTCCCTTTCTTGCCAGTGGACCACTTCCACTTCCTCAGCCAGGACGTATCTGGCACGAGAAGGAAGCCCGAGGCTGAGTGACGGCTCTGCTGTCCCTGATGCTGAAGGCATCCCGGGATGCCGTCAGGAGGCATGGGTCTTCCGGGAGGACCAGGGCGTGGGGGGCGACGGAAACACCGCAAAGCCTCTAGTGGAGGAAGGCGACGACTGAGCTAGTGAGGGACACGGTGACACACACCCGCTCCAAGGGACGCACTGGGGGATATTTCAAAGACTCTTATGTTTCCACATGGAGTGTTCAGATTAGAGAGGTGCTCTAACATGGTTGATTTTTCTTCTTCCACAACCGTGATTTCTGTTTCTTCATAACCGCGATTTCTGTTTCTTCATGTGAGAGGGACAAGGGCGTCAAAGTGCTTTCATTTGAGTTCTTAAAAAAGAAAATTGCTGGGGCTTCCCTGGTGGTTCAGGAGTTGAGAATCCACCTTGCAACGGAGGCAACATGGGCTCGATCCCTGGTCCAGGAAGATTCCATGTGCCGAGGAGCAAGTAAGCCCACACAGTGCAACTGCTGAGCCGGTGTGCTCTGGCACCCCCCTGCACCCTGGAGCCTCAGCGCTCTGGAACCCCTGCGCTGCGTGCCGAAACCCACGTGCTCTGGAACCCCCCACGCTCTGGAACCCCTTCGCCATGCTCTGGAACCCACACGCTGCACTCCGGAACCCCCGTGCTCTGGAACCCACTAACCCTAACCCCACTCTGGAACCCCCATGCTCTGAAATCCCTGTGTTCTGGAACCCACGTGCCACAGAGAGAGTGCTGTGCCATAAGGAAAGATCCCACAAGATGTCACGAAGATCCTGACAGCTGAATAAACAAATAAACAGTAAAAAAAAAAAAAGAAATTGCTAAACAGACTTATAGTTACCAAAGCGGGAAATGTGTGGAGAGATGAATCAGAAGTTTGGGATTAACACACAGACACTGCTGTATGCTTCCCAGGTGGTGCTAGTGGTAAAGAATCCACCTGCCAGTGCAGGAGACAAGAGAGACACGGATTCAGTGCCTGGGTTGGGAAGCTCCCCTGGAGGAGGGCACAGCCACCCACTCCAGTATTCTTGTCTGGATAATCTCATGGACAGAGGAGCCTGGCGGGCTACAGTCCATAGGAGTGCAAATAGTCAGACATGACTAAAGTGAGTTAGCACACAATTAATTATAAATAGATTATATTAAATAGATTACCAACAAGGACCTACCGTAGAGCGCAGGGAACTCTACTCAATATTCTTTAATAACCTACATGGGAAAAGGATCTGAAAAAGAATGGATATATGTATAACTGAATCACTTTGCTGTCTACGTGAAACTAACACAACATTGTAAATCCACTATAGTCCCATATAAAATAAAAAACAAAGAGACAAAAAACAAAACAACCACCTTCACAGAAACACTCAGAATAATGTTTGACCAAGTATCTAGGCACCCCATGGCACCCCAGGCAAGCTGACACATAAAATGAGCCATCTTTCTTTTCAAGATGATGAAAGTGTCCTAAAATTAGATAGTGGTGGTAGTTGCACAACTCTGTGAATATATTACAACCCACTAATTGCATACTTTAAAAGGCTGAAGTGAATGGGATGTAAATTTAATCTCAGTAAAGCTTTTTAAAAAAAGAAGGAGAGATTGCTAAGGAAAACTTCAAAAAATAATTCAAAGAAACTTTTACCATCTGTGAGAAGGCCTCAAGGCTCAGGTCTTTGGGGATATTCCTTTCTTCAGGGAACTTTCCATTTTCACAGATAAGCTGAGGCACGTGGTTAGCAATGTGAACTTTGAAGCCTGCTGGTCTGGGTTCAAATCCTAATTCTAGCTGTGTGACTTTGGGCAAGTTCCTTACTGTCTCTGAGTCTCCACTTCTTGTAAAAACTGACAGCAGAGCCCTCATCGGATCACCGTGCCCATTCAATGATGAATCATAGTGAAGTACTGGGCCCAGCGCCTGTCCACAGGCCCTTCAAGCAGAGTTACCATCGTTCCGGGATCAGGCGCTTGTGCCTGTGCTGATCAGCCTCAACAGTCATCACCTCCCATCGCCCTTCTTCACATCAGTCGCAAGTCTTGATATGTAAGAACAGATAGTGCATATTAACACGTATCTATGGAATCCAGGAAAATGGTACAGATGAACGTATCCGCAGGGCAGGAGAGAGACGCAGATGTCGAGAATGGGCTTGCGGATGCAGCGGGGGCAGGAGAGGGTGGGGCGGATTCGGAGAGTAGCATCCACATATACACAGTTCAGTCAGTTCAGTCGCTCAGTCGTGTCTGACTCTGTGACCCCATGAATCGCAGCACGCCAGGCCTCCCTGTCCATCACCAACTCCCGGAGTTCACTCAGACTCACATCCATTGAGTCGGTGATGCCATCCAGCCATCTCATTCTCGGTCATCCCCTTCTCCTCCTGCCCCCAATCCCTCCCAGCATCAGAGTCTTTTCCAATGAGTCAACTCTTCTCATGAGGTGGCCAAAGTACTGGAGTTTCAGCTTTAGCATCATTCCTTCCAAAGAAATCCCAGAGTTGATCTCCTTTAGAATGGACCGGTTGGATCTCCTTGCAGTCCAAGGGACTCTCGAGTCTTCTCCAACACCACAGTTCAAAAGCATCAATTCTTCAGCGCTCAGCTTTGTTCACAGTCCAACTCTCACATCCATACATGACTACTGGAAAAACCATAGCCTGGACTAGACGGACCTTTGTTGGCAAGGTAATGTCTCTGCTTTTCAATATGCCACATATACACAACCAGGTGTAAAAGAGCTTGCGGGAAGCCGCTGTAGAGCAAGGGAGGCTCAGCCTGGTGTGCTGTGACTGCCTGGGGGCGGGATGGGGGAGCAGGCTCCCCGGGGAGGAGAGGCGTGTATCCGTAGAAATATGTATTTGCTGGCCCTGATGCTGGCAAAGATTGAAGGCAAAGGAGAAGAGGGCGGCAGAGGACGAGATGGCTGGCAGGCATCACCAACGCCATGGACATGAGTCTGAGCAAGCTCCGGGAGAAACTGAAGGACAGGAGAGCCTGGCGTGCTGCTGTCCACGGGGTTGCAAAGAGTCTGACACGACTGAGCCACGGAACAGCAGCAGCGATACTTACAGCTGATTTATGCTGTTGTACAGCTGAGACCAACACAGAGTCGTAAAGCAATTGCTCTCCAATTAAAACATCGAAAGAAGCCTTGATGCTGCCCCTTCCTTCCATCGTCCTGCTCAGAACACTCATCCCTCCTCAAGCGGTCCTCCCTAGGCTAAGAGGAGCGGAGCACCATGCCAGCCCGACCTCCTCACCTTCCCACTCAGGTGTGGCTCCACCCAGCTCTGCGCATCACCCCAATCCGTGTGCACAGACCCCAGGACAGCTTCCCCAAATGCCTCCTTGCCATGGCGATCTCGATCAGCTTGAGAGCCTTCCACCACTGCTTGAACCGAAAGTTCTAGCACTTTGGATGGGCCACCGGGGGTGGGGGTGTGCAGACGGACGGGACCGTGATTACGAGCCAGCAACATCCAAGTGCTGACATGTATTTATTGTGCAACCGGCAAGACCAGACACCGTGCTAAATGCCGAATTAATAAGAAGTTAGGAGACACTGTTCTTGGCCCACGCAGACGGACAACTAAAAATACCAGACAGCAAAGATGGTCCCCGAGGCTGCCATGGCTGGGCTCGTCACCAGCACACAGAGGCTGCAGCTGCCTTGCCTTTGAATGCTCAGTGACTAAAAGTACACAGCGGGGGCCCAATAAAGGCTGGTGGAAACATGAGTGTAAGAAAGAAGTCTGCGTAGACATGCTTGCCAAGATATCCTGTGCACTGTGGAATACGTGACGGCCGTTTCGGCCACTGTCAGCCGCCGGCATCACACCTGGTGACGCAGGACCCAGGGGTTTTCAACACATCGCCTTCTTGCTCCCTCATGGCAAAAGTGTGCAGAAGAGCAGAGATCAGTATCATTATCAGATTTTTAACCTCCATTATTCACAGAAGGGGGCTTCCCTGAGAGTGCAGTTGGTACAGAATCCGCCTGCAATGCAGGAGACCCCGGTGTGATTCCTGGGTTGCGAAGATCTGGAAATGGCCACCCACTCCAGTCTTCTTGCCTGGACAATCCCATGGACGGAGGAGCGTGGTGGGCTGCAGTCCATGGGGTCGCACAGAGTCGGACACGACTGAGCGACTTCACTTTCACTTTCATTCACAGAAGGAAACTGAAGCTTCCAGAAGTTAAATGACTTGGCCAAGATCACGGAGCTGGGGACCAACTTGGTCCAGAACTGGCTTCCAGAATCCACCTAACATGATTAGAACCGAGAAACAAGGCACTCATTTCTAGTCTAACTAATTTTTAGTCTTACTAATTAGTCTTACTAATTTTTTTTTTTTAACATTTTAAGACAAGATTAGCAAACTCTTTCTGTAAAAGACTAGACAGTAAATATCTCAGGCTCTGTGGGACACATGGTCTCTCTCACGGCCACTCAGCTCCGCGGCTTGCAGGAGGCAGCTGCAGACAAGTGGGTAAATGAGTGGGTGAGGCATGTACCAATAAAACTTTATTTACAAAATAGGTTGCCGGCCAGATTTGGCTCCTGCTTTAAAATAAATAAAATTATTCCTTCCTAGAGCAAATGCACATGTAAATAAAATATATAAAGTCCATGCTTTTGTTTCTAGGGTAAAGACAGAATATGATAGCCATATGTCACAGGGATGAGGGAAATATTTTAAGGATTCTAGCACTAGAGTATATATTTATATACACGATAAATGTGTAAGGTCTGCACATTTCCTTCAAAACTCACCTAATGTATACATTTTTATTAGTTAGGGAGGTCAATATGTCTATCGTAAATACATTTTAAAATTCCTTCCTACATATTCTGTCTATTGGGATTATTTATCATGCCCTGTTCTCTGGCCTAGAGCCAGGAGGAATATGGGAGTTTTAATACCTTTAATCCATTACATGGATTTTTTTAGAGCTCCATAAGACAAAATAAAAAGCAGTCTCATGGTGATATATGCAATAAACCTGATATGCCACTTAATATTTCATGTTCCATTCTACATTTCACCTGTGACGGTTTCCAGCTCTGAATGTACAAAATGACATAGTTTCAGCCACCTTTTTGCTCCAGCCTTTTGCTGTTGTTGTTTAGAGAACTGACAATCCATAAACAATAAATTTCACTCTGGACTTTGAGGCGTGATTACTATTTTTCCCCAACACTCTGAATAAGTCCTGAAATAAATGGTCGCTGACATATGTCTTCCAGTGTATGGCACTGTGGATGTATTAGGCCACGTGACTGTGTATTGAAAGAGGCGTGCATTTCTTTCTAGTTAGTATGTAGGTGGCCTCCAAAGAGGGCCTGCCCAGGGACCCACACCTCCAGGGAGCATCACATCTCTGGGTGGGCCCTTCCCCTTTCATCTGGGCTGCCACTTTGATTTCTTTTTGATCAAAGGGATATGGCAAGAGTAACAGTGTGACACAGGAGGCGGGATCCGAGAGGCTCCTGTCTGCATCTCCTGGAATGCTCACTCTGGGAGAAGCCACGTGAAGAGCTCAGGGACCCCACACTGTGAGGACGCCCACGTCACAGGAGGCCGTGTGAAGAGAGAGGCTCCTCCAGAAGCCTCAGCGGAGGACCTGGGCAGGACATGGAGAAGCCCACCGCGAGCAGCCAGCCTCCTGCGGCCGCAAGAGGGGTCCAGCTCAGCACCACCCGCCTGCAGCCACGGGAAAGCGCCCAAGGGAGGCGGAGCCTTGGAAGGGAGTAAGGCGCTGGGCTTCAAGGCACACCTACCTGAAACTCATTCTACAGCTATCATTAACTAACGGTGCTACGTGGAGCTATGAAGGGCCTGTGGAAAGAGCCCACCTCACTCTTTCAGAATCTGGGAGACAGTAACCTGACATCGCGCCCACTGATGCACATCCACTTTCCAGCCAGTTACAACAGCGATGGAGCAATTCCTTCTAAAAATAAGGAATTAGGGAGTTCCCTGGCGGTCCAGTGGTTAGGACTCCGAGGTCACTGCTGGGGCCCTGGGCTCATTCCTGGTTGGGGAACTGAGACCATACAAGTTACACGGTGCAGCCAAAAAAAAATAATTTTTAAAAAAATAAAAATAATTAATTGAGGAATTCTGGATTAAAAAGAGCATGATAATTGGTCAGTTATGAATTCAAAGACTGTGATGATTAAGATAGAATAAGGCTCTTAAAAAGTAAAGAAAAAAAGAAGTCTACTGTAATGCAATGGGTCTATTCTCCTCCAACTGCTCGTAAAGCTCATTCCTATCCACCTGAGCCCACATGTGAACACCGCCTGCCTGTCACCTGCACACACCCTCTTTTATTTTGAGATGCAGATGCCTGCTTCTTGGGTCGTTATGTTTTTATTTGTTCCTCCAGGGGACAGACTGAATTCTCCTCCCCGTGCTGGACACTGCAACTCAAACTAATAGCAGAAAACCCTGCGGGTGACAGCCAGAATACTCACTTGATACCCACTAAAGGAGGGTTTAGATCACTTGCTCTCGGTTACCTTTCGTGAAACATCTGTTTCATATGAGCCCGTTAAAAGTGCATACATCTGTAAATGACAAGCCCGTGTGTGCACATAATTTAATGAATTAGGACATAAAAAGGAATTGAACAGTAGGGCACAGCAATTAGAGTAACTGCCCATTTTGTTAAAAATACGTATTGTTTCCAGCTTTCACTTGAAAACCCTTTCATTAATCCTCTGGGTTCTGAGACTTGCAACCTCGCTCCGTCCCTCTCCCTGCAAAGACAATGGGGGTTTACTTCGCAGAATTGGCAGAGGGAAGCAACTCCAACATCACACAAAGCTAGAGGGGGGCCGTGCCCCATTCTCTCCCGCCTCACAGATCCGGGCGCCCAACTCCTCTGTCCAGGGAGTCTCATCTGGAGAATGGAGCCACAACAGCGCCCTTCTCTTCAGGCTGTTGTGAGGATGAGAGGACAGAACTCGTTTTACGCTCTTGGCATAGTATGCAGGTAACACACACTTCACAAATATGAACCATGATGATGGCGGTTGTTCAATAAAAATCAGTCACAACCTGAAACCATTCGAGGGGGAAAAAAACCTTGGTTCAGAAATTTATCTTGGTGGAACAGACTTGAGTTACCAAGGGGGAGGGGTGTGGCGAAGGGAAGGATTGGGAGTTTGGAATTAGCAGATGCGAACCACTGTATATATTAATAGAACGGATTAAAAAGCAAGGATCGGCTGTACAGTACAGGGAACTGCATCCAATATCCTGTGATACCATAATGGAAAAGAATAGCAAAAAAGATACACACACACACACACAAGATACACACACACACACGATATACACACACACACACGATACACACACACACACACACGATACACACACACACGGCTTCCCAGGTGGCACAGTGGTAAAGAATCCGCCTCCCAATGCAGGTAGATTCGGGAGACACAGGTTTGATCCCTGGGTCTAGAAGATCCCCTGGAGGAGGAAATGGCAGCCCACTCCAGTATGCTTGCCTGGAGAATCCCACAGACAGAGGAGCCTGGTGGGCTACAGCTCGTGGGGTCCCAAAGAGTCGGACATGACTGAGCAACTGCGCATGCACACACACACACACACACACACACACACACACACGTCACTTTGCTGTACAGCAGAAATTAATCCAACTTTGTAAATCCAACTATATTTCAATAAAAGAAAAATTTTAAACAGCTTTTCTTGATGGTTGACTTGGTCTTTCTTCTATCTGATTTCTTCACCCCCTTTCTAGGGATGAACAGAAAAAGGAAGGGAGGCAGGAGCGGCAAGGTGAATGGGAAGGACGATCAGAAATTCTGTTCCAGAGACAGCCCAGTGAGTGCAGAAGCCCACGGAAACACCCCACTCTCATATTTGCAGGCCAGTTTTCCAGCTGACGTGTTTATGAGGGCTTGCCATCACAGCCAACGTGGCCCTCCCAAGTTCTAGACACCCCCTCAAGTCTGCTTCAGGTGTTTTGAGTGACCCTCAAATATACAAATAAACGAAAGCAGAGGCCACCTGAGACGTTCTGAGTTTCCAGTTCGTCTTCCCTGAACCATATTCAGGTACCTCCCAAGGCCGTCCTGCGCGCCCGGCCCTGGGTTACCGAGCAGCGCAGACAGGCAGAAGGCGCTGTGGGGAGAGAAAGCACGCGCTGTCCAGAGCACACACCGAGGCTTCCACAGAGCGCAGCCTACTATTCCTCTCCGCCTCCCTGCAGTTCACCATGCTTAAGCAGAGTTAAAACCGGCTGGAAAAGGCTGGAAGAGACGGCGTCCATTTGAAACCCATGCAGGCGTGCAGCGCGGGACTAGAACTCATCCTCTCCCTTGCAAGGAGCAGCATTCAAGCCCAGTCCACAGGGATTCTGGGCAAGTCTTGGTTGAACTCTGCAAAATGCGCATTAGCAAAATAAGTGCTAAGTCTTTGGCAAGCCCCAGGAAGAATAGTGCCACCCAGAAGGAAAACAAGTTAAACACTGGCTGAAATCACAGCCCTCCAGAATTCTGTTTACATTCTCCTGCAGTCTATTTACGGGCTACATAAAGAGATAATTGGAGCTATTTGAACAGCAATAGAAGAGGTGAATAAAGGCTGAAGGAAAAGGGAAATAAAGAGAATGTACAAATATTGAAAAAATATTAATAGCTGAGTTTATAGGGCTGTGTCGTTCAATGCAGTAGCCACTAGCCACATATGGCTACTGAAAGTTAATTGAACTAAAATTAAATACAATAAAAAATCCAGTTCCTCAGACACATCGGCCACATTTCAGGTGCTCAACAGCCTCACGTGGCCAGCCATCGTTGTGTCAGAAACACAATTACGGGTGGCTCCCATCCTCGCAAAAAATCTTACCGGAGAGACCAGGTACCTGGGACCTTAAGGGGTGACGTGCCTGACCACCTACATCCGCAGACTTAACCATGGTTAACTGAGGGCTGATCAGGTACCACACCTGCTGTGCTGACAGACCGCTATTGTACTGGGAAGACAGAGGTAAAGGACACCATATCTGACCTCAAAGGCTTCCCAGGTTGCTAAGGGGACACAATCCAGGTGGCTCAGTGGTAAAGCATCTGCCTGCCAGTACAGGAGAGCTAGGTTCAGTCCTTGGGTCAGGGAGATCCCCTGGAGAAGGAAAGGGCAACCCACTCCAGTACTCTTGCCTGGGAAATCCCAGGGACAGAGAAGCCTGGTGGGTTACAGTCCATAGGGCTGAAAAAAGAGTTGGGCACGACTTACAACTAAACAACAACAATGACAGAGTTTGCAAGGTAAGCATTATGGACCCATTGTACAGACGAAAACAATCAAGGCAACGGCAGAAGCTGTGTAGGAAGAGTGCCCAGCTTCACTGCACCATGGGGTCCACACAGGAACACAGGCAGCATCTACCCAGAACGCTCTACATGACCCATGGATAGTGACCTCAATTCACCCATCTGCCTCCTCAAAATCTGTAATTCAACAATTAGATTTCAAACAAAAGAAACAGGTAGAACACGGTATATAAAAATCCCAAATACAGAACAATATATTGCACTTGAAACATCCAATCACTCCTTCATATCTGCGGGACCCTGGTTCCAGGATCCCTGTGGACACCAAAATCTGTGGATGTTCACGTCCCTTATATGAAATGGAATAGAATTTGCATACAACATTCACATCCTCTGTATACTTTAAATCGTCTCTACTTATAGTGCTTAATACAACATAAGCACGAAGCACATAGTTACAAACACAATGTAAATACAGTGCAAATAGTTGCCAGCTGTGCAGCAAAATCAAGTTTTGTTTTTTGGAACTTTCTGGAATTTTTTGCCCTATTTTCCATCTGAGATTGGCCCAATCAGTCAATGTGGAACCTGCGGATATGAAGAGTCAACTATTTGAAACCACAGAAATAAGGGCATTATGTGAGGCAAACCGCCATCATGATGATTAATGTAAACTTCGTTAAATAGTCACAATTTTCATAGGTTTGTTGTTGCTGTTGAGTCGCTAAGTCGTGTCTGACTTTTTGTAACCCCATGGACTACAGCACGCCAGGCCTCCCTCTCTTTCGCTATCTCCCAGAGTTGGCTCAAACTCATGTCCACTGAGTGGAAGATGCCATCCAATCATTTCATCCCCTGTCACTCCCTTCTCCTCCTGCCCTTAATCTTTCCCAGCATCAGGGTTGTTTCCAAACAATCAGTTCTTCGCATCAGGTGGCCAAAGTATTGGAGCTTTAGCTTCCATGGGTTTGGGACCCTAAAAACAAGCAGATACTGAAAGTAGGTGGCAAATACCAAAGTATAAGTTTTTCAGTATTTCCTAGAAGTTTTTCTTTTCAGTAATGGAAGATACAGTAGTGCTGTTTAAGAGGTACCACCGCTGCTGTCCATCTCCAGATGAGGGCTCTGAGCAAGCTGCAAGAACAAGAAAATCTTTCGCATCTCTCAGTTCAGTTCAGTTCAGTCACTCAATCGTGTCTGACTCTTTGCGACCCCATGAATCGCAGCACGCCAGGCCTCCCTGTCCATCACCAACTCCCGGAGTTCACTCAGACTCACATCTATCGAGTCGGTGATGCCATCCAGCCGTCTCATCCTCGGTCGTCCCCTTCTCCTCCTGCCCCCAATCCCTCCCAGCATCAGAGTCTTTTCCAATGAGTCAACTCTTCGCATGAGGTGGCCAAAGTACTGGAGTTTCAGCTTTCATCTCCTTTCAAACCCTCAGTCCTGACTCAGACTCCTGTGAGCCACAGAGGGACCAGGTCAGTGCAGACTCTGACAACAGACAGGATGGAAGACAGAAGGATGGGGAACAAACCTCATCCTAACTTCTTGCACAGTTTAAAAGGCTGTGTCTTTTATGAGAGAAATGATGGACTCAGAGGAAATTCTGTGGTCCAGTCCTTCACTTCTCTCCCACCTTTCTCCCAAACCAAAGCACTCCGTGGTCCACACGTGGTGTTATTAGGGCATAAACATTCTGCAGGAACCCCTCACTCCGCTGTCACACTGCTATCAAACTCACTTTCTCTGAGCCTCAGTTTTCTCTTCTGTGAAAAGAGGCAAATCATACCTGCCTCACGTGGCTGTCTGCGGTAATAACGTAGGGACATTAGAGTAGGGTCTCGTCAAGCGTTTAACCCGCCTAAAGAAGGAACCAAGAACCTACCGCCGCTCCTCAAGTTCTCTAAACCAGAAGACGGTCGCTTCTCTCGGGTTCTAGGGCACGGTGTGACGACCGCAGTGTAGACTGGACACGGCGCGTGCTCTTGGACCCCCCATGGAGAGGTGGCCCCATGGGCGCCGGGCGGGCCCAGCTGCTCCCCTACCAGCAGGCAGTCCCGGTGACCACGTGCCAGCTTTGCTCCAGCCTTTCCGAGGCCCAGGAGCTTCTGGGCCCCTCTCTCGGGTTACTGCCGCCATGCAGAGAGGAGCAGGAGGCACACGCCGTGACAGCCCAGCCGAGCTCTCTGCCCACAGCCAGCGTCCACTGCCAGCCCCGGGCGGCCAGCCCACGTTAGCCCCGCAGCCTCAGCGGACATCACCTGGAGCAGAAGATCTGCCCGGCTGAGCCCCGTCCATCCACAAAATATTGAGATAATATCCGTTAAATCACTAAGTTTGGGGGGCGCTTTGTTATACAGCAAGAAAGTCTCAAAAACAACCATAAATAAAAAGTGACACAATAGCCCACACGTGGAAACAGCCTGAACGTCCATCAGCAGATGCGTGGATAAAGAAGACGTGGTCTGTATACACAAAGGAATCGTCTCAGCCACAAAAAAGAGGGAAGCGATGCCATTTGCAGCAATATGAATGGTCCCAGAAATTACCATACTGACTGAAGTCAGAGAAAGACAAATATCATATGATATTACTTATATGTGGAATCTAATTTTTTTAAATGACGTAAGCAAACTTATTTACAAAACAGAAAACAGATTCACAGATTTCAAACACAAGACTTATGGTTACCAAGGGGGAAATTGGGGAGGGGATAAACTCGATAAATTAGGAGTTTGGGATTAACAAACACACACTATTATAGATGAAATAGATAATCAACAAGGACCTACTGTAGAGCACAAGGAACTCTACTCAATATTCTGTAACAGCCTATATGGGAAAAGAGTCTGAAAAGGAATGGATGCATGTATTTGTATAACTGATTCATTGTACACATGATTTTCCGTACACCTGAAACTAACACAGCATGGTGAATGAACTATACTCCAAGAAAACTTTTTTAGAAAGAAGTGATTTTTAAAAAAATATCTAATCAGACCCAACCCCCTAAAAACATTATTTAACAAACACTCCAGAAACATCCTGTGAGTCTTCAAGAAGCAGGTTCAGAAGGTATGCCCTTATTCCATCGCAGACGTAAAACTCTGCTTTGTAAACTGCAGTTACAACATACTTACGGTGGCTACACCCAGAAAAACCTCTTGCCTGCCTCTTGTGACAAAAATGTGTAACCCGGGTGATCCTCTCCTTAGGCACGAGCTCTGGTTCTCAGTGGGTTTAGCTCTGTCTGTAATCAAACCCACTTCCAAAGCCCCAAGGACATCCTTGCGTTTGTGCCACCGCGGGGCCCTGTCACGGTGGCGTGTGTACACAAGTGTCTCTCTTACGTGCAGACTCCAAACAGCAAGAGAGGCGTGGACTTCACCTTGGGGGTCCCTCCCCTGCCACCGGGACATGTTGGGGGGAGCCTGGCATATGGCAGACACCCAAGAGCCATTTGTTGAACGGGCCTTTGCAAGATCTAACCCATCCCGGAATGACAGAGCCCTGGGTGAAGCATGCAGTGACAACTTCGAGGGTGACCACGCTCAGGGGTAAAAGCCAGCTGTTTGCACTCAGTCCCGGGGCTTGGTGAAGAGATGCCACCGCATCGAGACCGCAGCGCTACCTGCCTGACAGGGGAAGTACTGTCCCCATGGGGCACAGACAGAGGAACCATCTCACGCAGGAAAGAGATGCCAGCTCGGCTGACGCCGTGGCTGTTGGCGAAGGCAGGCGAGCCACAGCCTCGCGCTGAAAGCAGAGGAGGACGGCTCAGGGACCTCCGTGTGTCTTCAGGGCAGGGCAGAAGCCTCCTTGACGTTATCTCTAATCTTGCTACAAATCCTGCGATGTCCCATTTCGTGGCTATAGAAATTGATCCTGTGTCCAGACGGGCTATTCCTAGGGCCAGGCGCAGCGCGGGGACTGCAGGTGGAGAGATGCTCACAGAGTTATGTATGTGCTGGGCAGGCGGAGAGGCCGCCGTGAAATTCTCGGAGTGACGACCCCACAGCCCCAGGGCTGAGAGCCAGGAAGTCACTCCACCCACCTCTCCAGAGCGATCCCCATGTACAGGTGGCAGCGGAACTCCTGGGAGGCTGCTTACAACCTGTGCCTTTAGAAACCCGTGGCCCACGCAGCAAAAGACGACTTCTGCATCCTCCAGCTTTCCCAGCACATCCAAACCCGCTTGCCGCGTCTCTGCTTTCTATTGTTCCCTCTTATAAGCAGGGCCCCAGTGAACAATTAGAGCTTTCAATAAATAATCTCTAAGCACATTCATTTGATTGACTGTTATTTGATACAGCAGTTAGTTTCAATGGGGCAGTTAATATTGATCACATAAAGTACTCCAGACAAACATGAAACAGTTCCAGAACTCCATGGATTATTACCCTTTATCTGCCAGTCATCTGGGTTACTTGTAATGGTCACGGAATTTAAAATCAATAATAACAATTAGTGTTCTGTACACCAAAACGGATGGATCATGGGAAATGGGTTTTCCTAGAAGATCAGAGGTAAAATGGGCCTGTCCCTTGGAAGGCGGCTCTCTGGATTTCCAGTCCATACTTGGCAAGGTACATCCAGCCAAGTCTTCAGCACAGGCAGCAAGCAAGAGAGCACTGGATTTAGGAGACGTGATCATAAAAACGCAGGTGAGACCCCTGATAGTCTTAATCCAAAAGGATGAAGCGTAAAAGATAAAAAGTGATCAAAATGAGTGCTAACAAACGTAGTAAAATTAATGGGACTGGCAATATACTTCCTCTGAGAGATGCTTCTAGCTACCTTTTCCCGCTTCCGATTCACAGGCATTAATCATGATTTTTTTTTTTAATAAAATGGCAACAGCGGTATTTTAGCTCTATGGCCCCACTACTGTAAAGTCTGGATAATTAAAATGCAAAGCAACAGAGAAATGTTTCATCGTTAAACTGTAACCAGCACACTATGTGAAGTCATCCATCCCAAAGACTTGTTTTTCATCAATTATTTGTTATTTATCTGATGTAAATATAAGAAGGACTAATTAAAATGTATGCCTTTTTATACAGCTTCTTGTCATTAAAGCCAATGAAAGCATTCTGAGGACCATAATGAAATAATTATGTTTGCCTTTAAGAATTCTCTTCAATAACACATGGCAGTACTGAGCTAAATTAAAACATCAGGAACTAAATTTCGCTTGCCTCCATTTCCATTTTAGTTAATTACACCCTCAAGCTTTCCAATAGGCCAGACCCTAAAAAATCTTTTGAAGCTGAAACAGCCATTTTGTAATCATGAACTTAAATGACAAGACGAAGGTACTGTAGCCCCAAAAGCTTTCACATTTTTGAGACAAGGGATTTATTACCGAAGTCTTCATTTGCTCTGAAAATTAGAGAAGTATTAGGATGAATGTGATTCAAATCTTCATTTTCCAGTTAGCTGATGCACTCGTCTTATCTGGTCTTATCTGCCATCATTTCTACCACAGTATTCTAAATTTAGCTATTTTTTGATAACATTTAATCTGTGACCAATATTAACTGATCAATATCAACAACCACAACAAAAACATTTCACTATATCTGAGTCAAATTAGGAGAAGAACTCCTTATTCAATACTAAAACCTAAAAAAAAAAAAAAAAAGCATAATCTTTAACAGTAGACTATGATGGCAGGAACTTGAAACAATCAACTACGATCCTTTCATTAGAATTTGACCGTCTCCAAACTTCAAATTGCAGACACTAATAAAGGCTAAGTTTTTTTTTCCCCTTAAATCGAGTTTAGGAGAAAAGGACGAAGGCAAGAGGAAAGAAAAAACTGCCAGGTGGTGTCAGGGCTTTAACCTGCTGTCAGATGCTGCTGATGGGGGTGGGAACTTGGAGTTTAGGAAAGTAAACAGGAGTCCCAGGGATTAACTCTGACAATGTGAATTCCCGCCCATTTGGTTCTACGTGGGGAGTTGGCAGGATTCACGGGGATAATATTTGGTGCCTGCTGGATAGACCGTCTTAGGAGACATCAGAGGGAAGCCGTTCACAGCTGGAAAACGAATACCCAGTGCATGACAACCTAAAACTGCGATTATAATCGAGAGTCTGCTCTTATTAAACCCCCGCCCCGGCAAGCTATTCTTTGTCCTGTTCGGAGAAACCTCCTTTGGGAAAGGAGGGACACTGTCACCCAGGATCAGCCCTGTTCAATTAGCTGCCCGCCCCCCCAAGCGGGCCCGGCTTCACTCCATCAGCGGGGAGCCTGGGCCCCGCCAGAGGAAACGCTCCTCGGGGCGGGGTCACCTCCTGACGTCAGTTCCTGTTATCCCGCCTTATCGTGCTGGGGACCAGGAGTCTTATCTTACTGAAAGGCCCCCACCCGGCTCCCCACCCTGCCAGGCCAGAGAAAAAGCAAGTCAGCGGTTCCACTGCCTGCTTGAATTCCCACTTATTTGTCTGGGAGCTCCAGACAAATAACAGAATACCATACCTGCAAACACATACTCTACTGCTGCCTGGGTGGAGAGAACTTTTTGCAACTTTTATTTTTTATTCATTAGAAGGGGTTCAGGGGTTGGGATGGGGCGGGAATGGTGCTTCTTAATGATGAAGGAAGGAGGCAGGAAGGAAAAGAGGAGCGTCCAGGGCAACATACTGAGTGATGAGGCTGTTATTAGATCTTACAGATGGGCAGGCTATCTCATCTCCTATTTAACAAGAGGTGCTTAGGCCAAGCCACTTACAGACAGGATGCTGATAAATCTGAAACTGGAGTTAACTCTCCTCTCTCCATCGCCTCCACCGTCAACTTTTTAAGAAGAAGCTGGCTAAGAGCTGTTACAGCTTTGTACACAGGGATTTAGTGTGTAATTCCACTCCTCCAGCACTCCCAATACACACACGAGGCATCAGAACCTTGGTCATAGTACTTAAATCCATATTGCAAGGGACGCCTTCTAGTTACAGATCTACACTTTGCCACAGAAGGAACTCATGTTCAGAAGAACGACCCAGAAGCCCGGGCGATCTGCCGTTACAATGGAAAAATTAAGCTGGGAGTGAAAGCTGCAGTTACCCTGACCATAGGATCCAAACAAAGGCTTTCTGTGCGGCTCCTGGGTTCAAGGGGCAGCACTGGGAGATGTCGTAATGCTGGAATATCTGGCATAGTTCTGTGACTTCTGTGGGAATTGTGGCAAGTGTATTTGAAAGTGGCTTATCCTAGAAAAGCTGAGATGTATGATAGCCATAACTACCCTGTAATTTGAAAGGCAAGATTCCACATTAATATCTTTTAGAAAGATTTTCAGCCAAGATTTTTCTGATTAACTTTCATCAAAAAAACTCCCATTCCTGAAATAACTATTTAATTGATAGTTAACTGAATTTATATGAGAACATTTAAAGTATAAAACTGTCATTTAAGGATAAATTTATTGGCACTTATACGTAACTCAAACCCTATGGAAGAGTCTTTTTTAAGATGCCCTAAAATGAACACTGCATTTACTATTCTGTAAATCCTATTGGACTCGAAGGGTTTTCTGTTTTGCAATGTGCTTTTACATCTTCATCTTCCTCTCAGTAATTTTAGTTTAAAAAATCCCCAGCCTTTAAAAAACTGTTTTCATTTTATAAAGATTATAAACTCCTTGAGTGCAGAATTTATAATCTTCATCTACCATGTATTTCTCTTCTGAGATCATCTATTGATTACATTCCACAAGAATGTACAAAGGAGAAAACAGTAAGATTCTCTTTCCTACTTAGCCATCTCAGGAGCTTAACATGTTGAAGGGAAATTATAAGAACCTGATACCCAGAAGAACTTTCTTTTCTGCTTTAAAGCAAAGTTCATGATGATACTGACTGGTTATATATACATGGTCAGAGCCAGGCCTCAAAAATGAGGAGAAAAACTTCTGATTCAGATCACCTAACCTATCAGAAATTGCCATTCTGATCATTTATCGACTAAGAAAAAAAACCAGGAAGGCCAGTGTGCGTGTGAGGGCTTTGCGTTTGGGCTGCGAAATCCAATGCTGCCCGGGGTTTTCCCATCCATTCCACAGCCCAGGTTTAAGGACACTCACGTCTCCTTCTGGTATTTCCACCTACTTTTTAGAATCTCCCCTTTTCTGGTAATAACATTTACTTATTCATTTTTTTCCCCAAGTTGCACATCAGTGCCTCCCTACCAGAAGTGCTGACTTATCTGGATACTGACAAAATTTTAGTATTGTTTTCTTCCTACGGGGAAGGAAAACTTAGTGAGTCTTCCACTTGCTTTCAAACGGACCTATCCTGCACTCCCTGAGATGTAAGCAGAATTCCCTTTTCTTCTCTTTTTTCTGATGGTGTTGGTAACCACTGACATGCGGCAGAGAAGCAGAAAATTATGTCCTACTTTAGAAAAACAATTAAGCCTTTTCACCGAAATATTTATTCAAAACCCCATTCAATTCATACGGTGGCTGTCAGGCTTTATTTAGTCTCTCTTTCAGAGGGTATCTTTGATTTTGCCACTTTGACCCCAATTTATATCTCACTAGGAGAGGATTTAGATACTGTTTAATACCGAAAATTCAGGTCCCGGCACTTTGGGAAGGGTACTTCTTGCCTTCTTTCATTGTACATTGATAGTTTGTTTTTAAAAACAGATGATTTCTCCTTGTTGGAAAAAAAAATCTTTTCTCCTTTGTTTTTTGATGAGTAGGGAGAAGACAGGGAAAAGGGCCAAGAAGTTGTCACACTCATGATTTCACTGAAAGCAACTGCTATATTTAGACCACAAATATTAGGATTTATCCTATGCCCACTGAGCAATTAATGCTGAAAACATCTGGAGCAGCCTAAACCCAAGATAATCCAGGAGGCATCTGAATAGAAACTCAGTGACTCCCAACACCTCCAGGGGCAGTCTTAAATCGTATTATTCATACCACATGCCCTCCGTAACTTGCTACTCCTGACTTTGAATTTTTAGAAGCAATTCACAGGCCGTACTCCAACCGACAGCTGGTTGGCATATCACTTTTCTGTCTTTAGAATTAAAAAGGAAAATAAAAAGAATATTCTAACACCTTTTAAGGAATGCTTCTGGTATGGTTTACATTCAAAGGGTTTACTCCAATTACTACACATACACAGACACACACTCACACCATAAAAAAAAGTAAAAAGTAGGGATCTCAGAGTAGAAAACAGTTTGGGTTAAAGTTTCGTACTATTTTTCCCCTTCTTGCCCACTGCTTCCTCTCTGTTAAGAGCACAAACAGATCTGCTTCTTGTCAAAACAGTCATTAAGTAAAATGGAAAAGGCTGCGGGGTTTTTTGTTGTTTGTACTTACACAAACGGAGCCCTAATATGCTTTTACTTCAAAAGCCCTAACTGGCTGCGCCACCCTGAGCCAAACACCGCATGGCAGAGCTTTGTTAGAACTTTTATTTATGCTTAAAAAATGCAATCACTTGAACAACTAAACTGACCCATCAAAAGCCCTCCAACTCTGCAGGGGCATAAGTGATATTTACATTCTATTCATGTAACCTGGAGCGGGGGGGTGGGGGGTTGAAACCCTTGTGAAACTGACCACAGCAAGCACTAATTGCCCTGCTTACAAAAATAAAGACACTGAAATTTTTGAAATCCCTTTGTCAGATGCCTTTATTTACTTTTTTGAAGGCAAGTTTCTTTGATTAGCTGGACTTTGCTGTTATCAACACTTCTTGCTTATCGGCTGGCCCTAGGTGAATGACACATTCACCACCCGCTCTCCCCAGATAAGGCAAATCCCTTGTTTAACTTGTTCAAGAACAAACAAAGCTTCTCCCCCAACTCCTGCAACTTAATAGGCACTTTTGGAGGGTTAATTACAAAAGGAAGAATGTCTACTTGTAAAACCTCTATTAGGTCTAATAGCTTGATGCCAGGATCCCAGCATTCTTTTTTCCTTCCTTAAAAAACGTTTCATTAAAACTTTCTCTCACAAGAAAAAAGTTTGAGAGGGCTCTAGTTCCCTGAGATTCCAAATGAAACTGTTCATACTGTTTTAATTGCTACAGAGGGATTAAAAGATCCCTTGGTAAGTTGGAAAATTATTTTGTAACAATATCTTCGAGCTCTTCAGAAAGAAAACAGGCACCAGGAAAGTAAAGCCATTTCAAGAGCAGCTAACTGAGGGCACCTTCTGAAAATATATATATATATATTTTTTTTTTTTTACCCTGGTTACGGCTCTACGAAATACTAAGTCAGACAGCTAGACTGTTGGCATCCAATGGTTATTGATTTTTCAGCTACAAACCTGTTGATTTCCTGGCCCTGGAAGCAAGTCTTTATTCTTAAGAAAAAGTTTCAGAAGAGGGCGGTTTAAATCTTGTCATTGTCCTCTCTTCCTCTCCTTTTTCTTCCCTTTCTTTAGAGAAGCCATCATGTTATTAGGAAAACTCAATTTCTTCCAGTTAAACTTTGACCTCTTTGAAAACAAAGATTTAAAATGTCATTTTCAGGCTAATGCTCCAATGAATTGTCAAATAAAGTACTAAAAACATTTTGATAGATAGCGGAGCCATTTATCTAAATCACTGTCAGGGCAGCAATGCATCCCGCAGGCTCCCACTGCAGACACCCGAAGGTGGGGTTTTCTGGGACTGCTGCTCATTTCTCAAGCCTGCAGCCAGGCTACTGTTGACCGGTGCGGGCCTCGGCACCCCGTCAGCATCAGATAACCAAATAGTCAATATTTTTTTAAAAACTGGGCTACCCCACTTATGTTTCCCTTCCTTTAGCGAGCGTCCAGGTTCCCGGCTGAATTGCAAGATATGGAAATAATGGATGGCTCAGCCCAAGGGGTGTTCATGGCCAGTAGTTTTCTAGCAAAACAGCAACTTCTTAGAGCAACAAAGTGCCTCGGAAAGGTGGCAGCAGGGTCAATGCTAAGAAATATTGCCTTTCCTCCGCAAGGAAAACACTGGAGGCAGCAGCTTTAACTGGTGGTTTGTGAACTTCAGGAGCAGCAGCCACCTCAATTAGGCCAAGTTCCTTGCGAGGAAGATGTCATATTTTAATTACTTTGGATTGTTGAAACACACAAGGGGGATATATATATATATATATAGCCAGCAGTCAATCCAAAGAACAGCAAAGTGAAATTCCCCTCTGCATACATCTAAGTAAAAACTGTACAAATGTGTCAAACGGCCTCACTTGAAGAATGTTTCAAAGTCCTGTGGTCATCCTCTACTTTTCCCTTCTCCGCGCCCACATTTTTTTTTTTTTTACACTATTTTCAAGGCACGGTGGGGTTGGTAAGGAGAGGAGCAGGAGTCTGGAGGGGTTGTTTGGGAAGAAAACATCTAACAGGAAATTTTCAGCAGACGTAGTCAATATGCACACCAGCACAGCACACCCTTTCAGCATTAAATCATTAAAGCCTTTGTCTGGCTAGCCTGCAGTTTGTTTCCAGTGTCTTTATTGCATGCAAGAGAGACAATTCTTTTTTTTTTTTTTTTTCTGGGTAGAAGAAGGGAAAAAATAAACCTACATTGAGCAGTGTGCCGATGCTGCCATTCGGTTTGGGTCAATCCACTGAAGCATGCTTTGAGAGCCTTCTCCTGGAGCATGCAGGAAGACGGGCTCGCAGTGTAGAAATCCAGGATTCGCCCAGGACTCACTGACAGGACATCCATACAGTCAAACATGATCTCCCCTGCACCGAATGTCTGCAAAAGTGCTTATCCTCTAGGTGTGGAGGCAAATGGCATAGAAAAGTCCACCCAACTCCATCAAACTCTGCCCCCTTTTTGGCACGTAGGCTGTTGGTCTTTTTCCCAGCCTCGAATCATGAATTATGACAGACAAGCCAGCTAAAAGCCTGTAATTGATCCAAATGATCATTTACCATTTTCCAGGCTTGCTCGGCCAATCCAGCCGGGGCGGGGGGTTCCCAGAAAGATCCCACGCTCTCCTTCCAAGCGGACGCCTGCAAAAAGCCTTCGGAATGCGGTGCGGCTCCTACCCGGACGGTGCCCAGACCAGCCCTGCCCGGCTCGCGCGCGTCCTCGGCATCCGCGTCCTCGGGCGGCTCGCGCGGGGACTCTGGTCCCCCCTTTGGCAAAGAATAGACCCTCCTGCCTCTGAACAGCTCACTTCCTACTACTTCTGTCACACAGAATGAAAGATTGAATTGCCTAATATATGCGAGTGAACTTTCGGTGAACCCTTCCCGGGCTGCTAACCTTCAAATGACCCAGCGAGTCTGACATCACCAGCTCCCAGGATTCTCACAGAGCCGAGCACTCCCAGCAGCCCCGCCGCGCGGGCGGCCCGCGGCCCGGGCGCGCGCTCCTCCCGCCCCGCGCCTCCGCTCCGAGCGCGCGGGGCCGGGGCCGGGGCCGGGGCCGCCGGGGGGAGCGCGCGGGGCCCGGGCGGTCCCGGGAGGAGCGCGCGGAGCCGGAGCCGCGGGGAGGAGCGCGCGCGGAGCGGGAGACACCGGGAGCACGCGGGGCCGCGAGCAGCCGCCGGCACCGGGACGCGGCCCCGGGCCCGCCGCCCGCCGGCTCCCGCCCTTTGCGCCCGGGCTGTCGGGGGCTCCGCTTGGTTTCGCGCCCCCACCCTCGCCCGCCCCCGGCCCAGCCTTGACATTCCTCGGTGCGCCTGTCCGTCTGGTAAATGCCTCGTAACGTGAGTGTTTTTCCACTCCTGCAAAAACACCGCAAGCCCTAAACTGGAGCACGGAGAGGAGTCGCCCCTCGGGGAAGCCCGGGTCCAGAAACTTTCCATTTGATAGTCTGTTTCTCTCTGTCCCTTGCGGGCCAAAGGGGGCTATATTGGCTCGGAAGTAAAATTCCGGCTTTCTGGATTCGTTTCTTAAAAATTGTCCTGAGTCTACACGCAGCATATGAAGGAGCCGAGAAGGAGTTCCTCCCGCCCCAAACACGTGCAATCACGCGAATATGCAGGGTTTCATAAAACACTGTGATCGAGAGTGTGCATGCGGGAGTCAGACTGAACAAGGTTCCAATCCAGCTCAACCTCTGAGCAGCTGTGTGACCTGGGACAAAGATCTCACCTTCCGGGGCCTCAGCTTGCTCATCTGTAAAATGGGAATATAGGACTGCCGACAGCAGTGGGTTGCTGTGAGGACGAAGAGTCACGGCGCTTGCGCGGCCTACAGCACACCTCTCAGGGCAGTCCGCTGTGACTCTTCTCAGGGAGGCTCAGGGCTGCCTGAGGCCCACTGCTCAGAATCAGGACTAGAACCCAGCTCCCCGGAACCCCAGGCCGGAATGAAAATCACTTTTCTCTTCTGGAATAGCGGGTGGGTGACCCCTCTCACCACACCCGCCACTCCTGTACCCCTTCCCCGACTCCCACCACCGCATAACTCAATGCAGATTTTGAGAACTGATTGTGTCAAAGTTTTCTGTTTCCAAGGGCTGCTTTTCACCCCTCCTAGCCCCTCCGAACTTGGCTATTTATTAGAAGATAGTCATTTTAAGAAAAAGGATTTTTTTTTTTTTGACATCTCCCACACCGACCGGGGGAAGGAAAAGCTTTTCAGCCATCACTGAGGACAGACACGGTGTTTACAAATACACCCAGGCAGACAGCTGTTAAAGGGAGAGCCAGTCCACCCTGCAGCCATTTTGCACAACTTGCTTAAAGGATGCAAGGGGACATCAAAGAAAAGCAGCTCCGGGAGGGATTAAAACACCCTTGGTGATCCAGTGCCCCTCCACTGCGGCCCGCGGGTTCTCTCACAAAGCGGGGAGGGCGAGTGGGCGGGCAGGGGGCCGGCTTCCTCGCCCCTCCCAGGGAAGGGCGGCTGCCGGCTCCTTTCGTGCGCGGGCTGGAATGCGCACTGGCATCCAGGCCTTTAAAAAGCCTGCCGGGTACCCACCCCGTGCTGCTCGGCTAGCACAGTTGTTAAGTGGCACTCACGGCGTACATGAAATCTATGTATTGCGCACGCTTACCAAGTCATAGACCCTTTTAGGAAGGTACATTTGAACAGTGTTCAGCCCAGCAAGCTCAGCTCTTGCAACTGAAAAGTCTCGGGTGATAAAAAAGGTATGGTTTTGCTGAAACTCCAGGCTTGTTATTCTCTTTTTTATATGGTCATCATTTTGTAACAGAGCTTTATTACAAGAAATCCTTTAAGTACAAAGAAAACACACATTTTAAGCAAGGAGGAGCACAGAAGAATTTACGAAACATTTGGTAACACTCCTGTCATGAAGACCGTTGCAAAGACACACAAAGCACACGTCCTGTGCCAGCTGCTAGGTGGCCACGACTTAGCGACTAAACCACCACCACGAGACTTACAGCTCCAAATGCTGATTTAAGGTCCTGAGAATTCCTTGGGAACTGGACTTATTTTGTATAAGATGGGTGAAAAGTCCTTAGGGGGGTGGTGCGCAGCTATATCTAAAGTATAGCTGAAAGAGCCAGGTTAGAGAGAAGAAACCGCCGTGTCCAGGTTTCTGCACAGGTTGCCTATGGCACTTAAACTTGCTCAGCATCCTTCCAAAGGGTCGGGTGCACTGGTCTCGAGGTAGTGAACTTGCGGGCAGGGCCCCCCAAATTCTGTTCATTCCTTAAGCTACAGTTTCAGCCTCATCCAGGAAGGGAGGCAACTGTTCCCACATTTCTTTCCTCAATACTCTGTCACGGCACAAAAACAATAACAGAGGTAGGGGTGTGTGTGTGTGTGTGTGAGAGAGAGAGATTTGGAGATTGGTATTCTCTTTCTTTGTACAAGAAGACCTTGTTTCTATTCACCTTGGAGCCCAGTGTTCTTAACTGTAGAGAAATAAACTTGAGGCTTGAAATGAATGATCAGTGCTTAAATCCTTGTGCATAGGATATTATGGTTTTTTTTTAATATAGTGCAACAGTATTCACTAGTCAATCTATCATTGCTCACCTTGAAGTGACTAGGTGGATAGCAACTCTTAGAGTTATCATTTAATACAAGCATAATTGAAAAAGTAGCCCCTAAATTGAACCATGCATTTCTTATCATTTCTTTGTCAGTAAATATAATTCTTATACTTGTTGAAAATCTGACTTTTCCTTCACATTCTTCTCCTTGAGTAAAATTAAGGAAAGATACACAAATAGCCACAGTTCTTTAAATATATATCTGTGCACCATAAAGATTAATGAATAGGTAGAAGGTGAAAAATGGCCTAGTTAATTTGTGAATAATGAAATTTAAGTTACTGACACCTATTTTAAACATTAACCAAACAGTTACTTGGGAAGAACCCTTTCCCGAATATGCTCTTAGTGAGGCATAAAATAACATTCGGATATGTGTCACGGCCTCTGTGTTCTTTGTGTTTGATCAATGATGAAAGGAACGCTAATAAAAGTATTCCCAACCACAAACAAACACAAAAGCAAAGTTTGAGCCCTAAATTCATTTTGTTTCAGAGTAACTGTGTATTTGTCAGTGTGACACAGCACATTTGAAACCCATAATCATAAAACAAAAATTTATAGCCAGGGTTCAGGGTCTACATCTGTTTCTCTGGTTTCTGTACAGCGATTACCCACTGGACAATCCAGAAAGCAACACCATGAATCACGCGGGGCAAACATGTTCCAACTGGAGAGTCTGGTGAAGAGCGAGGAGGCGTCTCTGCGCACCAGTACTGCAGCCGCCGGGTTCAAAACCGGCCCTGCGCCTCTGAAGTCTAAATAGAAGGGTTCCCTGTCCCCCGCCCCGTCTCGAGGCACGCAGAGTGCAGGCGGGCGTGGGGCGGAGCGAGGGCCCGGGACCCATTATTGGAAAGACGCACCTGCCTCCTCCCTGCGTTTCTCTATTGATTTTTACTTTACTTTTTTTTTTTTAACTGGTCATCTCATGTAAACCTCTCTTGCCATAATTCTGCCCCCCAGATAAACGACTAGCACGGAGTGGAGTGGGGGTTTCAGCAGGACGGCCGGGGCAGGGGTGTGTGTGGCTGGCGCAGGGCACGTGCTGAGCCGGTTCTTGGGGCTCCTGCACCCGCAGGCTTAGCGGCTTTCCGAGCTGGGCGCTGGGGCAGCCCAAACGCCGATTAGCAGAGGAACCCGCCCCGGCCTGTCCCTCTGGACCCCGGCTCGGGCACCGGCTCTGGCGGTGTCCACGGATCTGAGCCCAGCAGACGCAGGGTACACGCATCCCCAAGATGAGCCCCCTCCCCGCAGACACTGGGTCTGCTCGGGGCCGGGAAACAAGGGCTCTTGCTCAGAAATGTCTCTCCGCCTCCAGGGCTGGCCGCTGGGTCCTCCGCGCATTTGGCGCCTCTCGGCAGTTTCCTCTTTGTCCAGTTTCCCACCGGTCACGTACAGACACTGTCCCCAGGACAGGGGCACCCCTTCCCTTCCCACCCCCGAGTGGCCTGCTCCGCGCTTCCTGCGTTTGCTGTGGGTGCTGGTGCCCTCCAGTTCCTGCGGGTCCCACCTGGAGACTAAGCTCCGGCCCGGTGAGCCAGCAGGGCCAGCAATAGGCTCAGCCAGTCCTCGGTTCCAGCCACCCCTGCTGCCACTGGCTCATGTATGGGGGAGCCTACCTGTGGCTATTTCCCCTGGTTGATTCAGTTCAGTTCAGTCGCTCAGTCGTGTCTGACTCTGCGACCCCATGAATCGCAGCACGCCAGGCCTCCCTGTTCATCACCATCTCCCGGAGTTCACTCAGACTCAAGTCCATCGAGTCCGTGATGCCATCCAGCCATCTCATCCTCGGTCGTCCCCTTCTCCTCCTGCCCCCAATTCCTCCCAGCATCAGTCTTTTCCAATGAGTCAACTCTTCACATGAGGTGGCCAAAGTACTGGAGTTTCAGCTTCAGCATCATTCCTTCCAAAGAAATCCCAGGGCTGATCTCCTTCAGAATGGACTGGTTGGATCTCCTTGCAGTCCAAGGGACTCTCAAGAGTCTTCTCCAACACCACAGTTCAAAAGCATCAATTCTTCAGCGCTCAGCCTTCTTCACAGTCCAACTCTCACATCCATACACGACTACTGGAAAAACCATAGCCTTGACTAGATAGACCTTAGTCGGCAAAGTAATGTCTCTGCTTTTGAATACACTATCTAGGTGGGTCATAACTTTTCTTCCAAGGAGTAAACGTCTTTTAATTTCATGGCTGCAGTCACCATCTGCAGTGATTTTGGAGCCCCAAAAATAAAGTCTGACACTGTTTCCAGTTTCCCCATCTATTTCCCATGAAGTGATGGGACCGGATGCCATGATCTTCGTTTTCTGAATGTTGAGCTTTAAGCCAACTTTTTCACTCTCCTCTTTCACTTTCATCAAGAGGCTTTTTAGTTCCTCTTCACTTTCTGCCATAAGGGTGGTGTCATCTGCATATCTGAGGTTACTGATATTTCTCCCGGCAATCTTGATTCCAGCTTGTGTTTCTTCCAGTCCAGCATTTCTCATGATGTACTCTGCATAGAAGTTAAATAAGCAGGGTGACAATATACAGCCTTGACGTACTCCCCCCTTTTTCATTTGGACCTTTAAAAAAGTAATGCGTTTTCATAAACACTCAGGGTCTAGTCCAGGAGATAAAAAGTGACAATGATGTGTACACCCTCCATGTCTGCACTCATCACATGCTGAGCCCTGTGCCAGGGTCTGGGCACCTGTCTCTATACCTTTGGGGGCATCATTTGCTGCTTTTCTATAACTGTATTCAAACAACATACAATGTTCTGTGACATTGTTCTGCTTACTAATAAGCAGTATACATAGAACTAGCTCATTAAAACCAACAAATAGCTCAATTTTAGAAAAGTCTATTAAAAGAATGGGAAGAAGACCTTAATGGACAGCTTTGTTTTGTTTTTCCAAAGAAGACATCCAGATGGCAAGCAGGTGCATGTAAATGTGTTTAACATCACGAATTATTAGAGAAACGTAAATCAAAATCACACGATCACCCGCACAGTGTGATCGTCAAAAAGACTGCAGGTGAGAAGCGGTGGTGATGATGTGGAGAAAAGGGACCCATCCTACACTGTTGGTGGGAAAAGAAACCAGAAATACCGTATGATCCAGCAATTTCACTTCTGAGTATGTACCCAGAAAAAATGAAAATACTAATTTGAAAAGGAAACATGTGCCCCGATTTTCATAGCAGCATTATTATGATTGCCGAGACGTGGAAGCAACCCAAGTGACAGATTAATGGGTAAAGAAGATGTGGCACCCAATGAGATAGCGTCTCACCGGTCAGAAGGGTGTCATCAAAAAGTCTGCAAACAATAAGTGCTGGAGAGGGTGTAGAGGAAAAGGAACCCTCTTCCACTCTTGGTAGGAATGCAAACTGGTACAGCCACTATGGAAAGCAGTATGGAGATTCCTTAAAAAACTGGGAATAGAACTGCCATATGACCCAGCAATCCTGCTGCTGGGCAAACACCCTGAGGAAACCAGAACTGAAAGAGAAACACATGTATCCCAATGGTTATTGCAGCACTGTTTACAATAGCGAGGACACGGAGGCAACCTAGATGTCCATCAGCAGATGAATGGGTAAGGAAGCTGTGCTACATATACGCAATGGAATATCACTCAGCTGTTAGAAAGGAACACATTGGAGTCAGTTCTAATGAGGTGGATGAACCTGGAGCCTATAATGCAGAGTGAAGTAAGCCAGAGAGAGAAAGTATATTAACACATATACATGGAATTTAGAAAGATGGTGCCGACATCAATTAGAAAGATGACCCTACATGCAGGGCAGCAAAGGGGACGCAGACATAAAGACCAGACTTTCAGACTCAGTGGGAGAAGACGAGGGTGGGGTGACTTAGAGAACAGCACTGAAACATGTCCATTACCATCTGTGAAATGCATGACCAGTGCAAGTTCAGTGCATGAGGCAGGGCACCCAAAGCCGGTGCTCTGGGACAACCCAGAGGGGTGGGGTGGGAAGGGAAGTGGATGGGGAATTCGTGATGGGGGAACACATGTACCTGTGGCCGATTCATGTTGATGTGTGGAAAAAACCATCACAATATTGTAATTGTCCTCCAATGGAAACAATTAATTAAAAAAAAAAGATGTCGTACATACACAATGGCATATTACTCAGCCATAAAAAAGAATGTAATTCTGCCATTTGCAACAATTTGGGTGGACCTAGAGAGTATTATTGGAGAAGGAAATGGCAACCCACTCCAGTGTTCTTGCCTGGAGAATCCCAGGGATGGGGGAGCCTGGTGGGCTGCCGTCTATGGGGTCGCACAGAGTCGGACACGACTGAAGCAACTTAGCAGCAGCAGCAGAGAGTCAAACAGAGAAAGATCAATTCTCGATGTTACCACTTATTTATGGATTCTAAAAATAAAACAAAAAAATGTATACAACAAAACTGACTCAAATATAGAGAACAAATTAGTGATTACAGGAGGCAGGGACAAGCTAGGGGTTGGAGATTAAGAGATATAAACTGCTATGTATAAAATAGATAAACAACAAGGATATATTGAACAGCATAGGGATGTTACTTTGTAATAACATTCAATGGAGAATATAGAAATTCTGAATTACTCTGCTGTACACTTAAAGCTAGCATAATATCGTGTATTCTTTTACATGCTGTTACTGCTACTGCTGCTAAGTCGCTTCAGTCGTGTCCGACTCTGTGCAACCCCATAGACGGCAGACCGCCAGGCTCCCCCGTCCCTGGGATTCTCCAGGCAAGAACACTGGAGTGGGTTGCCATTTCCTTCTCCAATGCACGAAAGTGAAAAGTGAAAGTGAAGTCGCTCAGTCGTGTCTGACTCCTAGCAACTCCATGGACTGTAGCCCACCAAGCCCCTCCGTCCATGGGATTTTCCAGGCAAGAGGACTGCAATGGGGTGCCATTGCCTTCTCCAATTTTTTTGCATTCCTCATGAATGCACTGCAATTCATTTAACAGTGCTCAGCGAGTGGCTGTTTGGGTTGTTTCCAGTTTTCCAGGGTTATAAGGAACCCTGTGGGTATGTGGACCAAACCACCTGCTGAAAAAAGTCTAGTAACAGTGTTGACAGGTTAAATGTGCATTTTAAAATTTGATGGGCACACAAAATAGTACTCCAAAATGGTTATGCTAATATACGGTCCCTCCCTCACCTTCATGTTCTAAACCGGAGCTCAGTTTCTGTACAGGGCCACCGAAAGTGTTCTAGGCTTTGCAGGCTATATAGTGTCGGTTGCAACTGCTCAGTTCTGCCACTGTAATGTTAAAGGCGCCGTGGACTACATGTAAATGAATCAACATGTGTGAGCTTAATAAATTTTATTTGCAAAAACCAGCATTCCCCTGGGTTGACCCGCACGCTGCAGTTTGTCTGGAAGTGCCAGTGAAAGTCGCTCAGTCGTGTCCGACTCTCTGCGACCCCGTGGGATATACAGTCCATGGAATTCTCCAGGCCAGAATACTGGAGTGGGTAGCCGATCCCTTCTCCAGGGGATCTTCCAAGCCCAGGATCGAACCCAGGAATCCTGCTTTGAGGGCGGATTCTTTACCCACCGAGCCACAGGGGAAGCCTGCAATCTGTCTACTTCTGTTCTGAACCAATATTCAATTATTTCATCCAATTCTATATTGCTTTGTCTCTATCCCATAAAACCTAACCATATACATTTGAGTTTTCTTAACACTTTAACTTTCCGTCTCCTTTAAAAGCTTCACCCAATTTCAACTTGTGTATCACACAAAGAACAACATGACTCTCTTATCACAGTACTGCATCCAGGGTCAGCTTTGTTTCTCTCTTGGCTCATCATTTTCCCCTTTCCTACTGCTTCACCTCCTTCTGTAAAGAGTATGGGATTACATCTCTCCCTCAGTGAGCTCAGATGCCACCATACTTCCTTTTTTCCACACTGAACCTTGCTTTAAAGTCAGTGATTTCCATCAACTCCCTCTTCCCTTAACATACGGTGGCAAGCATCCGGAAGATGGAAAACGTTAACAGTGATTCCTGAGAATAAGTGCCAATGGCCCCACCATGCTACAACCTGCCTGTATTATTCTTCCCGAGTTATCTGTTCTATCTCTTTGCAAAACATCCTCCAAGAAGCTACGGGGAGCTGTCCACCCAGTTGGCAGAGCACTTAGAAAAACTGAGAAGCTCTTTTGGGGATGGAAAGAATCACAAAGGAGTCTCAGAGTGCTTTGGGCCTAGAGGATAACATCAGTAGCTGAGATGTCTTCCTTTTGCCTAGCTCAGCAGTTAGTAATTTTTTTTGGATCACCTGTATGAAAAGAGGCTATCAGTTGGCTCTTAAACCATGCTGTTTAAAGTAGTGAAAATTCAATCAATTAAAACTTAGTGCCTCAGTCATATTGGCCTCACTTCACATGGCTAGAGGTTATTACGTCAACCGGACCGCGGAGACAGAGAACAGTGTCGCCATCACAGGAAGTTCTGTTGGACCCGGTGCTTCAGAAGTGAGCTGAGGGACTTCCCTGGGGGCCCAGGGGCTAAGACTCTGCACTTCGCGTGCAGGGGACCCAAGTTTGATCCCTGGCCGGGGAACTGCGTCCTGCATGGCACAAGTAAAAGACCCTGCAAGCTGCAACTGAGACCCGGGTCAGCCACATGAACACATATTCAAAGAGAGATCAGGGTCAGCCACATGAACACATATTTAAAGAGAGATCAGAGAGGTTGCGCGGCATGGTGGCTGGGGCTGTGGAGTCTGGACGTGGATTGAGTTGCAGCTCCAGCTTCCCCTCTTCCCAGCTGTGTGACCCTGGCAAGTTACTTCACCCCTCTGTGCCTGATTCCCTCACCTGTAAAATGCAGAAATTAATGGTACCTACCTTCAAGAGTTGTGGTAAAGACTGAATGAGGTGATACAAGCAAAAAGCACTTAGAATACGGCCTGAGATATATAATAAATACTTTGAAAAATGTTAGTGGTGTGTCTATAAGGAGAACGCGAGGTCAGGAACACAGAGCTCAAACCCCGTTCAGCTGCCTCCGGTGTCAGGGACACAGCATCTCCTGTCAGCCCGGGGATTTTCAGCCAGGACGCACAGTGCAGGCTGTGGGGTCCAGGCGCATGCGATTAGGGCAAATTCCCCAGGGGATTTTGCTACTTAGATGCCTGGTCTAAGTTCCTCAGCACTGAAGCATTGTTATATACATTACAAAAGGATGCTTCCTTTTCGTCTCCAAAGCAGACACTGAGTCACGATGGCAATGAAATATTTGACAAGCCCCACCCTGATGCTCCTTGTGGGAGGCAGAAAATAGATCCCATGGCGTGCTGTTTTCTGCAAAGTGGTAGTTAGCCTCAGGAACATAAGGCCAATTATGGTTAATTAAATGCCAAGGATATTGTTCAAAATGGAAGATTTGCCATTGTCTATCTCATCTTCCCATCCATTCATCCATCCTATCCACCTACTCACTCTTCTGCTGTACCACCTACCCACCCATCATTACCCATCCACCATCCACCCTCCTCTCAAGTTATCTGTCTCCCACTTGTCCATCTACCCGTCTACTCGGCCACCTCCCCAACTGTCTCTGAGTCATCCTCTACCCAGGATCCAACTACCAATGGAGATGAAGGGAGTGTAGCTTTTCGGCAGCACAGAGAGGAATAAAAGTAAAGCTTCTCAGATTACGCTTGCATCTTTCTCTAGAATCCCTGAGCAGGATTTCTCAGTGACAAGTGCTGGTAGAGATAGGGCCAAAGCACCGGCCACTGCTGATTTCCATGAAGGAGGTCTGGTAAATCAAGTTGCCGACGGGGAGCCCTCATCCCTGAGAGTGTCTCGAGGAATTTGAAATGCTAATGAAGCCAAGTTCTATTAGCAACACAAAAGTTTCTGACTCAAAGACCCCAAAGGAATGTCCATCGGATTCTAGAGGGAAAGGGGAATGCAAAAGTTGCAAATACATCAGAGAGGCCACTGGGCAGGGAGACGAGTTTAAATTCATCCTGATGTCTGACCACGGCGAGTAAAAAGCTCAATGCGATTGACTGGGAATTGAGGTTAACATAAAGCCACAGAGAAATCTCTGGGAAATTAGCTACAGGATATAACGCCGCCCCCTCAACCAGGGACTTTGAAAACTTCTGTTCGAGAGGCTATATGCTGGCTTCCAAAATTGATTTTTGTCATTTTATCATTCTTTGATTTTTTTGTTTGTTTTATTGGTTAGAGATGCTTCAAAAGAAATTAGTGGGATTCTTCAGAAGGCAAGAGTTTCAAAATTTAGCATGAAAGTATAGGAAGGCCAAAAGGGAAAGAATAGACAGAAATATGAAATATCTCCCCTCTCTGTTTAAGCAAAACACAATAATACCATGTAAAGTCACTGCAATGATTCCAATGGCATGACCAGGCCAGGGCTTCCCACCAAGGCCACGTCATGCAGACTTCTAGGGCTGGGCTCGGTAATCGGGTACTTTGCACACTAATGTGTCAGAGCCTCTGCTCTGCTGGGAATTCTACTTGGTAAACACCAAGAGACAGGCCTTGAGAGGATTAGGCATTAAGAGAGATGAGTTTCTAGGAGAGCAAAGGGTAAAGCTCTGAGCCTAGAGTAAGGTCTGGGCTCTGTGTGGAGCAGCTATATGGCTTTGATAAACTCATACTTTTTTTTAACTTTTTAATTTAGAAAGTTGTTTTAATTGAAATATAGTGGATTTACAAGGTTGTGTTCATTTCTTCGCTACAGCGAAGTGATTCAGTTATGCATGTATGCATTCTTGCTTAAACGTTCTTTTCCGTGACGGTGTATCGTAGGATACTGAACAGAGTTCTCTGCACTGTGCAGAGACAGACCCTGTGGTCTATCCATTCTACACATCTGCTAACCCCGACCTCCCTCCCCATACCCCGCTTCCCCCTCCCTCTTGGCCACCACCTGGCTATGCTCTATGTCCTCCCATTCCTTTTATTTTGGCTGCGCTGAGTCTTTGCCGTGTGGGCTTTTCTCTAGCCGTGAGCGGAGGCCAGGCGCTCGTTGCTGTCACGGGCTTCTCGTTGCCGGGGCTTCTTTCGCTGTGGAAGGGCGCTGGCAGCTGTGGCATGTGGAGTCAGTCCTCGTGCCGCACGGGCCTATTTGCCTCACAGCCTGTGGATTCTTCCTGGACCAGGGATCGAACCCTGGTTTGATCCTGCATTGGCAGGTGGCTTCTTAACCACGAGGGAAGTCCTGTTGCACTCCTGAGCATTATTTAATTTTCAACTACAAGAAGATAGTATGTACTTCCAATGGTAGTGTTTATTTCAAGGGAATATAATGTTGAAGAATTAAAAACTAATGTATGAGAAAGACTTTTTAAAATTTATTAAGTATTATGCAATGTTATTCATTGCTGTTCACATATTAGGTAAAAACACAAAATTTCTTTTTTTCACCGTCTCTTATAAATTCTGTGGCAAACTGAGAGGCAAATTAAGAGGCAGCTTAATTCTGGCAAATTAAGAGGCAGCCTCCTTCTTAATTTAAGTTCCCTTTAAAAATCCACGATAATAGATTTTTAGTCGAGCACAGGGCTCCCAGACCGAGAGCGCATTTCCTCTCTGCAGCCAGGTGCGGCAATGTGATCATGTTCTCATCGATCAGACGCGCTGTGTGCAACTTTCACATCACATCCTAAAAAGGCAATTTCTATCTTCTCCCTCTCCTGCCAGCTGAACTGCTCTGGGACCCAGCCTAGTCCACGGGGATCAGCGTAGCAGTCCAGGGAGGGTAAATGCTTGTGATGGAGGGACCCCAAGGCCCTGAATGTCCGTGGGGAACAGAGCTATTCAGACAGCTTGCACCATTTATCTCTAGACAATCACATGAGGGAAATTAATTACATCTTTTGGGTCTGTTTGAAATATGCAGGTAAGACTGCCTAACACCATACTAGCCCAGAGGCTGGCATGGTTCAAGGGCCAAGTCTAGCCTACCAGTGAAACAAAGGCCATCTAAATCCTGCTTATTCAGCAAAACAAAGTTTTATGGGAGCTTAGAATGTTTGCATTTATTTGCTTACATAGTGTCTTTGGGTGCTTTCAACCAATGACAGAGTTGAGTGATTACAACAGAAACAGTATGTCCCACTAAGCTGAAAATATTTATGATCTGAACCTTGAGAGAAAAAACTTACTGACGCCTGCTGTAGGCGTTCACCACCACTTCATCTGAATTGGCCTTGAAGATGAAATCTACCTGGAGAAGGAAACGGCAACCCACTCCAGTATTCTTGCCTGGGAAATCCCATGGACAGGGGAGCCTGGCCGGCTACAGTCACAAAACGGTTGCAAAAGAGTCGGACACGACTTAGCGGCTAAACCGCCACCGCGTGAAATCTACCAGCAGTCTTGGAACTGCATAATATCGAGAGTTTCTTCAAGATCTAAAATTCTCATTTCAAAGACCCCAAGGACGCTCTGCAGCTATTTTTTTTAAAGCAAACACACTCCTTCAGCATCTTTGAGTTTATTTTGGCTCTGCCAGGATACCCTTTGCTTGGATATCGACAAGACTTATCCCATCCCTTTCTTCACGTCTTTATGAATATATTGCCTTAATGAAGATATAGTGATCCTGTTTAAAACAGGACTCTAGGTCATGTCCATCACTATATGTTCCTTGAGCCTACCTTTTAAATTTACAGACACATCACTGCCTGGCATACATTTATCCTTTGCTCTGTGTAACCTACAGTGGAAAGTAATCTCCTTGGGGGCAGCGAGGCCGTCCAGGTCACTGTGATGACCCCAGTAAGCACAGTGCACGACACACTGCTGCTGCTGCTGCGTCACTTCAGTCGTGGCCGACTCTGTGCGACCCCAGAGACGGCAGCCCATCACGTATTGCTAGATGTGTATAAGAGACCTGCTTTACGCGTGATAGGGCCTGCATGCCAATCCCGACCTCCCGATTCGTCCCGCCCTCTCCTTCCCACCCTGCGTGCACGTCTGTTCTCTACATTTGCATCTCGATTCCTGCTCTGGAAATAGGTCCAGCTGTACCATTTTTCTAGATTCCACATATATGCATTAATATATGACACTCGTTTTTCTCTTTCTGACTTAGATGTGACACCAAAGTATGACACACAAAAATACAAACCGATAAGTTAGGTTTCATCACAACTAAAATCTTCTTTTCTTTGAAAGATTCTACTAAAAGAACGAGAAGATAAACCACACACTAAGGGAAAAAGCATATAACTGAAAATGAATGTGTATCCATATAGAGATGTCAACATTCAAAACCAACAAAGCAAGCACCCGATCCTCACCCCCAGTGGGTAAAGCACTTGAAAAGAAATGCCACCAAAGGCAAAATATCTTGGCAAACAAACACATGAAAAGATACACAGATACAAAACATGAAAACAAAATAAGATATCCACACACACAAAACAAAACAAAACAAAACAAAAGATACACAGCAACATTAGTTATCAGGGAAATGCAAATTAAAGCCACAGTGAGAAACCATGATGCTCCACTTACCAGACCCTCTACAATTAAACAAACAAAAGCAACACCAAAGCAAGTGTTTCTGTGGCCAAGGAGAAACTGGAACTCCACACAACGGCCGGAAGTGCCAGACCATACAACCACTTTGAAGGGGGTTTCGAAATTTCTTGAAAAGTTAATCGTCTACCTACAAAATGATCTAGCTATTCTACTCACAGGTCTCTACTCATTTAATTCAAGAAACACTAAAGTTTAGTTTTACTCAATAACACGAATGCTCACAGCAGTTTTATTTGTAATAGCCAAAAGTGAAGGTAATTCAACCGGTGAGCTGATAAACTCCGGTATTTCTATACAATGGAAAGCTCTTGGGAATGAAAAGGAATGAACTCCTGATACATGACAGGACAGAAATGAACCTCATGATAGCTACGCTGAGTGAAAGAAGACAAACCCCAGGTGGTATTTACAGATGCTTCCATTTACGTAAGGAAGTCCTAGGAAATGCAAGCTAGCACCCAGCAGAGGCCGCAGACCCATGGTTGCCTACAGACAAGATCTGGAGGCAGAGGGAGGGGCAAGAAGACAAGGTCACGACCGCACACAGGGAAACACATCCGGGGGCGGTGGGCTGCGCTGCGCTTAGGCGCTCGGTCGTGTCCAGGTCTTTTCAACCCTGTGGCCTGCAGCCCGCCAGGCTCCTCTGTCCCTGGAATTCTCCAGGCAAGAATACTGGAGTGGGTTGCCATTTACTTCTCCAGGAGATCTTCCCAAACCGGGGATGGAACCCAGGTCTTCTGCTTTGCAGGCGGATTCTTTACCACCTGAGCCACCGGGGAAGCCCAAGTGTGGCTGCATATGTGTTCATTACTACTCTTTCCATTTTTTNTCTCCAGGAGATCTTCCCAAACCGGGGATGGAACCCAGGTCTTCTGCTTTGCAGGCGGATTCTTTACCACCTGAGCCACCGGGGAAGCCCAAGTGTGGCTGCATATGTGTTCATTACTACTCTTTCCATTTTTTTATGGAGATATACTTGACCTATGTGTGCATGCCTGCTAAGTCGCTTCAGTCGTGTTCGACTTTTTGTGACCCTGTGGACTGTAGCCCGCCAGGCTCCTCTGTCCATGGGATTCTCCAGGCAAGAATACTGGAGAGGGTTGCCATGCCCTCCTCCAGGGGATCTTCCCAACCCAGGGATCAGACCTGTGTCTCATTATGTCTCCTGCACTGGGCAGGTGGGTTCTTTACCTCTAGAGCCACCTGAGAAGCCCATAATCAACCTATATTTTATATTAATCTCAGGGCTATAACATAATGATTCAGTATTTATATCTATTGCAAAATGATCATTACAGTAAGTCTAGTTAATAGTCATTATTGGTTACAATTTTTTTCTGGTGATGGGAACTTTTAAAGTTTACCTTTTCACGACCTTCCCTCATTCAGTCTGCAACTCACCGCTCCCCCCGACCCCCACCCCTCTGGCAACCACCAATCTATCGTCTGTATCTTTGAGATCGCTGTTGTTTGTTTTAGATTCCACATGTAAGTGACATCGTATGGTATTTGTCTTTGTCTGCATGACTTGTTTCACTAAGCATGACACCCTCGAGGTCCATCCATGTTGTGGAAAACGGTGGGATTTCCTCCTTTTTTTGTGGCTAAGTAATGAACATACATCACAGTTTAAAAATCAATTCATCTATTGATAGACACTGACTGCTTTCCTGTCTTAGCTATTGTATGTAATTATGCATTGAACATGGGATGCAAAATCTTTTCAAGTTAGAGTTTTCATTTTCTTTGAATAATTACCAAGAAGCAGGATTTCTGGATGGTGTGGCGGTTTCATTTTTAAGTCTTTGAGGAACCTCTATACTGTTTTCCGTAGTGGCTGCCCCAATCCGCGTTCCCGCCAACAGTGCGTCAGTGTTCCCTTTCTCCTCGGCCTCACCGGCACGCGCAATTTCTTATCCTTTTGATGACAGCTCTTCTAATGGGCGTGAGGTGATGTCACTGTGGTTTTGATCTGTAAGTTCTCTGATGACTAGTGACTTTGAGTTCTTTTTCACGAACCTGTTGGCTGTTTATCTCTATGTCATCTTTGGAAAAATGTCTATTCAGATCCTCTGTCGACTTTTCCATCAGAATTTTTTTTTTTCTGCTGTTGAGTTAAATGTAGTTTTAAAATATATTTTGGAATCTAACTCCTTATCAGATCTCAAATATTTTCTCCCCTTCCATAGGTTGCCTTTTCAGGTTATCAGTGGTCTCCTTCACTGGGCACATTATATTACCTGTGGTGAGGAGAGCACAGGTGCATACATATGTCAAAACTTATCCAGTCTCACACTCTATGTGCAGCTTAATGTATGTCAATTATACCTCAACAGAGCTGTCCTAGAAAACAGTACTTACTAAAATATTTAACACTCAGTATAGTACAGGCACTGACCCCTGAGGATAAATCCTGGCCATGCCAGTGTGTTACAGCTGAATACCCAACTAGCCTTGGTGGCAGAGGTGCTCAGCCCCATTGGTTTTCTGGGAATGAAATTTAAGACCACAGCACAATAGCACTTCATGTCTAGCAACACAGCTGAATTAAGCAAACAAGGAATGACACGAAAGGTGCGCAAAGATGTGGAGAAATCTGAATTTTTGTTCACTGCTGGTGGAAACTGACATTTGTACAACCATCTTGGAAAAGTATTTGTCAGTATCGACTGAGGTCTGATATACTTCAACCTCTAGTACAAGGGGATTGTATTCCTATGTACATACTCAGTATATGTTCACATAAAAGACATGTGGAAAAAGGCCACAGCAGCACTCATCATAATAGCCCCATATGGAAAACTAACCAAATATCCATCTGTAGTAGAAGGAATAAATAAAATACGATGCATTCTACCATTAACTACTATTCAGCAGTGAGTGAATGAACTTTAACCACAGGTAATGGCATGGAGGAATGCCACAAACGTGATAGTGAGGGAAAGAAGCCAGAAACACCCAAAATAGTCCAACTGCATGATTCTGTTTTTATGAAGTTCAAAAATAGGCCTAATTAATCTATGCTGTTATGAGTTAGGATACCTGTTATCCTTGATCAGGATTAGTGAATAAAAGGAGGCAGTAAGGGCTTCTGATGTCCTGTTTCCTGATCTGCCTGCTGGTGACCCGTGTGTGGTCAGTGGCAGGACAATTCCAAACTGTTTATTTATGATCTGCATTCTTATTTCATGTGTATTTCAACAGTGTTTACTTAAAAATAAAGAATAGATGGAACAGATGACTTGACAGATTTTTTTAAAACTCCTCTCAGTTGGTCTTTGGGTTGAAAAAGTTTGAGAACAACTACAGTGGTCAACAATCTGGAGAAGGTGAGGTATTCTCAAGCACTGGGGGGAGAGGGCTGAGAGTCTGGGAGTGACTGCAGAACCTGCTTGGAACATTTAACCCTAAAATATAAAAAGCATCTTGATGAAACCTCATGTCAGCATCTACATCTCCAGGTCTCTTATTTAATAGCAACATCTGGTGAAGAAACACCAAAGCCTCTATATATCAGGATATTGTTTTTACCTTTTAAATAAATATCTAAGAAACTAAACATAGGAGAAAGAAGAGAATGAGGGACAGAGGACAAGAGAGAAATAAAATAGCCACTTTCCTCTAGATAATAATCTGCTATCAATTCCCACCAAGAAGCACCTTGACCACAATGCAGTCATAGACGCCAACGGTGATTAGACAGCTTAGAGACGCATTTCCAGGGGTTCCCAGCTCTGCGAGGCCCCATGCTGACTGTCCCTCATGCCGCCTAGGGTTCCCGGATGACAAGGTTTTAAGCAGAATGGCAATTCACTTGCAGTTGGCCATTTCCCCAGAGTCAGGGGCTTCCACCCTGTCCTCACCCAGCCCCCAGTTCCGGGCCCCTGCTGCCCTGCCCCTGCTGGTCAGGAGTCTCTCCTGCACTGTCCCTCTTTCCGAGTGACCCGCGGCCTCTCCAGACGTCCCTGCATCTTTTGGACTTGCTAAGGGCTTGGGTTGCTTGGCATTTCCTCTCTGGATGCTGGGAGTTACCATCCTGGTTACCAGTCAGTTCTTCTGTTGGATACTAGCTCATCAGGACACAGGGGTGCAGGCCAGGCTCCGAAGAATATTCTTGGCATTGATTTAGAGTACCAGGAGGCACCATTCCTAGGCCGCCTTGTGAGTCTTTAAGACATGCTTTGCTTGCCTCTCTGACTGAAGGCATCCTGGCATTTAGTGGGTGGTGCTACAGACGTCCGTGGTTCTGTACAATGAAGAACTACTCACATCTCACGTGACTCTGGACGGCAGGTAATCCACGTAGGAACGTAACCTACACCTAGAAACAAATTCCTTCCTGACAAACACATAATCTATTTTTTTTTACATGGTTTTAATATGCAAAAAAATATCCTGGGTCTTCCAAAGTGCAACAGTCCTGTGGATTGAGGGAAGAGGGTGTTTTATGCTGTGAGGAATTTTACTCAGAGTTGCTTCGGAATGTCACATTGATTACCAAAGCCTCACCGTGATCACTCTGCACTGTAGCTGCTGCTTTCTTTGTGGTTCTACATAAAGGGATGAACATTATCTTGTTTTTTCTTCCAGTGAGACACGCCCAAATATTTACATATTAAAATATAGTCATCTATTATAAATAGTTTCCATTTTAAAAATATTATCATTGGGATATTATGTCAATTTTTTTTTAAAAAATGCTGCACACATTATACATATATGCACACATGTGTTATATGCACATATATATATACGCATATACACACACATATATGCGCGTGCATGCTGTCACTTCAGCCGTGCCCGACTCTGTGTGACACCATGGACTGTAGCCCGCCAGGCTCCTCTGACCTTGGGATTCTCCGGGCAGGAATACTGGAGTGGGTTGCCACACCCTCCTCCAGGGGATCTTCCTGACCTAGGGATCAAAACTGGGTCTCCTGCTTTGCAGGTGAACTCTTAACCGCTGCACCAGCAGGGAGGGCACGCAGAGTCGCTTTGCAGTGCACTTGAAAGTAACACAATATTGTAAATTATACTTCCGTAAAAAGTAAATATAAGTAAAAAAAGACATTTTTTAAAAGTGCTGTACAGGTAGATGCTATCTATGGATTTCATTCCAGAATGGAATAGGGTGTTTTCTAAACTACCTAGTATATAATGGAGATACTGAGTCTCAGAAGGCTGGGATCCACTGATTTATAAAAACAGCTCCAGTTCCTCTGAGAATTTTTCAAATGCTTTTTGTAAGATCTCGACTTTTTACGCCAAATATCACTGACCTTTGCCCGGTGTTGTGTTGGTAAATATTTAACAAGTGGGTCTCCATGGGGGAGAAGTCCTGGTTCACAGTATTTGTCGATTTCCTTGCTGTAAACACTCTGTGGGCAAGTTCAAGAGTCCTCTAACGTGGCATCACTGAGCCTGGAGCTGGGCAGAGATGACAAACACTAGCTCCTCTAACTTAACGCAGGTCAGGGGACCCGAGGTCATCAGTTTCCTGCTTAGACATCGTCCCAAGTTTTTCTAGGTTTTCTCTACCAGGACTCAGGGGAGCAAAAAGTAAATCAAGCAAAGAATAAATAAATGAAATAAGTCACAACTTTATATGGGTAACAAAGATACCACAAGGCTCAGGTTCAAAGGAAAGGCAGACAAGCATGAATGAGAGAGTTCTCGATATAGTCAGCTGATGTCAATTAAGATTCTAGGATAAAAAGAACTGCCTTGTTCAGAGGAGAGCCAGAGGATGTGGCAATATGTTTCCAGTCCTTATTCTGCCGCTGGTTGGAGAGAAACTCTAAAGACAGATTTGTGAAACTGTTTAGGGCAATCCTGGACCTTTTGCTTAGCCAGCCTGTAGAACTGGCTGGCTGGCCCTCCTTGGTGGTATCTTAGCTTAGAGTGTCGGGTAACCCACGGTCAGCTGCTCTGTTATCAGTCATTTTCAGGACTGGGGGATCCACATGGTGTGTTTGGCCAGAGTACAAAATCTCATCAAGAGGGATGGTGGATGAATTATCAGCTGAGAGGAAGGGTTAAACAGGAACTGGATTGGTATAAATGACGCTCAAGCAGGAAAAGTCATCAAGATCTGTAGCAATGGGAATCTGTCTGACGTAAATACACACATCTGATTTTCAATTTGTCTAGGACCAAAATTAGCCATATTTTTTCTTCTTTTTTTTTTTTGACTGCACCAAGTGGCTTGTGGGATCACAGTTCCCGAACCAGGGATCAAACCTGGGCTCCCTGCAACTGAAATTGCCTAGTCCTAACCACTGAATCGCCAGGGAGGTCCCCAAATTGACCATATTTTTCATTGTTTCTGCAAATCCCCTATAAAGAGCACGGAATGACTCCTGGGATGTGAATGTAAGGCCCTGCTATAAAAAAAGGCACAAAAGGACCTGCCATACCCCCAGGGATGTTAACAACGGGATTTCTGGAGAGCAGACAGGAGGGAATTGCTGAGCTGGCCTGGATGGACCCCATGTTCTGCTGGTCACTTTAAATTTTGCATATGATTAGAGGGGACACCACCAGGGTCCTTTGTAATAAAGAGAGCCAAGTTTGGTACAGCTTACTCTCTGCAACCCCCTTCAGTGTCTTCAGATCTTCAGAAATGTGAGTATAGTCCCACACCTGGAGATGCCAGTGACCAGTGTTACTCTGCGACTTTGCATTCCCTGTGAATCCCTAATATTCCAGTTGTTCAGAGACGATCCTTCTATCCCATGACACTGCGGAGTTAACACAATGTTGAATAAAGTCTTGAGTTTATGATGAATGTGTTCCAGACACACAAAAGTTTACGGTGACTGTCAACCAGGAAAATGTGCAACCCCAGCAGATAACGGCATATGGTGTGCGATCTGACGAGGCGGAGCAGGTTCCGAGCAGATGCTTAATGACAAAACCAAAGTCAGTTGTACAGTCTCTTGGGAAAACAACCAGAAAATAAAGGTGAAAGAAGTTTTTTTGGTGTGTCAGTAGAAGAAATTCATGAGCTATACATTTTCTTCCGGTGTCAAGGAACAGGGACAGACAGCTCACGGCAGCGGGCTTAGGCCGCTGCGGTCAGAGGTCCCACGTCGTCAGACAGCATCACCAAGGCCCTGCAGCTTTGGGGTCCGTCTGTGCAAACTGGGAGCGTCAAAAATTACACCGTCCTCAATAAGAGCCAGTGGGAGTCGGTGGATGATTGCGGTTGCTGCTGCTGTGATGCTTTATACGCTGTGATCGCGTTTGCTTTGCTTGCTGCCTGGGGCCGGGCGGATCACCCCTTAACAGTTCTTTAATGGAACCTCTGGCAGCGCTGGAGATACTGCAAGAGCCCTAACGCCAGCTTGCTGTGGCAGGTGTAGGGGGCGTAGGACACCAACTGGGTCCTGCCCATCCGGTCACGTGTTGCCAAGGAGTCAAGGCCTGAGAGACGGGGCGAGTCCTGTGTAGTTGGTGGAAGAAGCTGCGCTGGCGTCTTACGCTGGGTTCCCACAGAGACAGACGCTGAGAGAAGGCTCTGAGCACGCGTGTGTGGGGGGCATCTCAGGAAGCAGCGTGGCAGGTGGGCAGTGAGGGAAAGGCTTGGAGGCCGCTCACCGAGACAGGCCGCCGCGGGCAGGCGGAGGTCAGTCCTTGCGCGGCCCTGGGGCGGGGAGTGCTGAGCGGGCCTGGGAGTTACCCATCCTCCGCCCCAAAGCACACGGAGGCTCGGGGATTAATTTCCCAGCTTCCCACTGGCTCTTACTGGGAGATGTTTAATTTTTTTTTTGACACTTCCAGTTTGCAAGGCTTGAGAGCGGAGGATGTTCCCAGGCCAGGAAACAAGCCCCCAGGCGGAGAGCTGCAGGCATTCACGCAAGCGCCTTCAGTTCTTACAGAGCGCGGTGAAGGGCATGAGCGCGCTGACAGTCTCCTGTAAGCGTGCGTGTGTGTGTGTGTGCGCGCGCGTGTGTGTGGTGCACGTGCGTGCAAGCACGGACATAAAATAGGAGGGACCTTGAGGAAAGGGACTCAGATGGGCATAAGGAGGGGCAAGGTCCCTGCCAGCTGGTGGCGGAGTGTCAGAGGCGCAGAAAGAGGGAAGGCAGAGCAGAGTCAGGGATGCTCACTGTGACCGCGCCTTTCACCCCGGACATGCTGTCCCCACACAGCCCTGGACACATGATAAACGGCCTCTCCAGTGACACTCAAGTTAAGTATCATTACTCTCCTATGACAGATCCCAGGAGACCGAGTTTCAGTTAACGTGTCTCAGAGGCCGGTGAGCAGTTCTTATCCGAATCTGCATTGCAGGCCTACAGAGTTCCACACACCCGTGCTGGCCTCATCCTGCTCCGCTCTGGATGAAGGCATTTCTGCACGTGCCCCAGGCCTCCATCCACGCAGGTCAGGCCGGAGCAGGGCTTCTGTCTCAAGCCTCTCTGTATCCCCACATCACCAAGCCTGGTGCCTGGTACACAGCCAGTCTTTTTGTTTTTAACTGGATTATAGTTGCTTTGAATGTTGTGCTAGTTTCTGCTGTATCACAATGCGAATCAGCTAATATATATATTTCTGTATCTCGCCTCCCTCCCATCCCGCCCTCTAGGGCATCACAGAGCACCAGGCTGAGCTCCCTGCGTCATGGAGCAGCTTGGCTGTCTGTCTCACACCGGCTAGTGTACTTATGTCAGACCTCATCTCCCAGTTCATCCCACCCTCCTCTCTCCTCTGTGTCCACACATCCTCCCCCTACATCTGCGTCTCCATCTCTGCCCTGCAAACAGGTTCATCTGTACCGCGTTTACAGATTCCGCGTACATGCGTTAGTGTATGATACTCGTTTTTCTCTTTCTGATCTACTTCACTCTGTATGGCAGACTCGAGGCCTGTTCACATCTCTACAAATGACTCAGTTTTGTTCCTTTTAACGACTGAATAATATTCCCTTGTGTGTATGCACCACATCTTCTTTATCCATTCCTCTGTTGATGGACATTGAGGTTGCTTGAACAGTATGGAGGTTCTTTGAAAAACTAAAAATAGAGCTTCTGTAATGACCCAGCAATCCCGCAACTGAGTGTATACCCTGAGAAAAACCACAATTCTGAAAGACACAGGAACCCCGATGTTCACGGCAGCACTGTTTACAATAGCCAGGACAGTGATTCTTAGAACACGTCTGTGAACATAATGTGGTTGCCATTGCATCTCAGATCACTGATGAAGTAGATTACTGGCCAATCTTGTGGCTCAAAAGGAAAACCCTTAAATGACTTTCGTGAGTTTGACCAGGTGCCAGGTCTCTGCTCCAGCCTTGGGAGCGACGGATGGTTACAGTACAGCNAGAACATGTCTGTGAACATAATGTGGTTGCCATTGCATCTCAGATCACTGATGAAGTAGATTACTGGCCAATCTTGTGGCTCAAAAGGAAAACCCTTAAATGACTTTCGTGAGTTTGACCAGGTGCCAGGTCTCTGCTCCAGCCTTGGGAGCGACGGATGGTTACAGTACAGCCGTGGCCCCTGAGGGCTCAGGGCTCATGGAGAAGGCAGAGAAGCGAATCTAGGCTCACCACTCAGATGAGCAAGTGCCTCTCGGGCAGGTCTGCAGTCTACCTTACGAGATTTAGGATGATGCTTCTTGCACTTTTTCCTCCAGTCCTATAGAATCACTTTTCTTTCCTACAGATGGAAAAAATGCAATAAATGCTGGCAGGGCATGAGACCTGTTGGGATCCCTGACAAACTGTTGGGAGTAAGTTATGTCTTTTTTCAGAAGCAATCACCAGTGGGACGGGTGAATAGACCAGGAGAGGGTGAAGGTCTTCCAGGCCAGAGACACTGAAAACTTCCCTTGTTTCATGTCACTGTCACTGCCACAATGCTCTTGTTAAGCCGTGTCTGACTCTTTGCGACCCTGTGGACTGTGGCCCGCCAGGCTCCTCTGTCCATGGGATTCTCCAGGCAAGAATACCGGAGTGGGTTGCCGTGCCCTCCTCCAGGGCATCTTCCCGCCCCAGGGATCGAACCAGAGTCTCCTGCATTGGCCGGTGGGTTCTTTACCCCTGAGCCACCACGGAAGCCCCAACTATAACAGTGATCTACCATCAGAGAAGGTCTTTCTCTGTGGACAGCGCTGGAAATACAGAGGCCACGCCTGACTGGTCACGTCCACTTCCCCATGCCATCTCTGCCCCCGACTCTGGGGACCTTGTCAACAGTAGGTGCTCAGAAAATGCCTGCTGAGAATGAACGGGAGAGCCTGTGAAGAGTATTTATGCTTTCTTTCTCTCCACGGGGCCAAATGAACCGTAAGTTTCCTTAGAACCATATCCTTCCAAACACTGGAGGTAGCAAGGTCGTTGCCTGGGCTCCCTTTGGTCTCATAGGCAGCAGTAACTCGGGAAAAAACCAAACTGTGCTCCCAGTTCATATTTTTACTAGAAAGCCATCTTTTTCTTTTTTTTCTTTTAAATCTTACTTCTTAATGTATTGTAATAAGACAGTGAATTTGGCTGGCATGTGGAGGAGATATTGAAAAGCACTCATTTTTCTTTGATTTTGCAAGACCTGGTTTAATTCATATCTGGGGCGGGTAGGGAGCAGGTTGTGAATGTACTTCTGCACAGGAGGCTAACCTGTGATAGACAGACAATGTATTCGCTTACAGTATAAGGGGATAACCAGAGATTCGAAGGCTCTAATTGAGTCCGTCAGTGATGATACAGTTTTACATTTGGCTCAAGTGACTGTTGAATATCAAGTGGTGCTGAGTTCCTCCAAAGCCCTTCATGACCCCTTGGAAGGAGTTTCACCACAGTCTCAGAAGAAATCCAAGTCGTGAAAAGCACTCATTTTTTAAGAGCATGCAAATAAACCAACAGTGAAGAGGAAAAAAAAAAAAAAAAAAAACCGCACAGAGCTCCCTGAACTTAGAAGGGGATAAGCGTTCACAAGTCAACTTTCTACCCAGGAGTGCAGAGGAAGAAGTCCCAAGGACTGCTCGGGAGGGCGGAAAACACCCTGAGAATCCAGTGACACGTGGACAAATATCACTCCTGCCTGCTTTCCTCAAATCAGAATCACGCAGTGGAAACACTTTCCAAATGAGGTCTTGACAGTTCAGGACTGGGCTCTTCCCTGTCTTGCCAGCAGTCCCTGACAGGCTCCAGGTGGGTCCTGTCCGGGGTGGGGGGGGCGGAAAAAAAGAGGAAAATCCTGAAATATTCAGTACGAAGTGATTAGGGAGATTTTGCCCTTCAACCATAAGCTTCTGGGGAAGAACTATTTAGAGGTTTTGTGTTTTTTTTTTTTTTTTTTTTTAGAAAAAGGAATTCACAGCTTGTAAAACTTGGCATCTTAAAAAAAAAAAAAGATGACTAATTTCATAAAAAAAATGGAAACAAAAGTGCTAAATACCAGCACTCAAATGTCAAGATAGGATTTTCCAGGAAAATATCAGACTGCTCAAAAGGCTAAAAAAGTTATTAGGATGGCAGTATTGTTTGGGACACAGTCTCTCCTCACTTCAGAGCAAATTTTAAAAAATAATAAAATCACAGAGCCAGTGTTTTCATTTTTGTTCTGGTTCTAAAGTTAAGCCAGGGTAACTTGATCTAGCCTGATCTGCCTAGGTTTGCTTCGGTTTAAAGGCAAAGTTGAGGTCAAGTTGAACAACAGTGCCTCATTCTCCAGCCTCAATCACATGAATGCAATGATGCTTCACATGGTTTTACTTCTAAACCATGAACAAATCAAGTGTTGAATGAAACTGGCTTTGAGTAGTTGGGTTTTAGCCAACTTGGGATCCAAATTATGTTCTTCAAACTGTAGTGATGTCTTCCATCGGTTTCGAAAATTCATGGCTTTTTTTTTTTTTTGTCTTTAAAATTTCTTCTGTTCTGTTCTCTTCTCTCCCACCGGGAGTCCAAATATATACGTTAAAGCTTCTCAGTGTGTCTCCTACGTCTCTTTCCTGTGTTTTCCACCCAGTGAAGCCTTTCTCCTGTTTTAGTCTGAATATTTTCCCTGTCCTATCTGACAGTCACTTATCCTTTCTTTAGTCACGCCCAGGCTGCTGTTCAACTTATCTGTTGAGATTTTCATCTTTTTCTTTTTTAAAGAAGTTATTGGTGTATAGTTGATTTATAGTATTGTAGATCTTCATTTCAGCTAGTATATTTTTCATTGCAAAATTTTTATTTGATTCTTTTTGAATAGAGTCCAGTTTTCTGGTGAAATTCTCCTACCATTTATTTCTTGATTATGCTAATGACATTTTTTAAAAAGATAAAGATTGTATTTCTCTTTACAGATAAGCACAGGGACATCACGGGGGGTCCAGTGGCTAAGGCTTCACGCTGCCAGTGGAGGGGGCCTAGGTCTGATCCCTGGTGGGGGAACTAGATCCTACATGTTTAAAAGATCCTATGTGCTGCAACTGAGACCCAGCACAGCCAAAATAAATAAAGAAATTAAAGTAAATTTCAAAAGAGAAGGTGAGTCAGTATCTGGATCATCTGTGGGTCTGTTTCTATTGTCCGTTTCTTCTTGGTTCTATTTCTTAGTTCTTTATCAAGTGTTGATGGAGTGAAGACCACTGTGTATGAAAATTTTAGAGGCTCTGGATGGGGTTATCTTCCTTTACTAAGTCGGTCCTCTCTGAAGGTCAAAGTAAATCCTGATATCTAGAGCAGGGAGTGTTACCTCATGGGCTCGATAAAGAACAGGAATGGTCTGGACTAACAGAAGCAGAAGATATTAAGAAGAGGTGGCAAGAATATACAGAGGAATTGTACAAAAAAGATCTTCATGACCCAGATAATCATGATGGTGTGATCACTAATCTAGAGCCAGACATCCTGGAATGTGAAGTCAAGTGGGCCTTGGAAAGCACTGCTACGAACAAAGCTAGTGGAGGTGATGGAATTCCAGTTGAGCTGTTTCAAATCCTGAAAGATGATGCTGTGAAAGTGCTGCACTCAATCTGCCAGCAAATTTGGAAAACTCAGCAGTGGCCACAGGACTGGAAAAGGTCAGTTTTCATTCCAATTCCAAAGAAAGGCAATGCAAAAGAATGCTCCAATTACCGCACAATTGCACTCATCTCACATGCTAGTAAAGTAATGCTCAAAATCCTCCAAGCCAGGCTTCAGCAATACGTGAACCGTGAACTCCCTGATGTTCAAGCTGGCTTTAGAAAAGGCAGAGGAACCAGAGATCAAATTGCCAACATCCGCTGGATCATGGAAAAAGCAAGAGAGTTCCAGAAAAACATCTACTTCTGCTTTATCGACTATGCCAAAGCCTTTGACTGTGTGGATCACAATAAACTGTGGAAAATTCTGAAAGAGATGGGAATACCAGACCACCTAACCTGCCTCTTGAGAAATCTGTATGCAGGTCAGGAAGCAACAGTTAGGACTGGACATGGAACAACAGACTGGTTCCAAATAGGAAAAGGAGTGCGTCAAGGCTGTATATTGTCACCCTGCTTATTTAACTTATATGCAGAGTACATCATGAGAAAAGATGGCTGGATGGCATCACGGACTTGATGGACGTGAGTCTGAGTGAACTCCGGGAGTTGGTGATGGACAGGGAGGCCTGGCGTGCTGCGATTCATGGGGTCGCAGAGTCGGACACGGCTGAGCAACTGAACTGAACCATAGGCTCAGTTGAGCTGAGAGCAAGTTTTACCTTGCTCAGACTGGGTCTACTTTGGATTCACCCATCCCTATGTGGTTACTCTCTAGAAGTCCTGAGAAGAGCTTGGGATGTTTATAAGAGCCCCTTCCCAGATTCTCATTTTTGCTTTTCCAGCACCATGAGCTTCTGGAAACCACACTCTGCTTTCGAGCAGGCTTCCTCTGCTTGGGGCCTGAGCCTCTTGACTTACGCAGCTAAGGCTGAAGAACGGTGCTGCTGTTGCTGTTCAGTTGCTACGTCACGTCCAACTCCTGGGATCCCATGGACTACAGGCTTCCCTGTTCTTAACTGTCTTCCGGAGCTCGCTCAAATTCATGTCCATTGAGTTGGTGATGTTATCCAACCATCTCATCCTCTGTTGCCCTCTTCTCCTCCTGCCTTCAGTCTTTCCCAGTATCGGGGTCTTTTCCAATGAGTCGCTCTCTGCATCAGGTGGGCAAAATATTGGAGCTTCAGCTTTAGCATCAGTGTTTCCAGTGAATATTCAAGGTCGATTTCCTTTAGGACGGACTGGTTTGATCTCCAGCAGTCCAAGGGACTCTCAAAAGTCTTCTCCGATACCACATGATGTTCAGAAACATCAGTTCTTTGGTGCTCAGACTTCTTAATGGTTCAACTCTCACATCCATACATGATTACTGGAAAAACCATAGCTTTGACTAGATGGATCTTTGTAGGTAAAGTGCCGTCTCTGCTTTTTAATATACTGACTAGGTTGGTCATAACTTTTCTTCCAAGGAGCAAGTGTCTTTTAATTTCATGGCTGCAGTCACCATCCACAGTGATTTTGGAGCCCAAGAAAATAAAATCTCTCACTGTTTCCACGTTTTCCCCATTTATTTGCTATGAAGTGATGGGACCAGATGCCATGATCTTAGTTTTTGAATGTTGAGCTTTAAGCCAGCTTTTTCACTCTCATCTTTCACCCTCATCAAGAGTCTCTTTAGTCCCTCCTCACTTTCTGCCATTAGAGTGGAATATCTGAGGTAGCTTTGCCATATAGATGTTATCTGCATATCTGAGCAAGAATGAAAACTTACTGAAGGAGAAAGAGCTTGGGGCCTTCCTTTCCCAGAGGGCCTGACCCTTCAAGTCTTAGTTGCCTTGGCAGCTCTCTGATGCCTTCAGATAAATTTTAATTTTCTCTGGCCTTTCTGCTTCTTCATCCTGGGATCATTGGTCTGGCTAAAAATTGCTTTCTTAGAGCCAGGAGTAGAAGTAATGAATAGCTATGGTTTTGCAAAAGCAAAATCCCAGAAACAGAAAGCTATAAAAAACTCAACTGGGAAAATTCATTCCATGTACCAGGAAATATTCCTGGACTGGGCTTTTTAAATGAATAAGACAATATTCTGATCCTCGGGGCATTCACATCCTATCAGGATTTTTCTAAGGCGAACTTGATTCCATTCTGTTTTGCTCTTTTTCACTTGTTACTATTTAGCTCAAGGCGTCTAATAAATATTGGCTGAAAGCTGAGCGTCGAAGAATTGATGCTTTTGAACTGTGGTGTTGGAGAAGACTCTTGAGAGTCCCTTGGTCTGCAAGGAGATCCAACCAGTCCATTCTGAAGATCAACCCTGGGATTTCTTTGGAAGGAATGATGCTAAAGCTGAAACTCCAGTACTTTGGCCACCTCATGCGAAGAGTTGACTCACTGGAAAAGACTCTGATGCTGGGAGGGATTGGGGGCAGGAGGAGAAGGGGACGACCGAGGATGAGATGGCTGGATGGCATCACGGACTCGATGGACGTGAGTCTGAGTGAACTCCGAGAGATGGTGATGGACAGGGAGGCCTGGCGTGCTGTGATTCATGGGGTCGCAAAGAGTCGGACACGACTGAGCGACTGAACTGAACTGAACTGAAAAGACTCAGGCAAATATTAAGATCTTCTTTCTCTGAGACCTTGGGCTACTTATCAGCACCTCTCAGATCCTGAGGTGGTTAATAGTGGGGCCCTTTACTCCCTGCCTGCACCAGACTGGGAGCTCCCTTGAAGAGAAGAACTAGGTTTGATACTTAGGGTAGAACCTCCATATCACCCGGCATATATTTTTGGCTTTTTTCACTATAATTGCTCACTTTATGGGCAAACTCCTGTATTTCCAGAGTGTGTCTTGGGATTTTGATTGTGTGTGTGTTTTGACTGTGCCTCGTGGCTTACAGGATCTTAGTTCCCCAACCAGGAATTGAATCCAGGCCCCCAGTCCTAACCTCTGGACCAGCAGGGAATTCTCACTTCCAGTGTATTTTGTATGGAAAGAATGGGATAAGGCAGTGGCCCTCTTTAATGATGGGGAGAGTACAGAAGCTGTGCTCTCATTCTTGTCTGTGCAGGATCAGTAATGATTTCAGTCCATCTCCATGAGGAGCATTTATTAGTGGCTTCCCAGTATGCATGGCATTATTTTAAGCATGTTATACGTACCATCTCATTAAATCTTCTGGACAACCCTAAGAGTTTTTATTATTATGCCTGTTTTGCAAACCAAGAAACAGAGGCAGAGACTGGCCAAGTTACAAACTCAACCCTAAGGCTCACTCGTCTGCAAACGGCAGCTGAGGCCTTAACTCGAGACCCATTCATGGTGGTGGACCCTTGTCCAAACCTGAGGAATTCCTGGCAATGGACCCCAGCTGGTGGCGGAGAGTTGATGGAGAATTTGCTGATTATATACAACAGTCTCTGCCTGAGACAGAAACCTTGTGTTTCCTTGTGGTTCCATTTGCTGTTGTTCTTCATCCCATTTCTAGCTTGTTTTACTCGTTCATTTAGAACTGAGTGTCGTTACAGCGGCTACACCGGCATAACCAGCCAGGGGCCTCTGTTTTTCCTGGCACGAGTGGTCTGGAGGTGGACAGTCGCGTTCCACACAGTGGCTCCCTAATGCCCTGAGGGTTCCGGCGCTTTCTGTGTGTCTATTCTGTTAATAAAATATGTAACTTTTATTCTCATGCTGGCCAGCTTGCTACTCCCGCTTCAGCACTGTGTGTATTTCAGACAGGAAGGGGAAGGATAAAGGGATCAGATAAAGAGTCAAGCTAACAATTCTGTTCCTAATTAAATAGCTTTCCCAACCCTCCTACACTGCTGGTGGGAATGGATACTGATTCAGCCACTGTGAAAAACTGTGAGGCTTCCTCAGAAAACTAAAAAAAAAAAAAAAGCACCTACCATAGGACCCAGCAATGCCCCTCCTGGGCATATATGCAGACAAATGCTAATTAAAAAAGATACACACACCCCACGTTCATAGGAGCACTATTCCCAACAGCCAAACGCAGAAACAATCTAAACGTCCATCGACAGCTAAATGGATAAAGATGTGGTGCATAGACACAATGGAATACTGCCCAGCCCTAACAAAGAATGAACTAAGGCCATTTGTAGCAACAAGGATGCAACTAGAGATTATCACACAGTGAAGTAAGTCAGACGAAGACAAACACCGCATGACATCACTTATATGTGGAATCTACGATGTGAGGCAGATGAACTTATCCATGACATAGAAACAGACTCACGGGCAGAGAGAACAGACGGGGTCGCCAAGGGGGAGGGGCGGGGGAGGGACGGAGTGAGTTTGGGATCAGCAGATGTGAGCTATTGTATATCAAATGCATAAACAACAAGGACCTACTGTGCTGCACAGGGAACTTGTATTCAATCTCCTGGGATAAACCATAATGGAAACGAATAGAAAAGGAACGCATGCATGTGTATAATGAGTCACTTTTGGGGCTTCCCAGGTGGCACAGTGGTCAAGAATCCGCCTGCTAATGCAGGAGACACAAGAGATGTGGGTTTGATCCGTGGGTCAGGAAGATCCCTTGGAGTAGGAAATGGCAACCCACTCCAATATTCTTGCCTGGAAAATTCCACAGACAGAGCAGCCTGGTGCCCACGGAGTCGCAAAGCGTCAGACATGATTGAGCAACTGAGCACGCACGAGTCGCTTTGCTGCACAGCAGAGAAGGGCACAGTCCTGTAAGTCAATACTTTAATTAAAAAAAAAACAACCAGCTGTCCCAGAAGCCCCATAAGGGATTCTCTTTACAACCAGCTGACCAGGACCTGGCCCCACGGCCACGCCTAGTGTAAGGAGTCTGGACGGTGGGTTCACTGTTACAATGAAGAACGTCAAGATTCTTTCAGTAAGGAAGAAAGAACAAGAGCAACCTACACTACCTGCCCGAGTTATGAAAGTTTTAACTGAGGGCAGAGGAGAGAACTCCACAGAGATCCAGCAAGCCCAGGAGGGCAGATTTCTCAGTGAGCATCACAGTGACACGTGGGGCTCGAGAAAGACATCGACGTCCTCCTGGGCCGGACCCCAGAGCTACCTTCCGGTAAGTGATCTGTTGTTCAACCACGACGCTATGCTGAGACGGGCACTGCATTGAGGCGCAGAGGAACCCCCTGCCGTTGCCACATGTGATCTGGGGGACCCTGGGCAACATATTTTCACAGTCCTTATCAGTAAAATGGTCCTACCCACTCCACAGAATTGGGAAGGTCAGAATAACCAACGTGGAAAAGTTTTATCATCTACTGAGCCACACGTTTCACTTGCATTTAAATGACATTGGTATTTCCAGTAGTCACGTATGGATGTGAGAGCTGGACCATAAAGAAGGCTGAGCACTGAAAAGTTGATGCTTTTGAATTATGGTGTTTGAGAGACTCTTGAGAGTCCCTTGGACTGCAAGGAGATCCAACCAGTCAATCCTAAAGGAAATCAGTCCTGAATATTCATTGGAAGGACTGACGCTGAAGCTGAAGCTCCAATACTTTGGCCACCTGATGCGAAGAACTGACTCATTGGAAAAGACCGTGATTCTGGGAAAGATTGAAGGCAGGAGGAGAAGGGGACGACAGAGGATGAAATGGTTGGATGGCAAAACCGACATAATGGACATGAGTTTGAGCAAGCTCTGGGAGTTGGTGATGGACAGGGAGGCCTGGCGTGCTGCAGTCCATGGGGTCACAGAGTTGGACATGACTGAGGGACTGAACAACAATAGCAACTTAGGAGATTTAAAAATTAGAAATGGAGAAGTATAAAAGGGAACTAGCTAGTTATTTTCATAAATGTTTAAGACAGTGAAAGTGAAGTCGCCCAGTTGTGTCCAACTCTTTGCAACCCCATGGACTGTAGCCTACCAGGCTCCTCTGTCCATGGGATTTTCCAGGCAAGAGTACTGGAGTGGGTTGTCATTTCCTTCTCCAGGGGATCAGATCTTCCTGACCCAGGGATTGAACCCGGGTCCCCCACATTGTAGGCAGATGCTTTACCTTCTGAGTCACCAGGGAAGACATACATGTTTAAAAGTCCATCTAAAATTACTTAGGTGTATAAATTTATAACACTTTGACATTTTGTAAATATAAAGAATATACGGATGTAAATAATTCTATAACATTATAACCTATACATACACATATGTATGCAATTGTTTGTTAATGAGATTTTGTGATATCCTTGTAATGGAATGTGGCAAATTTACAACATTCAGCCTTAGTACTTAGGCATCTAGAAGTTCCCCGGTCGCTTAATCTACTTTTTGGATTTATCCCATAGTGGGGAGAAAAGAGGGCTTGGAATTATCAGTGTATCTCAACATTAAAACTGTCATCTCTTCCCCTGGAAATATGGGAACAGTGCTGTGGTCTCCAAGATCTCTGCCAGCAATATTTCAAAACATGATTAACGGTGCCAATACCTCGTGAAGTCAGGCGCATCTTTCCTTGTTTTGTCGTAGCGGTGCCGTCTATCTCTGTGAAAGCTGATGTATTAAATAGCCTTTTAAAAGCCTTATTGCGGCCTTTCTCTCCCCTTGGTATAGGAGTGTAACTTTTATAGATAATAATGGGAGTTATGCTGGAGCATCTGGGGGTTATGTGGCATCTGTAGTTAATGGTGATGGGCCAGGCTGGAAGCCATGGCTCGGAGTTCAGGATCCTGTCTCATTTATTTAAGCTTTCGGGGGATGGCTGTGTCCTTTCAGCTGGCCCCCAAACTTGGAACTTTTCTACCTTTTATTCTGGCAGAAACCCAGTACATGGACACATAAATTAAGTGAGATGGAATGGCATCAAATTTCATAGAAAACTGTATGACATCCAAAATCTAGTGTTAGGAGAATTTTTCACCCCAAAGATTTACCTTGATAGAAACCTGAATTTCAGTTAACTCAAACCGGGGCTCTACAACAACCCAGAGGGGTGGGAAGGGGTGGGAGGTGGGCAGGAGGCTCAAGAGGGAGGGGATGCGTGTATGCCTGTGGCTGATCCATACTGATATATAGCAGAAACCAATACAGTATTGCAAAGCAATTGTCCTACAATCAAAAAGAAATAATGTTTAAAAAAGAGTTTATGAAAATTACAACATTCAGTTAAAGGTTATATACATCAGCTGTTGAGAACTAGATAGGAAATAGATTTATCCTAATTTAAAAAAAGCCTGCTTAATTTTTTTAGAGAGTATTATTTTATTTTTTAATTAATTAATTTATTTTAATTGGAGGCTAATTACTTTACAATACTGTGGTGATTTTTGCCATATACTGATATGAATCACCCACGGGTGTACATGCATCCCTCGGTCCCGAAACCCCCTCCCACCTCCCTCTCCATCCCATCCCTCTGAGTTGTTCCAGTATATTGATGCTTGCTTATTTTTAAAAATCACACAACTTGTGAGCTGGAAAAGAGCTATGTAACGGACTCATTTTATAGATGCGAAAAGTGAGGTCCAATGAGGTTAGACTGTTCACCCAAAGTCAGTTAATCCTAACCCCTGACTGTGGATACAGAAAATATTAACATAATGAGACACTTGATTGCTCAACAAATGTAAATGCCTCTTTGGGACAGAATGAATTTTCCAGGCAAGAGTACTGGAGTGGGTTGTCATTTCCTTCTCCAGGGGATCAGATCTTCCTGACCCAGGGATTGAACCCGGGTCCCCCACATTGTAGGCAGATGCTTTACCTTCTGAGTCACCAGGGAAGACATACATGTTTAAAAGTCCATCTAAAATTACTTAGGTGTATAAATTTATAACACTTTGACATTTTGTAAATATAAAGAATATACGGATGTAAATAATTCTATAACATTATAACCTATACATACACATATGTATGCAATTGTTTGTTAATGAGATTTTGTGATATCCTTGTAATGGAATGTGGCAAATTTACAACATTCAGCCTTAGTACTTAGGCATCTAGAAGTTCCCCGGTCGCTTAATCTACTTTTTGGATTTATCCCATAGTGGGGAGAAAAGAGGGCTTGGAATTATCAGTGTATCTCAACATTAAAACTGTCATCTCTTCCCCTGGAAATATGGGAACAGTGCTGTGGTCTCCAAGATCTCTGCCAGCAATATTTCAAAACATGATTAACGGTGCCAATACCTCGTGAAGTCAGGCGCATCTTTCCTTGTTTTGTCGTAGCGGTGCCGTCTATCTCTGTGAAAGCTGATGTATTAAATAGCCTTTTAAAAGCCTTATTGCGGCCTTTCTCTCCCCTTGGTATAGGAGTGTAACTTTTATAGATAATAATGGGAGTTATGCTGGAGCATCTGGGGGTTATGTGGCATCTGTAGTTAATGGTGATGGGCCAGGCTGGAAGCCATGGCTCGGAGTTCAGGATCCTGTCTCATTTATTTAAGCTTTCGGGGGATGGCTGTGTCCTTTCAGCTGGCCCCCAAACTTGGAACTTTTCTACCTTTTATTCTGGCAGAAACCCAGTACATGGACACATAAATTAAGTGAGATGGAATGGCATCAAATTTCATAGAAAACTGTATGACATCCAAAATCTAGTGTTAGGAGAATTTTTCACCCCAAAGATTTACCTTGATAGAAACCTGAATTTCAGTTAACTCAAACCGGGGCTCTACAACAACCCAGAGGGGTGGGAAGGGGTGGGAGGTGGGCAGGAGGCTCAAGAGGGAGGGGATGCGTGTATGCCTGTGGCTGATCCATACTGATATATAGCAGAAACCAATACAGTATTGCAAAGCAATTGTCCTACAATCAAAAAGAAATAATGTTTAAAAAAGAGTTTATGAAAATTACAACATTCAGTTAAAGGTTATATACATCAGCTGTTGAGAACTAGATAGGAAATAGATTTATCCTAATTTAAAAAAAGCCTGCTTAATTTTTTTAGAGAGTATTATTTTATTTTTTAATTAATTAATTTATTTTAATTGGAGGCTAATTACTTTACAATACTGTGGTGATTTTTGCCATATACTGATATGAATCACCCACGGGTGTACATGCATCCCTCGGTCCCGAAACCCCCTCCCACCTCCCTCTCCATCCCATCCCTCTGAGTTGTTCCAGTATATTGATGCTTGCTTATTTTTAAAAATCACACAACTTGTGAGCTGGAAAAGAGCTACGTAACGGACTCATTTTATAGATGCGAAAAGTGAGGTCCAATGAGGTTAGACTGTTCACCCAAAGTCAGTTAATCCTAACCCCTGACTGTGGATACAGAAAATATTAACATAATGAGACACTTGATTGCTCAACAAATGTAAATGCCTCTTTGGGACAGAATGGATATTCAATAGATAACTTTTAGAATAAATTCAACACTGAAGGGTCATGACAAAGAATGGAGCTAACTTAAAACAGTTATTGAAATTATTCATATTTTACTGTACTAGGAAAAGTCAAACTCAGGCAGTCAATAGGGTTGGTGGGATGTCCACCCAGCACGTAATAAGAACTGAACAAACATTTGGTGACTGAAGGGAGTGTGTTAAATGTTTACCATATGTGTCATGAATAAAAAGAATCGAACAAACATTTGTCAGCTGAAGGAGGCGTGTTAAAAGTTTACCGTACATGTAATGAAATATCCCCAAACAGTCATTTTTAACCTAGGTCATTTTTCCCTTTGATGCTGACTTTTATTATTCTGGAGCCCAAACCTGATACATATGATATGGTTATTCTGTTTGGTAGACTTGCACTCCATGTTGAAAACCTGGGCTAGTTTTTGAAGAGGAAAAACGAATGTGTCTGCTAATAGTCACACGGGGACTGCTGGCGTGTTCACACTCCCAGGCTGTCTTTTCCCCAACACACAAGCCTGGGCCACCTGAGGCCATCTCCCCTCCCCAGCCTTGCTCCCCCTCACTGGACACAAGCAGCGGAGTCTCTCCCGCGTAGCCCCTTCGTCTGTCCTGGCGCCTCTGGGCATGCTTCCCCGCCCCCTTCACTCCCCCTCCCACCCGCTGTGCCTTCTTTCAACACTCAGGTGCTGCTGCTCAGCACAGAGGACTATAGTCAGCATCCTATGATAGAGGCTTCCCTGGCGGTCCAGTGGTTAAGAATCCACCTGCCAAGCCAGGGACCATGGCTCTGATCCCTGGTCCAGGAAGATCCCACATGCTGCAGAGCAACTAAGCTCGTGTGCCACAACTACTCAGCCAGCACTCTGGAGCCGGCGAGCTGCAACCACTGAGCTCACGTGCCTAGAGCCACGCTCTGCAACAAGAGGAGCTTCCGCAGTGAGAAGCCCTCCAAGGTCGGCGAAGAGTAGCCGCTGCTCGCCGCAACTAGAGAAAGCTGGTGCACGGCAACAGAGACTCAGCAGAACCCAAAATGCATAAGAGTAAACAAATAAAAACTTTCTGCTAAAAGAATACTCTGTGATAAACCACAAGGGACAATAACATGGAAAAGAATGCATATACACATATATATGTGTAACAATGACTGCGGGATAGCGGATATTAATACAGCATTGTAAATCAATAAAAATATATATTGACATATATATACCCAAATATATCCCCTATCTATACCTCAATAAAAATATATATTGATAAAAATTTAATAGTACACATGACAAAAATTATATAGTCGATAAAAAATTACATAACCGTACAATTGATAAAAACTTGTGCAATTGATAAAAAGTTTAACTGTATAATTTAAATGGGTGAATTATTTGGTATATGAATTATATCTCAATAAAGATTTTATTTTAAGCAGAAAAAGAAAGAAAGAAACTCAAATACTCAGCATCTTCTCTTTCAGGTCTTTACAGCCTCCCCAAGGCTCCTCTCTGGGCCCCATGCAACCCACACATCACTACCATTGATCAAGTTAATACAGACAGCAGGACCCACAGAATGGGGGCCGCCCCTGCGGACTGGCCCACGTCAGGAATCTAAACCTAAGTCAGCCTGTGCTCAGGGGAAACACCTGCCAAACGACCCCAGCACACCCCAGTCACAGCTCAGCGTTAGGTGGCTCACCTCATCCTAGAAGACAGGACCCAGCAGCCTGCTAGGGAGAGCCCAGCCTACTTGCACACTGCCTCTCTAAGTCCAGACAAAACTTCTTGCCCCAGATCCTTCGGGAGCGATGCTACGCTGCTCATGAGGCCCGAACCTGAACCCCCTCTCCCCTGCCGCAATCCGTGGACTGTTTTCCTTTGAACAGATGACATCACATCGGTTCCTAAATCTTATTATTTTTGTCACTAGGCACTATTATTTCCATTATTTCTATAGGGACCATCTTCTCCATTAAACTGTGAGCTCTGAGAGAGCGGATGCCTTGCATTCTATTTATTCCTTTGCCCACAGCAAGGAAGCCCTCCTGAAGACAGAGTGGGTGGGCGGTAGACATTTGTGAGAGGAATGAACGAGAAACGTCACCTCCTCGCCCTGTGCCCTGGTCCTCCGACTCTGCGCAAGCAGAGCAGGGCTGGCAGGCATCACCCCCACGCCCGGGGCACCCTTTTACTGAAGGGGGAACTGACACTTAGGAGATGTTTACTGACTTTCTCCAAGTCACACAGCGAGGTTGGATGGTTGTGTGGTGGAAACACTCGGGCAAGAAATGTGAAGCAAGTGGCAGAAGCCATGGCGGTTAACAAAAGCAATCTGAGCCAAGGACATCACTGAAGAAGCCACACAACAAAGGAGGCAAGCGTGTCACCGTGCAAGCAGGAAGGCAGGGCGGCCAGGCTTGAGCCGGCGCCCGGGCAGCGCTGGGAGCCGGGGTTTCGTCAGGCAGACGTCTGGATGAAGGATTTCTGCCAGCCACCCGCCCCAGGGGCCTTTCCCGGGGTGCTCCATGGGCAAGTGGGTCCTGCTGCTAACCCGAGTCTGGCAGGCTGCAGCCCGCATGCCAGTGCCTGGCTCCCCACATTCTACGAAGATATTTCGCGCCCTCCCTTCCCTTTCTTGCAACAGGTTCCTGTCCCCCACTTTACTCCAAAGCTTAGTGTGTCTCCATTCGCCGAAGTACATCAGTGGCATTTTCTGCCACTAAATCAAAGAACTTTCTCCTCTTCCACCTTCAAAGAGACACCTGCTAACATTCAAAACTTTAGAATGGCATTGAAACATGTATACTATCATGTAAGAATGAAGCACCAGCCTATGTTCGATACAGGATACAGGATGCTCGGGGCTGGTACACGGGGATGATCCAGAGAGAGGAAATGGGGTGGGATGTGGGAGGGGGATTCAGGATTGGGATCTCATATACACCCATGGTGGATTCATGTCAATGTATGGCAAAACCAATACAGTATTGTAAAGTAAAATAAAGTAAAAATTAAAAAAAAATAAAANGGATACAGGATGCTCGGGGCTGGTACACGGGGATGATCCAGAGAGAGGAAATGGGGTGGGATGTGGGAGGGGGATTCAGGATTGGGATCTCATATACACCCGTGGAGGATTCATGTCAATGTATGGCAAAACCAATACAGTATTGTAAAGTAAAATAAAGTAAAAATTAAAAAAAAAAAATAAAAAAATAAAAAAAATGGGCCAAAGAACTAAATGGACATTTCTCCAAAGAAGACATACTGATGGCTAACAAACACATGAAAAGATGCTCAACATCACTTATTATCAGAGAAATGCAAATCAAGGCCACAATGAGTTACCATTTCACACCAGTCATAATGGCTGTGATCCAAAAGTCTACAAGCAATAAATGCTGGAGAGGGTGTGGAAAAAAGGGAACCCTCTTACACTGTTGGTGGGAAAGCAAACTAGTACAGCCACTGTGGAGAACAGTATGGCGATTCCTTAAAAAACTGCAAATAGAACTGCCTTATGACCCAGCAATCCCACTGCTGGGCATATACACCGAGGAAACCAGAATTGAAAGAGACACGTGTACCCCAATGTTCATCGCAGCACTGTTTATAATAGCCAGGACATGGAAGCAACCTAGATGTCCATCAGCAGAGGAATGGATAAGAAAGCTGTGGTATATATACACAATGGAGTATTACTCAGCCATTAAGAAGAATACATTTGAATCAGTTCTAATGAGGTGGATGAAACTGGAGCTGATTATACAGAGTGAAGTAAGCCAGAAAGAAAAACACCAATACAGTATACTAATGCATGTATATGGAATTTAGAAAGACGATAATGATAACCCTGTATGCGAGACAGCAAAAGAGACACAGATGTATAGAACAGGCTTTTGGACTCTGTGGGAGAAGGAGAGGGTAGGATGATTTGGGAGAATGGCATTGAAACATGTATAATATCATGTAAGAAACGAATCACCAGTCTAGGTTCAGTGCAGGATACATAATGCTTGGGGCTGGTGCACTGGGATGACCCAGAGAGATGGTATGGGGAGGGAGGTGGGAGGGGGTTTCAGGATTTGGAACTCATGTACACCCGTGGTGGATTAATGTTGATGTATGGCAAAACCAATACAGTATTGTAAAGTAAAATAAAGTAAAAGTAAAAAAAATAAAATAAAAATACAGACCAACACTGTCACCATCAAAAACAACAGCAACAACAACAACAAACAACAACAAAAGACTTGATGCATTTGAACAGTGATGTTGGAGAAGACTCTTGAGAGTCCCCTGGACAGCCAGCAGATCAAACTAGTTAATCCTAAAGGAAACCAACCCTGAATATTCCTTGGAATGACTGATGCTAAAGCTGAAGCTCCAATACTTTGGCTACTTGATGTTAGTGACAACTCATTGGAAAACACCCTGATTCTGGGAAAGATTTAGCGCAAGAGGAGAAGGAGGGGACAGAAGATGAGATGGTTTGATGGCATCATTGGCTCAAAGGACACGAGTTTGAGCAAACTCTGGGAGATGGTAAAGAACAGGGAAACCTGGAGTGCTGCTGTCCACGGGGTTGCAAAGAGTCAGACACGACTGAGCAAGTGAATAACAAGAATAACTTATATGAGAATATCACATTGTACACCTTGAAAAGATACTTTTTTTGGGGGGGTGTATTCTGGCTTCACTGGTAGATAGAAGTCTCAGAAGCTTTCACCTTGGTTCTTGGTACTTTTACCAGGCACCTTGTAACTTTGTTCATTTTGCTTCAAACACCTCCCATTATAAATCATATTCAGGACTACAACATTTTGTTGAGTCCTTTGGGTTCTTTCATCAAATCACTGAACCTAAAGTTGGTTTTGCCATCCTCTGATACCAGCAATCAGCCACTGATCACCTGAAGTTGAAGGGTTCTTGACTAGTGTTCATTTAATTACTTATTAGGAATGTTAAGGGAAACTGTCATGGGTTCATCACTATTCATACAGAACTAACCAAAGACACAGAAAAAAGTTGATTCTTGGGAAGATCAAAGCTTGTGCCTAGCAATATCTTATGTGGGTATTCAGCTTCTACCTTTGTTGCTTATGTAGGTTGCTAAGAGGGAAGCTCTGGAATTCACCCCATTCGCTATAGAGGTTGGGTTCCGCCATATTGACTGTGCTCATGCCTACCAAAACGAAGAGGAGATTGGCCAGGCCATTCGAAGCAAGATTGCAGATGGCACTGTGAAGAGAGAAGATATATTCTGCACTTCAAAGGTACCGTGTATGTTGTGTGTGTGCACGTGTGCAAGTGATTGTGCCCAGATGACAATTACATAATAGGATCCTTTGGTGAAGAGTTGTTTGCTGAACTATGCTTATTGGTATATTCCTAAAGTATTAGAGTTCCCTGATGGTTCAGTGTTTAAAACTTGGTGCTTTACTGCCATGAGCTGGGATTCCATCCTTGGTAGGGGAAGTAATATCCCACAGGCCTCAAAAAAAAAAAAAAACAAAAAAAAAAACCACCACACCAAAACACCTCGTGTATTATTAATGCAACTTTCATTCTTTAACTTCTGCAGCTTTGGTTAACTTCCCTTCGGCCAGAGTTGGTCCGACCAGCCTTGGAAAAGTCACTGAAAGATCTTCAACTGGACTATGTCGATCTCTATATTATGCATTATCCGCTGGCTCTGAAGGTTAGAAATTTGTGTGATCACATCAGTGTGTTATATCTTGTGTTAGAATGTGTATCAATTTGCATGGATGGTTGAAGAAAGATTTTTGTTAGTAGGTTGAAAGGATGATTGCACTAGAGTAGAATCCCCCAAATAATTATTTGTAATCATCTTTTTACTGAGTTTTTTGAAAGGAGTTAATAATCTGAGGCTCTGCCTGAAAAATTAAAGGAAATAGAAATCAGCCAATTCTGCACACAGTCCTTGTTATGACTCCAGAGTGTCTGGGGATTTCATGAACCAAGAGTTTGGTGCAGCTGTGGTGAGCATGACACTGCCTTACGTTGAACATGATGAGTTAATCTTGTCTTTTACTCTTTCAAGTTGAGCAGATTTGATGGTGCTTCCTCTGGGTGAGTCAAATTTCTTAACTGTATAGGAAGCTGGGAGACATGGCCTACACTCTAGCCTGTCTTCACGATGAGGTTTGTAGACTGCACTTAGCCATTAAGAATGGTGGTTTACTTAGAACTCTTGGTTTCAAGTTACAGAAATAAACTCAAGCTATCTAATGCAAAATCGCTTAGTGGACTATGTAGATGGCAAGTCCCAGACACAGAGGGTTTTGAGGATTTGCAGCAGTGTTGAGAAATGTCTCCTTTTTTCTATCCCTTATCAGGACATTACTCATGATTTACTTTATTTTTTACTGAACATTTTCCTTTGGAGGCAAATATGACCTTGGGGCAGTTTGAGGCTCATGGTCATGAATATTTAAGAGCATGTGTGGATCGTCCATACTCCATATCCACCTAAAGATAGCCTTGCTGGTTCACATGCTTGCCCTAGGGCACCTGATGCTCAGAGGGAAAAGAACGTCTGATATCTAGCCATATGAAGACTGCAAAGTTTATTCTGGAAATTATGTCACTACTGCCATTCCCAGCCCAAAAAGGCATTTCAAAATTGGTGAGTACGAGGAGCAGACAAAATTCAGAGAAGTCACTGTGAGTCCCTTTTAGGACCTAGAAAAACTATATTTATTACAACATATATTGAGTGTAAGAGATTGGAATAATCCTCCTTCCTAAAGGTATTGCTGATAACTCCATATGTGCAAATCACTTTACAAATATTAATATTTAGAAATTTGTGAAGCTACCTGATGGAGGTTTACTCCCTGGTGCCTGGCAGCCTGTAAATGCAGAGAAATTATTTTGTGACATGTCTAAAATGACTTCTTCTATTCCAGCCAGGGGAGGAATTATTTCCAAAAGATGAAAATGGAAAACTGATATTTGACTCAGTGGATTTCTGTCACACGTGGGAGGTGAGTCCAAGGAGGAGAGAACCAAGGGAGGAGCTAGCAGGAGGGGACCTCCTTCATCTCTTCCACCTGTGAGAATGGGCTGTGGCCCATCAGACTCAGCAGTTCATGAATCTAAGGGCATGGATGCTGGGATTGTGGAGAGGAAACCATTGCTGAAATGTTCACAGAGAGGAATGGAGGAGGAGAATTTGGGACAGTGTAGACAGGTATCTTTTTCCTTCCATGTGATATATCTTCTCTGGTTTTTTTTTAAGGCAGGGGCAGTAGCTTTTCTTTTTATATCATGACCTTCTTCCCAATTTTTCTTCTTGATAGTCAAGGGTAATTCTTGGTGGATGAGGGTGATTACTGATGGTTTTCAGCATTTATTCTTATTCTATTGCCCATTCAAAGCGACTGTTCATGACTGTTCACGACCCCTCCATCCCAGGCCCTGGAAAAGTGTAAGGATGCAGGGCTGACCAAGTCCATCGGGGTGTCCAACTTCAATCACAAGCAGCTGGAGAAGATCCTGAACAAGCCGGGGCTCAAGTACAAGCCCGTCTGCAACCAGGTGAGCAGCTTGGCTCCTCTCCCTCCTGCTCTTCAGAATCTCCTTCTTGCCCTGGAGCCAGATGTCGTCTGTCCTCCCCTCCTGCTCATCTGACCTTTGCGAGTCAGAGGATTCTAGAGTGAAGAGCCTCTCTGGATGGTGTGAGTAGAATCTGTAGCAGTATATCTGCTTGACAGTCTGGGTGGAAAAGGTGGGATGCCTTCCTTCTAAACTGTGGGTAGAATTCAGAACTAGAGGGAGGAGGTGTTTCCCTGAGATGAAAGGATAAGCAGATGGAGGGAAAAGTGCCCTGAAGAGAACTGCATACAGGAAGGAAGGTGATAAAAACATGGAATCAGAAGTAAATTAATAAAGAGTCAAAACAGCTGAGATGGATTTTAAGGGTGTGTGTGGGGTTCTGATGTCTGAATTCTTGGTCTTGGTGTCTCAGCATTTATGAGTCTTAAACAGGGAACATGGTTGAGAAAAATGTGTTGGAGGTGATGAAAATCATCCAGGTTAGAGGGTGAAGTTAAAGGCTCAAGATGATACTAGTAATATATGAAATATTTACTTAGGAACATCTACTCAAATGTAGAGCACAGCTTTTGATTACTCAATATTTGACTGGTTCTCCCATCCATGTCTATAATAAAATTAACTGTATAAATACACTTTTCTCTGTTTCTCTGTAAATGTTGACAATTCCAGTTTTCATTTAATGTTCTAGTCATTCCTTCAGTCTTTGAAAAACTTTTAATCTTTCTCTGTCATATTAATATTGCCTTTGCATATAATCTGACACTCTTCTCTTTGGGCATTCTACAGGTGGAATGTCACCCTTATCTCAACCAGAGCAAACTGTTGGATTTCTGCAAGTCACATGAAATTGTTCTTGTTGCCTATGCTGCTCTGGGATCCCAAAGAGTAAAAGAATGGTATTGAATCCTAATGAAGACATCTGGAGTTTCCCTGAAATTCACTTTTTGATGAAACAATTCAAATAGCACAGTACTCAGATAACTGTCATGGGCAGAGGGGAGAGAGGGGTGGGATGAAATTAATCCTTCTCTTTTATCTTGCCATCACCCAGACAATTTTTCTACATTGTATTAGCTTGTAGACTCATCAATAACAAATGTCTGCACTGAAATCTATATAGAATCCTCCAGTTGAGACCAGAGACACAAGCTGATGTCATGATTTACTTATTAACTAATGAACACATTTGTAAAAACAGATGTTGCAAGCCTCACTTAGCTCATATCTAAAATTTGGATAATATGTAACTGCTTGGTATATCATGATAGAAAACATTTCAATTTGAAGCATTTCTGTGAACATCCTAGTAAAATAATGATGAAATAAACGTCTCTTATTTTTGAGACTACTCAATTTTTATCAATACCTTAAAAAGTGAAATTTAAAAAGAATTCTTGGGCTTTCCCTACTGTTTCTCTATTCATGCCCTTGATTGCAGAAGAAAAACAACCCCTGAGAATTAAAGAAAATAATCCACAATTTGGCATTTGTTCTCAACTCAATAATGCATCCAAATTACCTGAAGAGCTCTGTAAACACAGAATGGAAAGTGACACAGTTGAGGTTCTGATTCAGTTTGTCTTAAGTTCAGCTGTGGAATTTGTATTTCTAATAAGATCCCAAATGATGCTGATGCTGCCGGTCCCTGGACCAGACTTTGGGAAGCACTGGTCTGGAGTGGACGTACTTGGTCTGTTTGAGAAGCCTCCTTAGAGACTGTGTAGTCTCAGCTCCTCAGCATTTCTGAAATTCCTTCCAGGGTGAACCCAAACCACCCCGTTCTCCTGGAGGACCCGGTTCTCTCTGCCATTGCCCAAAAGCACAAGAAAACGGCAGCTCTGGTTGCCCTTCGCTACCAGATACAACGTGGGGTTGTGGTTCTGGCTAAGGGTAACAACAAGAAGTGGATCAAAGAGAACATGCAGGTGACGAGCAGGGCTGTGGGCAGAGGGCTCCTAAAGAAAATATCTTAGTTTCTCTGTTCTCAATTGATAAAATTGCATCCTGTGATTTTTCTTAGACTGTTTGAACTGCTCTATCAAAACACCACAGGCTGAGTGGCTGTGAAAAAAATTAAATTTGTTTCTCATAGTTGTGAAGCTGTAGATCTGAGATCAGGGTACCTGTGTGGTTGGGTGAGAGCTCTCCTCCAGGTCACAGGCTCTCCTTGTATCTTTACATGTTGGAGGGGAAACAGAGCTCTCCCAAGTCTCTTGTATGAATATGATATTCTTGAAATCTCATTTGTGAGGGCTCTGCCATCATGAACTAATCCTCCTTCAAAGCCTCCATTTTTAACACCATAACTTGTGAATTTGGAGGCACAAAAATTATCTTTAACTTCCAAATCATTGTGGTTTTATTAATATTTCCCTGAATACTTACAGGCTTTCATCTTCATACGTTTAATCTTTCTGAGTTTCTGTCTTTGTGAAGTTCCTCTTAATTCTATTTTAAGGATGTCTTGACTGCTTTTGACTAGCTCTTCTCTTATTTAAAATTCAGTATCACTATACCAACTTCCAGAACAGAATATGTGTTTAAATCTTTTGTTGATGTTGCATTGAAACAAGAGATCACTTCAGAGAAAGTGAATTTCTTTACAAAATTGAGCTTTCCATTTCATTGTTATGATGTGAATTTTTAATAATTTGTTGTTCCTTAATGTTTAAACACTTCTCATAACTTTCTCCAGGAAGGTATATACATAAAGTTTTTTTTTTTTGATCAATCATAGATAACGAGTAGTTTGATATCAGATTCCTGAACAGGCTTTCTCAGGGCAGCCTCCTCCCCACATTGCTTCAGCCGAATGCTGTCACCCTTAGGGTATGTTGGGGAGAGGCAATCAGTCTAATGTCAACTCAGGTACAGATATCAAGCTAGGAGTGTCTAAAAGCAGTATATTTGGAAAAAAAAAAACAAAAAGCTGACTTTTGATTTCTTTTTTTTTGTCTCAAGTAATTCACTTAGAAAGATAAGCAACTGATGAGCTGTAATGTTTGTGAGGTGGACAGAGAAGGAGAAGGTGTGGGAAGGGAGAGGTGAAAACTCAGCAGAAGGTTCCAGGCTTATTCATCTGGAACCTGAGGGCAGACATGGCTTCCCTGTCCCCTCTTTCTGTCTCCATCCAGCTGGAAAGTCCTCCAGTCCCCGGGGGGAGGCTGGCTCCTTGGGGGAGAGGTCAATATGATTCTTCTTGCCTTCCAGGTGTTTGACTTTGAACTGACTCCAGAAGACATGAAAGCAATCGATGGCCTCAACAGAAATATAAAATATTACGAATTTCACCTGTAAGTGACTTGCCGATGTTTCCCACAAATACTGTGGGAAAGGTCAGCAGGAGAGCTGGGCAGGTCAGCAGGAGAGCTTAGCTTTTTAAAAGCTTAAATCTAGGAAAACAGTGCTGATTTCTAGAGTAGGAGTAAACCAGGGGCTTCCTGCAGACCTCAGACCAGAGGCTTCCTCCAGGGCTCTGTCTCTGACCAAGAGAAATGTGACGGGGCCCAGGCCGGCCCATCAGTAGGATCACTGAGCTGACATCCTGGTGAATTCACTGCTTTGTGCCCTTAATCCCTGTGCCTGGTGTACCTCCTCTCAAGGCTGAGGGACCCAGGAAACACAGAGGGCAATGTGCCTGCAGCTCTGTATTCTTTCAAGGTCCTGTGAACATCTTTAAGCTCCATTTCTTTCTACATCAGTGGAAAATTATTATATTAATAATAACTGTATCATAATGAATCCATCATGAATGGCATTCAAGTTTTGTTGTTGTTATTTAGTCAGTCATTTCCAACTCTTGGAAATGGACTCTTGGTTGACTGTAGCCTGCCAAGCTCCTCTGTCCTTGGGATTTCCCAGGCAGGAATACTGAAGTGAGTTGCCGTTTCCTTCTTCAGGGGATCTTGCTGACTCAGGGGTCAAACGCATGTCTCCTGCTTTGCAGGTGGATCCTTTACCACTGAGCCACCTAGGAAGCCTGCAATCATGTTAACCCCAACAAAACTATAAAATGTATTGTAGATGTTTTTTTATGGAGGAAGGTCCTAGAAAGGCCAACATCCATCAGTACTATGATGTCACATGGACCTGCCTCCACCCTGTCCCCTAAGGGTCTGGTGGACATTCTCCCTTATGGGCATTTCTTCACCAAGACACCACCTGTTTCCTACAAATTGATCTCTTCACTGCCCTTTCTTCCCTATTACAATTCCCATGTCTTCATCCTTGTTATGTTACAAAACTGAATTACAAGTAGATCTTGAGCTTAACTGACCCTCCAGTGAGTGACTGCTTAGCAGGACACACTCAGGTAAGATCATCTGGGTCTCTGTGGTTTCTTGAGTCAAGACTCACACCATTGTTATATTTGTCCATCAGGGGTCCATCCCCTGGGGAACCCCTACCATCTTGACTTTGATTTAGTCACTAACATTGAATTCCAGCTGCCCAGTTACTGCAGGAAGATGTCAGGACTGAAGGGACAGAGGGCTAATCATACAGGGAGATGTTGGAAGGGAGTTTAGAGACAAAGGAATACATATTATTGGTGAAACAAAGATTTTGTTTCCAGTGAAAGATTTCAAAACTCTCCCTATTGTTTTTACAGCAGCTATCATGCTTCTGATAAAAGACATGATAATTGAAAAAAAGGTGGATAGTTACTTTTCTGTACTCTCTTGTGGGCTAAGGTAACGACCTGAGCCAGGTTCCTGGTTCTTGGAATTGCTCAGAATGCACTCTTTTATGAGTCAAATTGAAAAAGACAAATTCTGAAAGAAAAGTAGAAACATAGGAAAAATGAAAAAAGCAGCAATAGTAATTACTGCATAACCAATGTTTGATTACATTATAAATTAAAAAGATAATAATCCTGCTTTGAACTGTGTGATTATTCAGGTGCGCATGGTAGCTCTCCTATAGATGACAAGTTCCTTCATGGAGGTGTTCTGTATTTTTAGAGTGCTCAGTATTTGCTTATCCATGGATGTGTGGAAAAGGGCAGCTAATTTGTGCACCTTTTCATCAACTAGGGACCGAAGAAGTTCTCTCTGTGTGTGAAATGGGCTCCACAGTGAGCCCTAGGTCTTGTGCTCTCATATAAATTGTAACCTGAGTCCAGCTACCTGTCACTGTGGAGTGGATATCACACGCGAATGTTGGGACTGGACGTGCAGGTGCCGTGTGCACATGGAGCAGACACCTGCAGGTGTGCTTGTCGGGGGAGAACGAGGGACGTGTTTGTAGATTTAGAGTTTTAGCCCATTCTGACCACATTCACAGAATAATGTTCTCTATGACAACATGGCTGATTTAATAAATGAATCATTCTTCTCTTTCAGTGTTGTCAGTCATCCCGAGTTTCCATTCTCTGAAGAATATTGACTCTCGGCTCTCACCGTGGTTCTTTGAGAATGTCTTGCTTCAAGGGCAGTGAAGATTTTTGTAGTTTGTGAAGGTGCTTAAATGAAATGTCTGAAATTTTTTTTGCAATAAAAACTTCAAAGTAAGAATACTTCTATTTTTCTGATAATTAAGGTAATGCATATAAATTACACAAAATTAGGAAATAGAAGGCAAAGGATTGAAAATCAAAATAAGCTGTGATTAACCATTTTAATAATACTTCCATGCATTTTTCTATGCAAATGTGTGTGATTTTTTATTTACAAAGAGAAGGAATCTTCAATCTACAGTTTGTATACTTATTTTTTAACTTAGCATAATTATCTTGGTAAGCTAAAAATATGATTTACAAATCCAGCATTATATTTTGCTTACTGTAATGGAGTAAATCTTATTCATTTAATTTCTCAATCATCTGCCTAGAAATTGTTTTATCAATAGATATTAATTAAAATGAGAAATTCTTGAGTTGATAGTCTAGTGGAGGCTGAGACTGTGAACAAAATCAGGAGTATTTAGCTGGTAGAAATGGGCAAGTGCCTGTAGGAAATATTTCTACACAATCTTCCATTTCTGCACATCTGTTAGGCAGAGGAGCCAACCACATTTCATCCCACACAACTTCTCATTTGTACAAGAAAGAGCCTTGAAACATAGAGATAGTGCTCCCTGCATTTCTCTGGAACAGAAAATGCTAGTCAAGGAAGTACGAGTATTCATGTAACATTTAGCAAGTCAACTGATGTGGGTGGAGTTTAGTGAGGTGGGGAGAGAGGAGTTGAAGAGAAGGCCAGAGAGCCAGTGGGGCCAGGGGGTCTGTGTCATGTAGGTTTTTGAAAGGACTTTACTCTGAGAGAAATGGAGAATTACATTTTGGGTTTTGAGCATAGTAGTTACATGAGCTGATGTTTTTTAAAAAGTCACTCTGCACAGGAACAAGATGGTGGATGAGTAGGTGGACGTGGAATACATCTCTCTCCTCGGATACATCAGGAATACACCTTCAGACATGGAAGTGCATACAGAGCACCAGCTGAGAGTGGACAGGAAGACCTGACCAGCAGAAAAGAATATATGGAACCATCAAAACTCCAAAGGATGAAGGAACTAGAGGGAAAAACTGGAGTGTTAGTAGGACTGGACCTGCCCTCAGCGCGTGGGGGAACTGAAGCAGGGGTCCAACCCCCACAGCAGGGCAATTGTCTGAGTCAGAGGAGAAACATTTAAGGCTGAGTGTGAAACAGCTGATCTGTGGCAGCCTGAATAGAATGAGAATCAGACAGTTCTTGCCGCAGCCCTCCACACCCCGGACAGGGATGCAAGTCCCCTAGAAGGCGCAGTGGCTGGGAGCTGGAGCTTAGGGATTGTGGAGCAATCCCAGGGCAAGGGCTGCTGTGGAGAGACGGATGAAGGGACGTGAGGGAGGAGACTTGGTGGGAAACGCCAAGTCACGCGTAGGGGATGGAGCCATCACCATAACCTCTCTCCCCACACACCAGCATGGGTTGCTGAGCAATAGAAAGGCTGACCCATCAGCACCTGAGACAGGGAACTACAGAGGAGGACCCCACCAGGAGTGCCCCTTTAAGTGCCTCATGTGCCGATTTACAGAGTAGGACCCCACCCTGGGGCGGGGTGTGGCACAGGGAAGGGGGTCCTCTATGTGTCTGATGCACAGAACAACAGGGAAGGACCCCAAGCAAAGGAGCCCTCTAAGTGTCTGAACAGGCGGAGCTATGGACAAAGACTAGCCAAAGAGGCCTTCTGATGGCCAGGTACCAGAGGCTTGAAAAAGACTCTGATAGGGCCAGTACTTCAGCGGCTCAGGCAGTCCGTGTCCCTGCACATTTAGCGCCACCATGGTCCCCACGACCCAAGCAGCTCTGCTACCTTCATGTTCAAGCCTCACTGGGGCAGAACTGTCACAGGCAAAAAAATAAAAATAAAAAGTCCTGTGTCTACGCACATGGGGTCCTTTTGGTTCTGTCCAACTCTCTGCAACCCTGCAGACTGTGGCCTGCCAGGCTTTTCTATCAGGAGGTTTTCCAGGCAAGAATACTGGAGTGTATTGGAAAATACTGATTGCCATACCCTTCTGGGGCACTATATTTCCTGATGCCCTAGCCGCCAACTCCTCTGAGTACCGGGTGCTGCCAGAACCCCTGTGACCCAAGGAGCTACACCACCTCCACACCTGGCCCTCACTGGGACAAACCCAAGTTCTCCAGGACAGCCTCAGGAGCAAACCTCAGTGGACGACCCACATGCAGAGGTGGAAATAAAACCACAATTGAAACCCAGGGGCAGTGTGGCTAAGGAAGAGGATCCAAAACCTTCCCACCAGCTGTATAAGTTGCAGATTAAATCCACACAATCAACTATGCAGACTCTGTGTCTATGGAATATATAAAAGGACATTGAGAACTCCCACAGAAGAAAACGCACTAGTTCTGATAGCTGTTGACATTGGAGGCAAGAACACAAGGAGTCAGAACAGATTAGAATCTGAACTGCCCCCACAGCAGGTCCAGAGACTAGCACAATGTTGGGGGGGCATCCTAGGGAGGTGAGGTGGACGGTAACTCAAAGAGAAGGAAAGGATCCTGACAGCAGTGACTCAAGAAAAACAATTATTATTCTTGTTTTGACCTGCTGTATAGTTTCTTATGGATCTTTTTTCTTTTTTTCCTCCCCCCATCCCTATTGTAGTTGTTGATTTTATTGGCACTATGAAATCTAATAAATCTTTTGAGTTTTTTTTTTTCAATCACACTTTTTATTGTTGCTATAAACCTCTGCCTCTATGTTGGGCCTTTGTAGCTCTGTGGAGTTTTCTTTTTTGTTGTTGTTTTTTCTCCCCCCCGCCTTTTTTTTGTTTTTCTCTTTAAAAAAATTTTAACTTTAATTTTTTAAAATCTTCCCTTGCTTGCTTTTCCTGTTCTTTCCCCCTAGCATTTAATCTTTAATGTATATAAATCTTTTTTTATTTACCTCTGTTTAGCTTTGCATGTCTATTCTTTCTTTCTTTCCTTTCCTGTCAACATATTTGTTAGTTTTGTTTTCATTGCTTTATTCCCCACTTGGCACCTTGCTTTAGTTTTGTTTTCCAGTTTGTGCTTTCGTTAGTTTTGTTCTTAACTGGTAGATATCATTTTTGGTATCTTTTGTTCTCCAGGTCAGTCGATTGTACTTTATTTTTGTTGGACTCTATTGATTCTGCTTGTGGGTGTATATGTACATGTGTATATTCCATCATTTTAATTATTATTTGCCGATTTTGTAACTCCCATTTGTCTGGAGTTCATCTTTGGTTTCCTATTTTTGAGTATGTGCTTTAATCTCACTTAATGCCATAACATCTGGAAGTTCACGGTTCATGTATTGCTGAAGCCTGGCTCGGACAATTTTCAGCATTACTTTACTAGCGTGTGAGATGAGTGCAACTGTGCAGTAGTTTGAGCATTATTTGGCATTGCCTTTGTTTGGGATTGGAATGAAAACTGACCTTTTCCAGTCCTGTGGCCACTGCTGAGTTTTCGAAATTTGTTGGCATATTGAGTGCACCACTTTCAGAGCATCATCTTTCAGGATTTGAAACAGCTCAATTGGAATTCCATCACCTCCACTAGCTTTGTTTGTAGTGATGTTTTCTAAGGCCAACTTGACTTCACATTCCAGGATGTCTGGCTCTAGGTGAGTGATCACACCATCGTGATTATCTTGGTCATGAAGACCTTTTTTGTACAGTTCTTCTGTGTATTCTTGCCACCTCTTCTTAATATCTTCTGCTTCTGTTAGGTCCATACCATTTCTGTCCTTTATCGAGCCCATCTTTGCATGAAATGTTCCCTTGGTATCTCTAATTTTCTTGAAGAGATCTCTAGTCTTTCCCATTCTGTTGTTTTCCTCTACTTCTTTGCATTGATAGCTGAGGAATGCTTTCTTATCTCTTCTTGCTATTCTTTGGAACTCTGCATTCAGGTGCTTATATCTTTCCTTTTCTCCTTTGCTTTTCGTCTTTTCACAACTATTTGTAAGTCCTTCTCAGACAGCCATTTTTCTTTTTTGCATTTCTTTTTCATGGGGATGGTCTTGATCCTTGTCTCCTGTACGATGTCATGAACCTCTGTCCATAGTTTATCAGGCACTCTGTCTATCAGATCTAGTCCCTTAAATCTATTTCTCACTTCCATTGTATAATCATAAGGGATTTGATTTAGGTCATACCTGAATGGTCTAGTGGTTTTCCCTACTTTCTTCAATTTCAGTCTGAATTTGGCAATAAGGAGTTAATGATCTGAGCCACAGTCAGCTCCCAGTCTTGTTTTTCTCACTGTATAGAGCTTCTCCATCTTTGGCTGCAAAGAATATAAGCAATCTGATTTCACTGTTGATCATCTGGTGATGTCCATGTGTAAAGTCTTCTCTTCCAGATGTTCAAGCTGGTTTTAGAAAAGGCAGAGGAACCAGAGATCAAATTGCCAACATCATCTAGTCAAGGCTATGGTTTTTCCTGTGGTCATGTATGGATGTGAGAGTTGGACTGTGAAGAAAGCTGAGTGCCAAAGAATTGATGCTTTTGAACTGTGGTGTTGGAGAAGACTGTTGAGAGTCCCTTGGACTGCAAGGAGATCCAACCAGTCCTTTCTGAAGGAGATCAGCCGTGGGATTTCTTTGAAGGGAATGATGCTAAAGCTGAAACTCCAGTACTTTGGCCACCTTATGTGAAGAGTTGACTCATTGGAAGAGACTCTGATGCTGGGTGGGATTGGGGGCAGGAGGAGAAGGGGACGACAGAGGATGAGATGGCTGGATAGCATCACTGACTCGATGGACATGAGTCTGAGTGAACTATGGGAGTTGGTGATGGACAGGGAGGCCTGGTGTGCTGTGATTCATGGGGTTGTAAAGAGTCAGACACTACTGAGTGGCTGAACTGAATGCCATAACAAACCACTTGTGGAGTCTTTGTTCCTGACCAGAGATCAAACCCTGAGCCTTTGGCATGGAAGTACTGATCCAAGACCGTAGAGTACCAGAGAACTAATCCTAGCAAATAAAAAATAGACAAACTCCCACAAAGGAAATCACTTGAATACAAGACCGGCATCACCCAACCACCAATAGCACCCTGTGCAGGACACCTCATCCAAACAACAAACAAAATAAAAATACAAACCTAATCATCATCAGACAGGATTACCACCTCACTCAGCCTTGCACGTCAGAGGAAAAATAAACAAACAACAAAAATAGCATAAATCTCACCCTATATGAAGCTTACACAAACCATTGCATCAACTTTGAGGCAGAGGGGAAGAAACCAAAAGGAATAAAGAATTCAACCTTGAAGCCTAGGAAAAAGAAACCTCAAGCACAATAAGTTAAAAAAAAAAAGAAAATGAAAAGGCAGAGAAACACTTCACAAATGAAGGAACAAACTAGAGACACAGAAGTCCAAATAAATAAAGACAAAATAGGCAAACTACCTGAAGAGGAATTCAGAATATTGATAGTAAAAATGACCAAAAACCTTGAAAACAGAATGGAGAAAATGCAGGAATCAATTAACAAAGACCTAGAAAAATTAAAGAATAATCACACAGAGACAAACAACACAATTATTGAAATTAAAATTATTCTAGAAGGAATCAATAGCAGCATATATGAAGCAGAGAATGAATCAGTGAGCTGGAAGATAAAATGGTGGAAATAACTCCTGAAGTAAAGATAAAGTAAAGATAAAGTAAAGATAAAGTAAGAAGAATGAAAAGAACTGAGGATAGTCTCAGAGACCTCTGGGATAATATAAAATGCACTAATATTCAAATTATAGGAGTCCCCAAAGAAGAAGAGAAAAGGAAAGTGTATGAGAAACTTTTTGAAGAGATTATAGTTGGAAATTTCCCCAGCATGGAAAAGGAAATAGTCAATCAAATCCAAGAATCACAAAGAGTCCCATACAGGATAAACCCAAGGAGAAACACATCAACACAGATACTAATCAAACTAACAAAGATTAAACACAAAGAAAAAATATTAAAAGCAGCAAGGGAAAAGCAACAAGTAACATACAAGGGAAACCCCATACATTTAACAGCTGATCTTGCAGCAGAAACTCTGCAGGCCAGAAGGGAATTTTAGAATATTTTTAAAGTACTGAAAGGGAAAAAATCTACAACTAAGATTACTCTACGTGGAAAGGATCTCATTCAAAATTGATGGAGAAATCAAAAGCTTTTTAGACAAGCAAAAGTTAAGAGAATTCAGTGCCACCAAACCAGCTTTACAACAAATGTTAAAGGGACTTATATAGTCAAGAAATACAAGAAAAGAAAAAGATCTACAAAATCAAACCCTAACAATTAAGAAAATGGCAATAGGAACATATATATCAATAATTACTTTAAATGTGAATGGATTAAATGCTCCAGCCAAAAGACACAGATTGGCTGATGGGATACAAAAACAAGACCCATATATGTGTTGTCTACAAGAAACCTGCTTCAGACCTCAAGACACATATAGACTGAAAGTGAGAGGATGGAGTAATATGTTCCATGCAAATGGAAAGCAAAAGAAAGCTGGAGTAGCAATCCTCACATTAGACAAAATGGACCTTAAAATAAAGAATATTTCAAGAATATCATTATTTCACTACATAATGATCAAGGGATCAGTCCAAGAGGCAGACATAACAACTGTGAATATCTATGCACCCAGCATAGGAGCACCTCAATACATAAGGCAAACAGTAACAGACATAAAAGGAGAAATTGAAAGTAAGACAATAATAGTAGGAGACTTTAACACCCCACTCACACCAATGGACAGATAATCAAAACAGAAAATAAGGAAGCACAAGTCTTAAATGATACATTAGATGAGATGGATCTCATTGATATCTTCAGGATATTCCATACAAATGCAGAAGAATACACCTTCTTCTCAAGTGCACATGAAAAATTTTCCAGGATAGACCACATCTTGGGTCACAAATCACGTCTCAGTAAGTTTAAGAAAACTGAAATCATATCAAGAATCTTTTCGGACCACAATGCTATGAGACTAGATATCAATTACAAGTAAAAAACTGTAAGAAACACAAACACATGGAGATTAAATAATACATTTCTAAATAACCAACAGGTTACAGAAGAAATCAAAAGGGAAATAAAAAGATTTCTAGAAAGAAATGACAATGAAACATGAGAACTTAAAACCTATGGGATGCAGCAAAAGCACTTCTAAGAGGGAAGTTTATCGCAAAACAATCCTACCTCAAGAAACAAGAAAAACATTCAATCGACAAGATAACTTTACACTTGAAACAACTGGAAAAAGAAGAACAACCCTCCCCCTCCCCCCCCATCAAATTAGTAGAAAGAAAGAAGTTATAAAGATCAGAGCAGAAATAAATGAAAAATAAATAAAATAATCAATAGTAAAGATTAATAAAACTAAAAGCTGATTCTTTGAGAAGATAAACAAAATTGAGGGCTATGGTTTTTCCGGTGGTCATGTATGGATGCGAGAGTTGGACTATGAAGAAAGCTGAGCACCGAAGAATTGATGCTTTTGAAGTGTGGTGTTGGAGAAGACTCTTGAGAGTCCCTTGGACTGCAAGGAGATCCAACCAGTCCTTTCTGAAGGAGATCAGTCCTGGGTATTCATTGGAAGGACTGATGCTGGAGCTGATGCTGGCCAATACTTTGGCCACCTGATGCAAAGAGCTGACTCATTTGAAAAGACCTTGATGCTGGGAAAGATTGAGGGCAGGAGAAGGGGACGACAGAAGATGAGATGGTTGGATGGCATCACCGACTCGATGGACATGAGTTTGGGTGAACTCCGGGAGTTGGTGATGGACAGGCAGGCCTGGCATGCTGCAGTTCATGGGGTTATAAAGAGTCGGACAGGACTGAATGACTGAACTGAACTGAACTGAACTTAGCCAGACTCATCAATTAAAAAAAAAAAGAGAGAGAGAAGAATCAAATCAACAAAATTAGAAATGAAAAAGGAAAGGCTACAACTAACAGTGCAGAAATATAGAGGATTTTAAGAGACTATTATGAACAACTATATGGCAATAGAATGGATAAAATGGAAGAAATGGACAGATTCTTAGAAAAGTTCAATCTTCCCAGACTGAACCAGAAAGAAATAGAAATTATGAACAACCCAGTTACAAGCACTGAAATAGAAGCTGTGATCAAAAATCTTCAAAATAACAAAAGCCCAGGACCTGATGTCTCCACAGGAGAATTCTATCAAATATTTCGGAGAAGGCAATGGCATCCCACTCCAGTACTCTTGCCTGGAATATTTAGGGAAGAGCTAATCCCTATCCTTCTAAAACTCTTTTAAAAAATTTCAGAGGAAGGAACACCTCCAAACTGATTCTACGAGGCCATCATCACCCTGATCCCAAAACCAGGCAAAGACAACACACGAAAAGAAAACTATAGGCCAATATCACTGCTGATATTTTTTCAGCTTTTATTCTTGTTCTATTACTCATTCCAAGTGATTTTTCAGCACCCATCTGTCCCCAGGCCCTGGAGAAGTGTAAAGACACAGGGCTGACCAAGTCCATCGGGATGTCCAACTTCAACCCCAAGCAGCTAGAGAAGATCCTGAACAAGCAGGGGCTCAAGTACAAGCCCGTCTGCAACCAGGTGAGCAGCTCAGCTCCTCTCCCTCCTACTCTTCACAATCTCCTTCTTGTTCTGGAGCCTGATGTCTGTCTGTCCTCTCCTCCTGTTCATCTGACCTTTGTGGGTCAGAGGATTCTAGAGAGCAGAGCCTCTGTCTGGACTTTCTGAATGAAATCCATAACAATAAAGTCTGGGTCAATAAGTGTGGAGGGCTTCCTGGTAAATTGTGGGTAGAATCCAGAGCTAGAGGAAGGAGGCATTTCCCTGAGATGAAGGGATGACCAGACCGAGGGTGAAAGTGGCTTGGAGCGAACTGCAAGCAGGAAGGAAGACCATGAAAACCTGGAATGGATTCATGTTGAGGTTTGACAGAAACCAGCAAAATTCTATAAAGCAATCATTCTTCAGTAAAAAATAAATTAATTAAAAAAAAACTGGAATGGGAAGTAATAAAGAGACAAATCAGCTGAGATGGGTGTTAAGCGTTTGTGTGGGGTTCTGTTGGCCGAATCAAAAATCTTGGTGGCTCAGCATTTATGAGTCTCAACAGGGAGCACAGAACAGAAAACTGTGCTGGAGATGATGGAAATCATCCAGGTTAGAGGGTTAATTTAAAGGTTCATTGTGAAGCTAACATTACATGAAATATTTACTCACAAGCATTTACTCAAATGTAGAGCCCACATTTTGATTATTCAGTCATAGACTGGTTTTCCCATCCATGTCTATCATAAAATTAACTGTATACACACACTTTTGTCTATTTCTCTCTTGGTGTTGATATTTCCAGCTTACATCTTTTTCTGTCACATTAATAATACCTTTCCATATAATCTAACACTCTTCTCTGCTGACATTCTATAGGTGGAATGTCACCCTTATCTCAACCAGAGCAACTGTTGGATTTCTGCAAGTCACATGATATTGTTCTTGTTGCCTATGCTGCCCTGGGATCCCAATGACTAAAAGAATGGTATTGAACCCTAATGAAGACAACAAGGAGTTTATGTAAAATTCAATTTTTGATAAAATAGTTTAAATCATGCATTACTCAGATAACTCATAGGCACAGGGGATAAGCAGGGAGGAATGGAATGAATCCTTCTCTTTTATCTTCCCATCACCCAGCCAATATTTTTTACATTGTATTAGATTGTTGACCCATAAATAACAAATGTCTGCATTGAAGTCTATATATAATCCCCAGTTGAGACCAGAGACACAAGCTCATATCATGATTTACTTATTTATTCAACAATGAACATACTTCTAAAAATACATGTCTAAAAAAAAAATACATGTCTAAACCTCACATATCTTTTATCTAAAATTGGGATAAGAATATGCAACTTCCAGGTCTATCATGATAACAAATTTCAATATGAACCATTTTTGTAAACGTCTATAGAAAATTGCGTAATATAAATAATGATGAAATGAATAGTTCTATATTTTGCACTGTTCAACTTGTATCAATACTTGTGAAAAGTGATAATTAAAAAAAATTCCCAGTCTTTTTCCATCACTGTTTCTTTTCGTGCCATTGTACAAACTTTAGAGCTATGAATGGAGAAAAACAACAAATGAGAATTAAAAAGGGAAAAAAATCCATGAGTTTGACAGTTCTAGTCTCACTCAAACATTCAATCCAAATGACTGGGAGAACTTTGTAAACACAGATTAGGAAGTGCCTCCGTTGAGGTTCTGATTCAGTGTGTCTGCATTTAACCTGGGAATTTGTATTTCTAACAAGATTCTGAGTAATGCTGATGCTCTTAGTACACAGACCACAGTTTGAGAAGCACTGATATAGAGTGGACATACTTGGTCTATTTGGTGAAACTGCTCACAAACTGAGTACTTAGTCTCAGCTCCTCAGCATTTCTGAATTTCCTTCCAGGGTGAACCTGGACCTGCCCGTTCTCTTGGAGGACCCGGTTCTCTCTGCCATTGCCAAAAAGCACAAGCAAACCCCAGCTCTGGTTGCCCTTCGCTACCAGGTACAACGTGGTGTTGTGGTTCTGGCCAAGAGTTACAACAAGAAGCGGATCAAAGAGAACATACAGGTGATGGGTTGGGCTGTGGACAGAGGGGTCCTAAGGAACATCCTTCATGAGGGTCATTCTTTGTCTGTCTCTCAAGACTTTCCTTGTATCAAGACAAGTTACCAGTTCTTCCCCATGCATGAATGTGTTGTATGTGTTCCTGGTGATTTTCTCCTCCTGATGTGGCAACAGGAGAGGCAGCATGGCTGGAGAGGGTTCAGGTTGGACAGAAAACAGAGATTTTAGTTTCAGAGTTATGTCAGCCATTTATTCTGTCATCTTGTGCAAATGACATCTTATTTTCTTTGTTCTCAGTTGATGAAATTGCAATATGTGATTTTTAAAGACCATTTGAACTGCTCTAACAAAATATCACAGATTGAGTGGCTGAGGAAAATTGAAATTTATTTCTCACAGTTTTGAAGCTGGAGATCTGAGTCAGGGTTCCTGTGTGGTCAGGTAAGGGCCCTCATCCAGGTCACAGGTTTCTCTTTGCATCTTAATATCATGGAGGGGGCAACAGAGCTCTCCCAAGTCTCTTATATGAATATGCTACTTTAAAATCTCATTCTTGAGAGCTCCATTATCACGACCTTTCAAAGGCTCCATTTCTAACAACATCAAAATGTAAATTTCAGTTCAGTTCAGTTCAATCGCTTAGTCGTGTCTGGCTCTTTGTGACCCCATGGACCCCAGCATGCCATACCTCCCTGTCCATCACCAACTCCCAGAGTTTACCCAAATTGATGTCCATTGAGTTGGTGATGCCATCCAATCATCTCATCCTCTGTCGTCCCCTTCTCTTTCTGCCCTCAATCTTTCCCAGCATCAGGGTCTTTTCAAATGAGTCAGCTCTTTGCATCAGGTGGCCAAAGTATTGCAGTTTCAGCTTCAACATCAGTCCTTCCAAGGAACACCCAAGACTGATCTCCTTTAGGATGGACTGGTTGGATCTCCTTGCAGTCCAAGGGACTCTCAAGAGTCTTCTCCAACACCACAGTTCAAAAGCATTTGGCACTCAGCTTTCTTTATAATTGAACCCACATCCATACATGATGATGTGAAGTCGCTCAGTCGTGTCCGACTCTTTGCGACCCCATGGACTGTAACCTATTAGGCTTCTCCATCCATGGGATTCTCCAGGCAAGAATACTGGAGTGGATTGCCATTTCCTTCTCCAGGGGATCTTCCCGACCCAGGGATCGAACCCAGGTCTCCCGCATTGGAGGCAGACGCTTTAACCTCTGAGCCACCAGGGAAGCCTACTACTGGAAAAATCATAGCCTTGACGAGACAGACTTTTGTTGACAAATAATGTTTCTGCTTTCTAATATGCTGTCTAGTTTGGTTATAACTTTCCTTCCAAGGAGTAAGTGTCTTTTAATTTCATGGCTGCAATCACCATCTGCAGTGATTTTGGAGCCCAAAAAATAAAGTCAGCCACTGTTTCTACTGTTTCCCCATCTATTTGCCATGAAATGATGGGACCAGTTGCCATAATCTTAGTTTTCTGAATGTTGAGCTGTAACTCAACTTTTTCACTCTCCTCTTTCATCAAGAGTCTCTTTAATTCTTTTTCACTTTCTGCCATAAGGGTGGTGTCATCTGCATATCTGAGATTATTGATATTTCTCCCAGAAATCTTGATTCCAGCTTGTGCTTCTTCCAGCCCAGCATTTCTCATGATGTACTCTGCATATAAGTTAAATAAGCAGGGTGACAATATGCAGCTTTGATGTACTCCTTTTCCTATTTGGAAGTTTGGGGGCACAAAAATTATAGCAGAAATCTTTAACCCCCAAGCTGTCATGGTTTTATTTTGCTTTTCCCTTAATATTATAGGGTTTCATCTTTATACACTTGATCTGCTTGAGTTTCTCTTTGTGAAGCTCCTCTTCAAGACTTTGTCCACTTTAGCTAGGTTGTTTCTCTTTTGATTTATTTGTAGGAGGCCATTATTGTACCCTTAGTCACAGCTATACAGAAAACTCTCCCCATTTTCAGGATTTAATGCAGAGATCATTTCTGTGTCTTGACAATCAGCCTGAACTCAGCTCAGCTGCTGTCCTCTAAGCTGATCTCGCTCATGCATTTGCAGCTCAGTGCAGAGCAGCTCAGCAGTTTTGCTTTAGCAGGTGGATATGACTCTTGTCAGAGGAGACTGCACACTTCTCCATGTAGTTTTTCATGTATATTTGGCTAGACTGTGGTCAATTAATCTGGTTATCACATCAGCACAGTACTATGATCCATAGTCAGTGAACGGAAAAAAAATACTCTTCATTTCTAGACTCAGAACTGAGTCTTCAATTCTGGCAAAGTTCACTGCCCAATGTTACAGGTCCATCTAAGTCAAGGTCAAGTGTATGGTCCCCTAAATAATTGTTTCTGTTTTTCCATTCTAATTTGGCCCTGCAATACACCTAGAATTGGTTTTCCAATATAATATGAAAATGGTTGCATATATGTTTGTTTATTAAGTGAAAATCTAAGACAGCAAGGATACCAAATCAATCTATCCTAAAGGAAATCAACCTTGAATATTCATTGGAAGGACTGATGTTGAAGCCGAAGCTCTAATACTTTGGCCACCTGATGTGAAGAGCTGACTTGTTGGAAAAGACCCTGAAGCTGGAAAAGACTGAGGGCAGAAGGAGAAGTGGGAGACAGAGGATGAAGTGGTTGAATGGTATCACCAACTCAATTGACATGAGTTTGAGCAACTCTGTGAGTTGATGATGAACATGGAAGCCTGCCTTGCCACAGTCCAGTGTGTCACAAACAATTGGATATGACTTAGCAACTGAATAAAAACAACATGTCCATATTTTCCACAGATTTTCATTGTCAACTCTGTCATATATAGAGAGCCTTTAAGTACATTTCTGGCCTCTTTCTTCTATTTAACTATTTATTTTTCTGTACTGTGTTATTAAATTGTAAAATAAGTCTTATTTCCAGAATGGTAAATTCTTCAACCAGCCCATCCTAAAGGAAATCAGTCCTGAATATTCATTGGAAGGACTTGATGCTGAAGCTGAAACTCCAATATTTTGGCCACCTGATGCGAAGAGCTGACTCATTTGAAAAGACCCTGATGCTGGGACAGATTGAGGGCAGGAGGAGAAGGGGACGGCAGAGGATGAGATAGTTGGATGGCATCACTGACTCAGTGGACATGGGTTTGGGTGGACTCCGGAAGTTGGTGATGGACAGGGAAGCCTGGCATGCTGTGGTTCATGGGGTGGCAAAGAGTCAGACACGACTGAGCGACTGAACTGAACTGAACTGAAGAATGTCTTGGCTGCTTTTTATTAGTTCTTTTATTAAAAATTTGGTATCACCTTACTGACTTCCACAAGAAGTATGTCAGTCTTTGATTCATGTTGCATCGAAACACTAGATGATTTCAGAGAAAACAAATTTCTTTACAAAACTGAGCTATCCATTTCATGATTATGATGTGAACTTTTAATATTTTAGGTGTTCTTTAATATTTAAACTTTTCATAACTTTATCTACAAAGGCATTTACATAAAGTTTCTTTCAGATTTATTCATAGATAAAGAGTAAGTTTGATATCAGATTCTTGGATAGGCTTTTGCAAGGAAGACTCCTCCCCACATGGCTCCAGTGCAATGCTGTCACACTTAGGGCATGCTGGGGAGCGTGAAGCAGTCTAATGTTTGCTCAGGTGTCAAGTCAGGAGTGTCCAAAGACAAAAGGGTATTTTAGTACATTTCTTTTCTGTCTGAAGTGATTCCCTTAGAAAGTTAAGGGACTGATGCACTGTAATGTTTGTGAGGTGGACAGAGAAGGAGGTGTGGGAAGGAGAGGTGAGAACTCAGCAGAGGGTCTCAGGCTTGTTCACCTGAAAGCTGAGGACAGACATGGCTTTCTTGTCCCCTTTTCTTCTCCCCATCCAGCTGGAAAGCCCTCCAGTCCCCAGGGGGAGGCCGTTTTCTTGGGGGAGAGGTAATGTGATTCTTCTTTCCTCCCAGGTGTTTGACTTTGAACTGACTCCAGAAGACATGAAAGCAATCGATGGCATCAATAGAAATATAAGATATTATGAATTGCTACCATAAGTGACTTGCAGATGTTTCACACACATAGTTTTTTTTTTTTTTTTTTCCTGTAGCAGGCAGATCAGTAGGGCAACTAAGCTTTTAAAAACTTGATTCTAGGAAGACAGTCCTGATTCCAGCATAGGAGACAACCAGAGTCTTCCTGCAGGTGTCAAACCAGAGGTTTCCTTTTGGGCTCTATGTCTGACCAACAGAAATGATTGGGACCTAGGACTGTCCATCAGTAAAATCCTCAGAGTTGACATCGTGGTGATTTCACTACTTTGTGCCCCTAATCCCTGTGCCTGGTGCACCTCCTCTCAGGGCCGAGGGACCCAGTAAACACAGAGGGCACAGTGCCAGCAGCCCACTATTCTTACAGCGACCTGTGAATGTGTTTAATTCTTTTTACATCAGGATAAAATGGTTATATTAATAAAAACTATATAATAATGAATCCTTTCTGGATTCCATTCATGTTTTGTTGTTGTTGTTTAGTTGCTTCAGTCAGTCAGTCAGTTCAGTCACTCAGTCGTGTCCAACTCTTGGCAATCCCACAAATCACAGCATGCCAGGCCTCCCTGTCCATCACCAACTCCCGGAGTTCACTCAGACTCACATCCATCGAGTCCGTGATGCCATCCAGCCATCTCATCCTCGGTCGTCCCCTTCTCCTCCTGCCCCCAATCCCTCCCAGCATCAGAGTCTCTTCCAATGAGTCAATTCTTTGCATGAGGTGGCCAAAGTACTGGAGTTTCAGCTTTAGCATCATTCCTTCCAAAGAAATCCCAGGGCTGATCTCCTTCAGAATGGACTGGTTGGATCTCCTTGCAGTCCAAGGGACTCTCAAGAGTCTTCTCCAACATCACAGTTCAAAAGCATCAATTCTTCAGCACTCAGCTTTCTTCACAGTCCAACTCTCACATCCATACACGAGTTGCTTAGTTGTATCCAACTCTTTGGACCCACGGACTGTAGCCTGGCAGGCTCCGGGGTCCATGGGATTTCCCAGGCAGGAATACCAGAGTGGATTGCCATTTTCTTCTCCAAGTTATCTTGCCGATCACTGAACACATGTCTCCTACTTGGCAGGTGGATCCTTTATCTCTGACCGCCTGGGAAGCCCCCATTCTTGTTATTCCTAACACAATGATAAAACATTTTGTCGACACTTTTTTATGGAGGAAGGTCCCATGAAGGCCAACCTGCAATAGTTTTGAGAAGTCACATGGGCCTGCTTCCACCCGATCTCCTAAGGGTCTGGTGGATTTTCTCCCTTATGGGCATTTCTTCTCCAAGACACAATCCATTTCTTTCAAAATAATCTCTTCCTTCATTGATCTTTTTCCCCTATTACAATTCCCATGTCCTCATCCTTGTTATCTCACCAAGCTGAATTACCAGTAGATCATGAGCTTAACTGATCCTCCAGTGAGAGACTGCTGTGTCCTTAACAGGACACACTCAGGTAAGATCATCTGGGTCTCTCTGGTTTCTTGAGTGAAGACTCACTGCAGTTTAGCCTTTATCCAGCAGAACCCCACCTGCTTGCCTTTGACTTAGTCACTAACATAGAATTCCTGCTGCCTTCTTACTGCAGGAGAATGTCAGGATTGAAGAGACAGAAGAGAAATTTGAAAGGCAGTTTAGAGAGGAGGGAATGCAAACTATTGGTACAGCGAAGATTTTGTTTGAAGGGAAAGATTTCAAAACTCTCCCTATTGTTTGTAAAACTATATCACAATTCTGATAAAACACATGACAAATGAAAAAATGGTGGAGATTCACTTTTCTGTCCTTAAAGACTTTTAAGTATAATTCTATCTTCTCCTTCATTAGGCTGTGAATGGCTAGACTTATTCCTTTTTGTGGGCTCAGGTCAACAGCACGTCTCCTGCCCTTGGAATTGCTCAGAATGCACTCTTTAATGAATTGAATTAAAAAGGACAAGTTTAGAAAGAAAAGTAGAAACATGGAAAAAAGAAAACAATAGTTATACTAATTACTGAGTAACCAATGCTTTTTAATATAAATTTATTTATTTTAATTGGAAGTTAATTGGTTTACAATATTGTATTGGTTTTGCCATACATCAACATGAATCTGCCACAGGTATACATGTGTTCCCCATCCTGAACCCCCCTCCCTCCTCCCTCCCCATACCATCCCACTGGGTCCTCTCAGTGCACCAACCCCAAGCGTCCAATATCATGAAATATAAATTTATTTATTTTAATTGGAGGTTAATTACTTTACAATATTGTATTGGTTTTGCCATACATCAACATGAATCTGCCACAGGTATACATGTGTTCCCCATCCTGAACCCCCCTCCCTCCTCCCTCCCCATACCATCCCACTGGGTCCTCTCAGTGCACCAACCCCAAGCGTCCAATATCATGCATTGAACCTGGACTGGTGATTCATTTAATATATGATATTATACATGTTTCAATGCCACTCTCCAAAATTATCCCACCCTCTCCCTCTCACACAGAGTCCAGAAAACTGTTGTATACATCTGTGTCTCTTTTGCTGTCTCGCATACAGGGTTATCGATACCATCTTTCTAAATTCCATATATATGCGTTAGTATACTGTATTGGTGTTTTTCTTTCTGGCTTACTTCACTCTGTATAATAGGTTCCAGTTTCATCCATCTCATTAGAACTGATTCAAATGAATTCTTTTTAATGGCTGAGTAATACTCCATTGTGTATATGTACCACAGCTTTCTTATCCATTCATCTGCTGATGGACATCTAGGTTGTTTCCATGTCCTGGCTATTATAAACAGTGCTGCAATGAACATTGGGGTACATGTGTCTCTTTCAATTCTGGTTTCCTCGGTGTGTATGCCCAGCAGTGGGATTGCTGGGTCATAAGGCAGTTCTATTTGCAGTTTTTTAAGGAATCTCCACACTGTTCTCCATAGTGGCTGTACTAGTTTGCATTCCCACCAACAGTGTAAGAGGGTTCCCTTTTCTCCACACCCTCTCCAGCATTTATTGCTTGTATGACTTTTGGATAGCAACCATTCTGACTGGTGTGAAATGGTACCTCATTGTGGTTTTGATTTGAATTTCTCTGATAATAGTGATGTTCAGCATCTTTTCATGTGTTTGTTAGCTATCTGTATGTCTTCTTTGGAGAAATGCCTATTTAGTCCTTTGGCCCATTTTTTGATTGGGTTGTTTATTTTTCTGGAATTGAGCTGAAAGAGTTGTTTGTATATTTTTGAGATTAGGCATTTTTCAGTTGCTTCATTTGCTATTATTTTCTCCCATTCTGAGGGCTGTCTTTTCACCTTTCTTATAGTTTCCTTTGTTATGCAGAAGTTTTTAACTTTAATTAGGTCCCATTTGTTTATTTTTGCTTTTATTTCTGGGACGGGGGTCATAGAGGATCCTGCTGTGATTTATGTAAGAGAGGGTTCTGCCTATGTTCTCCTCTAGGAGTTTTATAGTTTCTGGTCTTATGTTTAGATCTTTAATCCATTTTGAGTTTATTTTTGTGTGTGGTGTTAGAAATTTGTTTATTTTTGCTTTTATTTCTGGGACGGGGGTCATAGAGGATCCTGCTGTGATTTATGTAAGAGAGGGTTCTGCCTATGTTCTCCTCTAGGAGTTTTATAGTTTCTGGTCTTATGTTTAGATCTTTAATCCATTTTGAGTTTATTTTCGTGTATGGTGTTAGAAAGTGTTCTAGTTTCGTTCTTTTAAGGGCTTCCCTGGTGGCGCAGAGGTTAAAGCGTCTGCCTGCAATGTGGGAGACCTGGGTTCGATCCGTGGGTTGGGAAGATCCCCTGGAGAAGGAAATGGCAACCCACTCCAGTATTCTTGCCTGGAGAATCCCGTGGATGGAGGAGCTTGGTGGGCTACAGTCCATGGGTCACAAAGAATCGGACACGACTGAGCCACTTCACTTCACTTTGTTCTTTTACGAGTGGTTGACCAGTTTTCCCAGCAACACTTGTTAAAGAGATTGTCTTTTTTCCATTGTATATTCTTGCTGCCTTTGTCAAAGATAAGGTGTCCATAGGTGCATGGATTTATCTCTGGGCTTTCTATTTTGTTCCATTGAATTCTACCAAAAATTTAGAGAAGAGCTAACACCTATCTTACTCAAACTCTTACAGAAAATTGCAGAGGAAGGTAAACTTCCAAACTCATTCTATGAAGCCACCATCATCCTAATACCAAAATCTGACAAAGATGCCACAAAAAAGAAAACTACAGGCCAGTATAACTGGTGAACATAGATGCAAAAATCCTTAACAAAATTCTAGCAATCAGAATCCAACAACACATTAAAAAGATTATTCACCATGACCAAGTGGGCTTTATCCCAGGGATGCAAGGATTCTTTAATATCTACAAATCAATCAATGTAATACCCACTCCAGTGTTCTTGCCTGGAGAATCCCAGGGATGGCGGAGCCTGGTGGGCTGCCATCTCTGGGGTCGCACAGAGTCGGACATGACTGAAGTGACTTAGCAGCAGCAATACACCACATTAACAAATTGAAAAATAAAAGCCGTATGATTATCTCAATAGATGCAGAGAAAGCCTTTGACAAAATTCAACATCCATTTATGATAAAAACTCTCCAGAAAGCAGGAATAGAAGGAACATACCTCAACATAATAAAAGCTATATATGACAAACCCACAGCAAACATTATCCTCAATGGTGAAAAACTGAAAGCATTTCCCCTAAAGTCAGGAACAAGACAAGGGTGCCCACTTTCACCGCTACTATTCAACATAGTTCTGGAAGTTTTGGCCACAGCAATCAGGGCAGAAAAAGAAATAAAAGGAATCCAAATTGGAAAAGAAGAAGTAAAACTCTCACTGTTTGCAGATGACATGATCCTCTACATAGAAAACCCTAAAGACTCCACCAGAAAATTACTAGAGCTAATCAGTGAATATAGTAAAGTTGCAGGATATAAAATCAACACACAGAAATCCCTTGCATTCCTATACACTAATAATGAGAAAATAGAAATAAAAATTAAGGAAACAATTTCATTCACCATTGGAACAAAAAGAATAAAATACTTAGGAATATAACTACCTAGAGAAACTAAAGACCTATATATAGAAAACTATAAAACACTGATGAAAGAAATCAAAGAGGACATTAATAGATAGAGAAATATACCATATTCATGGATCAGAAGAATCACTATAGTGAAAATGAGTATACTACCCAAAGCAATCTATAGATTCAATGCAATCCCTATCAAGCTACCAACGGTATTTTTCACAGAGCTAGAACAAATAATTTCACAATTTGTATGGAAATACTAAAAATCTCAAATAGCCAAAGCAATCTTGAGAAAGAAGAATGGAACTGGAGGAATCAACCTGCATGACTTCAGGCTCTACTACAAAGCCACAGTCATCAAGACAGAATGGTACTGGCACAAAGACAGTAATATAGACCAATGTTTTAATACATCATAAATTAAGAAAATATCAATGCCACTTTTTGCTGTATGATTATTCAGGTGACTGTAGTATCTCTTCAATAGAGTGAAAGTGAAAGTGAAAGTGAAGTCGCTCAGTCGTGTCCGACTCTTTGCGACCCGTGGACTGTAGCCCACCAAGCTCCTCCGTCCATGGGATTCTCCAGGCAAGAATACTGGAGTGGGTTGCCATTTCCTTCTCCAGGGGATCTTCCTGACCCAGGGATCGAACCCAGGTCTCCCACATGGCAAGCAGACGCTTTAACCTCTGTGCCACCAGGGAATTTCCTTAATGGAGACAGTCTGTATTTTGGGGAGTGCTCAGTATCTGTTTATTCATGGATGTGCGAAAAAAGTGCAGCTGCTTTGTTCGCTATGATCCTTCTCATCATCTAGGGGCAGAAGTTCCAGGAAGGGGCTGAAATGATCTCCAGAGTTAGCCCCAGGTCTTGGGCCCTCTTAAAATTGTAAGCTGAGTCAAACTACCTGTCACTGTGGAGTGACGGTTACACATCATTGTTGGGACTGGATGTGCAGGTGCCGTGTGCACATGTAGCACACACCTGATGTGTGTTTGTTGGGGGAGAAGGAGGGATGTGTTTGTAGATTTTGAATTTTAGCTCATCCTGACTGCACTCACAGAGTAATGCTCTCTATGACAACATGACAGAATTAATAAATGAATCCTCCTACTTCTCTTTCAGTGGTGTCAGTCACCCTGAATATCCATTTCTTGAAGAATGTTGATTCTCGGGTCTCACTGTGGTTCTTCAAGAATTTCTTGCTTCTGGGGCTGTGAAGAGGATTTTTGTAAGTGGTTAAGGTGCTTGAATGAAGTGTCTCAACTTTTTAAAATGCCTTTCCGTGTGAAAAAATAAACAGTTTATGAAACAATTAAAACTTCAAAGTAAGATAGCTCTTTTTTTCCCTGATAATTAAAAAAAAAAAAATACAGGAAATTTGCAAAGTAAAAGAGAAATGATAGAAAATAAAGATAAGCTGTAATTCCCCATTATATAATACTTTGGTACATTTTCCTTATAGAATCCTACACAAATTTGTGTGCATGATTATTTACAAAGACAAATAATCTTCAATCAGGTTGTATACTTTTCAACTTAGCATAATCATCTCAGTAAGCTAAAATATGATTAAAAAAAATCCAGTATTATATTTTGCTCTCTGTAAAGCAGCTCATCTTATTCATTTATTTAAATTCCTAATTGTCTGCCCATGCTTAGCATTTTGATAAATACTTACATATTTTACCATCCATTCATTGGTTGTCATTCATTCAGCAAAACTTTATTTAACATTCTTTAGTAAGACATTGTTTTATCAATAAATATTAACTAAATGAGAAATCCTTGAGTTTATAGTCTAGTGGAGGATGGGACATTGAATGTTATCAGGAGAATTTCGCTGTTAGAAATGGGTAGGTGTCTGTTGAGAAAATTCAGCACAATCTCTCATATTTCTGTCCATCTGTTAGGCAGAGACACCAACTACCCTTAATCCCACACAACTTTTCATTTGTACAAGAAATAGCCTTGAAACATAGAGATAGTGGCTCCTTGCATTTCTCTGGAACAGAAAACGTTAAGTCCAGGAAGAAAGAGTGCTCATGTAACATTTGAGGGCCAGTAAGTCTGCTAATGTGGGTGGAGTTTAGTGAGGGAAGAAAACAGGAGTTGAAGACAAGTCAGAGAGCCAGTGGGGCCATGGGGTCTGTGTCATGTAGGTTTTTGAGAGGTCTTTACTTTGAGAGAAGTGAAGAATGATATTTTGGTTTTGAGCACAGTAGTTACATGAGCTGACATGTTTTCAAAAAAATCACTCTGGTTGTTATGTTTAGAAGAAGAAGAGGAAAAAGAGCCCCTTTTTAGGACTCTACAGGAGTTTAGGTGAGAGGTAATGTTGGCTAGAACCACAGAGGAACAGTAAAGATGGCCAGAGGTATTGGAATAGGGACTTATTTTAGGGTCAGCATTAACTAGACTGCTAACATGTTGGACATATGGTGAAAGGTAAAGGGGAATCAAATTTGACTCCAGGTGTTTGTGTTTAAGTAACAGGAAATGCAGATGCCATTTTCTCAGATGGAGACAATTTGGGGAATCTCATTTTTGTGGGAAGATCATGAGTTCAGTTATAGATACGCATCTTTCAAATGCCTTTAGATATCCAAGTGAAGATGCATACATAGAGTTGGACATGCAAGTCAATTAGAGAAAAGGTTTAGACAAAATATTCATATCTGAAATTTGTAACATATAGTCTCTTAAAACCATGAAACTAACCAGTCAGAGATATTACATTATAGAGTGAGTGCTGTGACAGGGAAGTCAAGCTTCATGAGGAACAAGAAATTGCTTTAAGAAAAAAAAAAAACAAACAAAAAAACCTGAAGGAACCATTAAAAGAGGCTGAAAAGGATCAGTGAGTGAAGGAGGGAGGACTGTTTTAGAAGGCATGTGAAGTAAGTGTTTGCAGGAGAAAAGAGTTCAGTGCTTTCAATGGGTCAAGTAAGAGAAGATTGAAAATAGACCACTGGATTCGGCAGTTAACCTTGGCAGGATCAAGTGCAGCTTTGACAGAGTAGTGAAGGCAAACCCTGAGTAAAGTTGGTTCAAGAAATGATGTGAAGAGACCAATGCGGAATTGAGTATACACAGTTTTCAAAGACTTGGTTGTAATGAGGACCATGGAATCGGTCAGTCACTAAGGAAGAAATAATCAAGAGATGAGGTTCCCGTGTTTGGGGAGATGAACACCTGCCTTTGAGGTCAGAGGAACATTCCAGTAAAGAGTAAAACTCGTGATGCTGCAGATGGAGGTGGGGCTGACTTGAACCACATCTGTCTTAGTTAACGCTGCTCTTATAACAAATGACCAAAAACTTTGTGCTTTGAAACAACACCAAGGTATTCATTTACATATCTGGAGGTCAGAAATTCAAAATACAGTTCTGAGGTCTAAAATCAAAGTGCCAGCAGGCTCGTGGTCTTTTCTGGAGTTTGTAGGGGAAATCCATTTTGTTGCTTTATCCAACTCCTAGAGAACAGGTCTTGGGTTGCTGGAAGAGTGTGTTTGCTAAGACCACAGTGTTCTCTTGGTAATACTCTGTTATCCTTTGCCCTGCTTCATTTGTACCCCAAGGCCAAACTTGCCTGTTACTCCAGGTATCTCTTGACTTCTTACTTGTGCATTCCGGTCCCCTATGATGAAAAGGAGATCTTTTTTCGGTGTTAGTTCTAGAAGGTCTTGTAGGTCCTCATAGAACGTTCAACTTCAGCTTCTCTTGCTGAAGGGTTGGGGCATAGACTTAGATTACTGTGATATTGAATGGTTTATCTTGGAAATGGACCGGGTACCTTCTGTCATTTTGAGATTGCACCTAAGTGCTGCATTTTGGACTCTTCTGTTGACTATGAGGGTTACTCCATTTCTTCTGTGGGATGCTTCCCTACAGTAGTTGATATAATCATCATCTGAATTAAATTCACCCATTCCCATCTATTTTAGTTCACTGATTCCTAAAAAATCCATATTCACTCTTGCTATCTTCTGTGTGACCAAATCCAACTTACCTAGATTCATGGACCTAATGTTCCAGGTTCCTATGCAATATTGTTCTTTAAAGCATCAGACTTTACTTCCACCATCAGACACATCCAGAGCTGGGTGTTATTTCCATTTTGGCTCAGCCTCATCATTCTTTCAGGTTGTATTTCTCCACTCTTCTCTAGCATATAACATATTGGACACTTACTGTCCTGGCAGAGTCATCTCTCAGGGTCGTATCTTTTTTGCTTTTTCCTACTGTTCATGGGGTTCTCAAAGCAAGAATTCTAAGTGGTTTGCTATTCCCTTCTCTAGTGAGCCAATTTTTTTGGAACTCTCCACCATGACTCATCCATCTTGGTGGCCGCATATGGCATGACTCATAGTTTCATGAATTACACAAGACTGTGATCCATGTGATCATTTTGGTTACTTTTCTGTGATTGTGGTTTTCATTTTGGAGGCCATAGGATTGAAATTCTTGCTTCTTCTGTCTGCCTTGTGATGGATGAGGATAAGAGGCTTGTGCAAGCTATCTGATGGGAGGGACTGGCTGTGGGGGAAACTGAGTCTTGCTCTGGTGGGCAGGGCCATGTTCAGTAAATCTTTTATCCAATTTTCTGTTAATGGGTGGGACTGTGGTTCCTCCCTGTAGTATGGAAAATTACTAGGCCATTCAGGCATGACCTAAATCAAATCCCTTATGATTATACAATGAAAGGACAAATAGAGTCAAGAGATTAGATCTGATCCACAGTGCCTTAAGAACTGTGGATGGAGGTTCATCACATTGTATAGTAGGCAGTGACTGAAACCATCCCCAAGAAAAAGAAATGCAAGAAGACAAAATGGTTGTCTGAGGAGGCCTTACAAATACCTGAGGAAAGAAGAGAAGTGAAAGGCAAAAGTGAAGTGAAAGTGAAGTTGCTCAGTTGTGCCCGACTCTTAGCGACCCTATGGACTGCAACCTACCAGGCTCCTCCATCCATGGGATTTTCCAGGCAAGAGTACTGGAGTGGGGTGCCATTGCCTTCTCCGTTAAACTTGACTAGCTGGATTCAAAGGCTGCTTATAAAACCTGTCTTCCATGTAACAAAGTGCTGCTCTAGCACAACCTGAGAACTACCCTGGCCACATTCCACCTCAAAACAAACTTATAGGATTTTATTCTAGTACTGACATTTTACAGTTACACCTTTACTTGAAAAAACTTTTTTAGAATAATGTCAAATCTGAGTATAAATCATTGATTGCACTGAGAAATGCAAAACTTGTATGTGTATTATATATGACTTGGAAAAAACTAAACTCTACATGGCCAAGTATGCAGATTACTTCCTGGAAGTATCTTTGCAAGCTGCAGCATGTGTGGCTTCTTCAAGGATTATACTTCGTCTTTCTCCAACGTGGCCTCCAAGACTGTATCGTCTTACTGCTTACTCCTGGGATTTCTTAGTGCAGTGCATTGAACGGCTATTGATCGCTCATGATAATGATGTGAAAGAAGCAAACAAACAGAGAAAGGCAAAAGAGAAAGGGAAATTTATAGGGAACTGAATGCAGAGTTTTGAAGAGGAGCAAAGAGAGATTAAGAACACCTTCATAAGTGAATAATGCAAAGAGATAGATTAAAACTATAGAATGAGAAAGACTAGAGATCTCTTCAAGAAAATTAGAGATACCAAGGGAACATTTCATGTGAAAATGACCGCAGAAAGGACAGAAAAACTGTAAGGCTCTAACATAAGCAGAGGAGATTAAGAAAAAGTGGCAAGAATACACAGAAGAACTGTACAAAAAAGGTTTTAATGACCTGGATAACCAGGGTGGTATGTTCACTCACTTAGAGCCAGACATCGTGGAGTGTGGAGTCAAGTGGGCTTTAGGAAGCATTACTATGAACAAAGCTTATTGGAGGTGAAGGATTTCTAGCTAAGCTATTTCAAATCCTAAAGGATGATGTTGTTAAAGTGTTGCACTCAACATGGCAGCTAATTTGGAAAACTCAGCAGTGGAAAAGGTCAGTTGGCAATACCAGACCATCTTACCTGCCTCCTGAGAAACCTGTATGCAGGGCAAGAAGCAGCAGTTAGAATTGGATATGGCATGACGAAGTGGTTCAAAATTGGGAAAGAGGCACATCAAGGCTGTATATTGTCACCATGCTTATCTATATTACATGCAGAGTACATCCTGAAAAATGCCAAGCTGGATGAATCACAAGCTGGAAACAAGATTTTGGGAGAAATATCAATAACCTCATGCATGCAGATGATGCCACCTTTATGGCAGAAAGGGAAGAGGAACCAAAAAGCCTTTTGATGAAGGTGAAAGAGGAGAGTGAAAAAGCCAACTTGAAACTCAACATTCAAAAAACTAAGATCATGGCATCTGGTCCCATCACTTCATGGAAAACAGATGGGGGAAACAATGGAAACAGTGACAGATTTTATTTTCTCGAGCTCCAAAATAACTGTGGACACTGACCTTAGCCATAAAATTAAATGCTCCTTGGAAGAAAAACTATGACAAAACTAGGCAGTATATTAAAAAGGAGAGATATCATTTTTCTGACAAAGTTCTATATAGTCAAAGCTCTGGTTTTTCCAGTAGTCATGTACAGATGTGAGAGTTGGACCATAAAGAAGGCTGAGTGCCGAAGAATTGATGTTTTCGAACTGTGGTCCAGAGAAGGCTCTTGAGAGTCCCTTGGACAGCAAGGGAATCAAACCAGTCAATCCTAAAGAAAATCGACACAATATTCATTGGAAGGACTAATGCTGAAGCTGAAGCTCCAATACTTTGGTCATCTGACCAGAAGAGGCCATTGGAATAGACCCTGATGCTGGGAAAGATTAAGATTAGGAGGAGAAGTCGGTGACAGAGGATGAGATGCTTAGATGACATCACCAACTCAATGGACATGAGTTTGAGCAAACTCTGGGAGACAGTGAAGGGTAGAAGTGTCTGGCGTGCTGCAGTCCATGCTGTGGTAGAGCTGGACACCACTGAGGGACTGAACAGCAGGAGAACACTCCGTTCTTGGTCTTGTAGACTCTCCAGCCATCTCAGAGACAGCACACAGTGTCTTCGAGTCTCTTATCTACTGCTCCTATCTTCCCACCTTCTCTTTGACTACAACCCTCCCAGGTCCCACGTATAAGGACTTTGTGATTACACCAGGGTGACCCAGGTAATCCAGGAACATCCCCATCTCATGGTTTTATTTGTTTGTGTCTGCTTTTTATTCAATAGGCACCCACTTTTTATAGAGCTAGAATTCACACATCATAAAATCCACCATTTTAAAGCACACAATTCACTGCTTCTTAGCATATTTCTAAGGTTGTAGGACTTTTCACACTAATTTAAGCATCGTCAAGACCCCCCCCGACCCCCCGCGCAGGTGTCTGCTGATGCTGAGCACCACACCAGGGAGGCTGCCTGTGTTGCATGGACCTCAGTGTGGGCAGCCTTCATTGTGTGAGCACAATGCCGTGTCCTTTCCACGATTCTGCCCTCCATCCCAAGGGACTGGCAGCTCAGGGCTGGGCACGGTCCTGTGCTTGTCTTCTGGCCGACAGAGGTCCTCATTCCTGCTGAGCCCTGGAACTCCTTCATTTCAGTGGCTACAGCTCAGGCCATCCTTGGAGACTCCCGGGAACTGCTGAAGCTGTGGACCAGCGACTGCCAGCGCTCGGGGCTCCTCCCCTTCCTGAGTGGATGCATTCACGTGGTCATCTGCTCTTGCTGGGGGAGGAGGCAGCATCTGGGGAGGCCGGAACTTGTCGAGTTTAGACTGGCCGTGTGGACATGCACTGGTGCTGAGAGAAGGCCACAGGCCAGGGATCCTGGCTCCGGCTGGAGGCAGCAACTGAGCACAGCCTAGTGTGAGGGCCAGAGGGCCAGCTGGTTAGCTATGGAAAACTAGTTTTGAATCTCCGTTACAGCAAGAGGAACCCTCGCTTAAATAATGCTGTTAGACAACCTGACTATTCAGATGCAACGCTCCCTGTGATGATGAAGACACTGAACCAACAGCTGACAGTAAGAGAGAAGCTGCAAGTTTATGCGAGGTGTTTCTCTCCATGTGAGGTTTGCAACACAGCTTCCTGGAGCAGTGGCCCTCTTGGGCGCTCTGTAACACAGCATTTCTGACCACTGCCCAGTGACACTCACTGACACTGTTCTTCTGAGTTAAAGGCCCACTAACTTGATTTAAATCTTTTTCCTGCTTACAGAAGTTAGTTATTTTTTCAAGGCATAAGGGTAAACTATGCTAGTTGATAAAAGCTTTAAGACTAAAAATAAAATTATTCTTAACCCCAGTTCTCAGATTACACATTGACGTTTTCCTTAGTGTTTTTTTCTGCACCAATGTATTATGAAATGAGGATCACACTCCTCAGTCTCATATCTTATTTTACTTCACTTTTATACTGTCCATTCTGAGCAATTACAGACATAAGACCCACACTGTAAGAACACTTCAAGTGGTAAACAAAAGCAAAGATAATCCCCAGCAATCCCAGAGACCACTGCAAGCTGTTCAGTTTATACACATTCATCCAGACTTCTGCTTAAGCAAAGACAACACATTTACTTCCATGCACGCTGTCTGTAGGTATAAACAGGGGGTCACATATACCTGTCCATCTGTACACCTTCCCCCGACTTCTAACACATCCCCACATCCTTCAAGTTCATTCACATGGGGCCCTGGCGCTCGGAGGTCCCACTACACTTCAGATGCTGGAGGTGCCTCTGGTGTCGTGAGGAACGACATTCCCTGAAGTACTCAGCCCACCTCCCTTCCCCAGACTGGGGGAAAGAGTTAACTGAATGAAAGGTCTGGGAGAATAACTAGGCACATAGCACCCAGCCTCGTCCACTGGGGCACAGGTCCTGCTGGTCTGGGCCAGGAGTGCAGTGCTGTGGAGAGGCTGTGGCCATCCAGCGCCTCCTGTGGGCAGGCAGGACACGGCCTAACCAGCACTCGGTCTAGAGGTCCAGCATCACTCCAACCAGGGGTTGGACAAGTGGCGAGCTGAACTTTCGCTCTTCATGGGCCTCACTGGTACAGATTTGGGAGGGCAGGAGGGGTGCTATTGATGAGTGTCCCTCAACCCCAACCAGGTACTGCTGAACTGGCCTGCACAGTCTCAGGCACAGCTCCAAACCTTGCAAGGCAGCCATGACCTCGATTATTTACTCTATTTTACAGAGGCTGAGAAAGTCAATTACCCAAGGCTGCTAAGCCAGTCAGTGGCAGAGCTTAGGTTCAGAGTCAGGCCTCTCTGCCTCAAGAGTCCATTCTCAAAGATGCTTTTCCCTCCCCAAGTGTGATGTTGCTGTTACAGGGTATTTTGTTTACAGCAGGTAGGACTGGTATTCTAAAAGTCTTATATTTTAAATCTTGTTATTTTTTTAATCCAAAAAAAGGGAGTATATTAGGTTTTTTGTTTTGGAGGTGATATTTCCTGATTTTTTTGGTTGTTTTTGTTTAAAAGGACTGTTATACCACCTGAAAACAGGCTTGCATCTATTTATAAGAATATAGCTTTAAAATGTGTGCCTTTTTGTGATTTTCATAACTTTAACTTTTCAGGAAGTTTTTAAAATTAAATATACTTTGCTTTGAATAAATATTTATCTGAATATCAGCAATCTTTCAGTTTCTCCTTAATGCTTTTTTTCGCCTATGAATTCATATAAAGTTAAATTGATACTTTTTCATTTAAAGAAACCTGAATGAAATAAGCAAACAAAGTAAAAATATATCAGACTGCTGGTTCCATAATGTCTGGGGCTAACATGGCCCTCCCTTCTGTTAGAACTTGCTGGACAAAATATAACACATTGTTGATGTTGAGATGGGGCGAGCCTCAGAGCTGGGAGTGAAGGCTATGAACCGCCAGAGTGGCTCTGAGACAGGAGAGGGCAGTGCCCACTGCAGGGGCAGGAAGCTGTTTGTGCACACGCACTAGTAAAGGGGTGTTATAAGCCTTGGGCTTGCAAGTTACCAGCGTGGCTGTCTGCCGCTTACCGTCTAAAGAAAGGAAGCAGGTAGGTGTGCAGAGCTCCACCCTTGGGAGCAGCAGGAAAAGGATAGTTAAAAAGGGCACCCAAGGAAGACACGGACTAGAGCTGCAGGAGAATCTGCACCCCCACGCGGCCCCACGGCCGCGTGTCACCAACCTGCACTCGTGCCATCACAGCCACAGCGGGGACCAAGTGCCCCGCACATGCTTTTCTTATTTCCTGAGTTCGCCACACAATCATCCATGAGGTTCAGGGAGGTGACTGGCTTACAGCTGGGCCAGCTGCGAGCTGCGGTCTCCTCCCCCCACACCCCACAGCCATCTGAGTTTTGCTCCCAGGGCTCTGCCCAGATGTCAATGATCTTCTCCTTTCCTGAGCCATTCGGTGTCCTTTCACCGGTCATATTCCACAACCCGAGGCAGCACTGGACGTGCCTGACAGCTCCCTGAACTGCTTCAAGGCCCTGCCCTATTCTGGGTCAGCTGCTTCTCTGAGCACCTCTTCCATTACCAGCTTGTGAACACGGTCTGGGCTTTCTCAGCTCCACCGTGCAAGCCTTACCATCCCTAAGGCCTTTGCAGGAGAAATTCATCCCCATCTCTCCAGGAGACACTGGAGCTAGGAAGTTAGGCTTGTGAAAAGACATAGCAACCTCTCCCTGCCCTGCCTCATTTCTCTGGTATCTTCCACATGAGTGATGCTGTAGCTATTGCCATTATTAAGATACTGCTATTGTCACATCTAACGAAAGTCCCACCTCCGTGGACAGGACCAAGTCCTGTCATTCACTGGGACTGGAGCTCAGGGGAAAGATGTGCTCCAGAGAGGGCACTGTGGCCTGATTAAGAGCATGAGCTCTACAGGCAAACTGCCCGAGTTCAAACGGGCCTCCAGCTGACACTCCCGGGAACACAGAGAGGCATGCTGCTCAGGCCCTGAGGCTCCCATGACTCCGATGCAGCCCCTGCATGAGGGGTAAGAGTCCAGGGCACCAGCAGAGACGGCCTCCAGGACTGATACGACTCCAGAAAAGGACGGCGCCGCCCATCATCTGGAGGGGATTCTCTTCTTCACCTCCCCGCCGCCAGGGCAGCGGTGCCGGCTCTGCACCTCCTCCAGCACAGGCAGGCTCGAGGCGCCGGTCACTCTCCCAGCATCATCTGGAGAGCTCCCTCAGGCTCCGGGGAGAGGCCGGCTGGCTTGCAACAAAAGAGCAGCACTACCCGCACGGTGCCCCTCACCTACCCCCAGGCCACCCCATGGCAGGCAGTGGGCTTGAGAGCCGTGACACAGACGCTGGGGGCTCTACGCCTGGGGTGTGCGGCCCCTGGAGCCAGGGAAAGGAACCAAGAGTGGAATTTACCCACACGACGTTCCCTGCGTAGAGAAGCTGCGGGACCCGGGCCGGACTGCAGTCCGGCGGGGGCGGCCGTGACGGCTGCTGGGAGCCAGGCTCACCGAGCCCGAGGCTCCGGGACCCCTGTGCGGGGCCGGCCGCGCTCAGCCCGCCCTGTCCTGGTTTTGCAGGGCTGTCCTTGTGTGGACGTGTCCCTGTGCAGTCTGTGTGCCCAAAGGCTTTGGGGCAGAGCTGGAGCTGAGGAGGGCAGGGCCACCTCTTCCCAGGGCGTGCTGGCAACTCTCACCTCGGTGCGAGGGGGAGGGGCAGACTAGAGCCAGACCCCAGTGTGAGCAAAGGCTTCTCCTGTCCTCAGTGGCTGTCCCCACCCTGCTGGGCCAGGCGGGTCCCAAGATGCTGGAGCAGAGCTTGAGGGTTGGGTCCACACTGGTTCCATCCCTTGTAAGTGTGTACCCCCTCCCCCACTCTGGCACCTTTGCCCCAGAGGGTGGCAGAGCTGGAGGGAGGCCTGCTGGAGCAGCCCCTGGTGTGGGCGGCATGCCTGTGGTGCAGCCCTGGCACACTGTCAGAGCCCCAGACCCTGCTCCTCGGCCCGTCTGGCCTCCCTGCCCAGTCCAGATGTGTGTGTGTCCCTGTGTGTGTGTGTGTTCATAATTGGCTACCTGAAACAGCAGGCAAATACTCACTCTTGGTAGATCTTGTTCCCTGTCCTGACTGGCTTTCACTAGTTTGCCTGGCATTCTCCTTGTCCTTGTTTTACCCCAACAGGAAAGCTAAGGGTGACTCAGTTCATTTCTGAGTCAGCATCTTGCCTGGCCCACGGGTGGCTTTCTGAGTCCAGTGAATTTATGACTGTTTTTGAATGCCCTATGGCTCCCAAATCCACACCCCAGTTCTACTCAGGGTTTTATCAATACATGGTCTAGTCTATGGCTCCACCCTTATTCCTTTGTCCTTGGCTCTGTGTATATATATATATATATATATATACACAGTCTCTCTCTCTCTCTATATATATATATATATATAGTTCCCCTGCAGCTGCAATAGCCATTCCAGCTGCTCTTCAGTTTAAGCTTAGAGTTAAGTGGAACAGGCACCAGTCCCCAGGCAGCCCCCAAGTTGGTTGGAACATTGCACAGTTGGTTTTCTTTGATCACTCTGGATTGAGGGAAGCAACTGGGGGCTGATCAAGAGTTCACTGTCCCAGGCAGGAGGAGGGTACAGGTGAGTAATACAAGATGAAATTTCCTACCATTCTGTTCTGGATTTTTCCTAATTGTGTGTTCACTTTGTTGCTGTAGATATTTGAGTGTTTTCCAGAGATCTTACTAGGTTTTTCAGCTGCTTTCTCTTTCTTTTCTAGCCTTTCCAAGGGAGAATTCAGTCCTCTTACTTCACCATTTTGCTGACATCACTATATATGTTAAATTTTATTTAACTTCACCATACCCCCATATATCAGTGCATCACAATTTCCCTTACTCTTTCCAAATTTGTTATAATTTATGTAGCTTATGGAGGAGACTTGGGTACGATCCCAGGGTCAGGAAGATCCCCTGGTGAAGGAAATAGCAAACTACTCCAGAATTTTTACCTGGAAAATCCCATGGCTGGAGGAGCCTGGTGGACTACACCCCATGGGGTCGCAAAGAGTTGGACACGACTGAGCGACTAACACACATGTAGTTTATTGGGTTTTCTTTTATGAATAATGTTCAACAAGTTAGTAAATTATGTAAAGTATGTGTCAGTTACATTATGAAAGTACTCTGGGTGTGTGCTAAGCTGTTTTAGTCCCATCCGACTCTTTGCAACCCCGAGGACTGCAGCCCACCAGACTCTTCTGTTCATGGGATTCCCCAGGCAAGAATACTAGAGTGGGCTGCCATGCCCTCCTTCAGGGGATCTTCTCAACCCAGGGATTGAACCCAGTGATTGAAACTTTACATCTCCTGCATTGGCAGGCAGGTTCTTTATCACTAGGGCCACCTGGAAAGCAAGTGTACTCTAAAAGTTATATAACTAAGTACAACATTCTTTTTGCACACTGCACATGGTATCCTAAAGCTATTAACAATTAACCTCCAATAAATACTTTTCCAAAATGTCTGGTTTAGGTATCCTGTTCAGGGTTTCACCACTGTCAGGTCTGTAAAGCAAAATAATTTTGCTGGTGGGAAATGTAAAAAGGAAAATTTACTTTCATTTGAAGTTTTGATTCTTTATTAAGGGATAACATTTTCAAAAATGCTGTTATCACTTTTACATTTTGTGATGTGTGTATGTGTGCTGTTTGTACTGTAAGATAGTTGTCTCAGTTTATGTTTGATTGAGGTTGGGCCTATAATAGAAAATAAGATTGGAGTGTGGAAATTTCTAGTTTAACTAATGGTCATTAGTTAGACTAATGAGTGAGATTAGGTCATGAGTGAGATTGCTCAGCCAATCTCACTTTATATAATACTTAAGGTTATACTGATAAAAAAAAAATCAAACAAGTTAACTCTCCGACTCCATGGGCATTAGTTTAATCACACTTCTCTTGCAATGCATCTGCTAACAATGGACAGTGCAGCTGGGGTGTTACCTTCTTGTTATTTATAACCTCTGAAGGCAGAAGAAAAAAATCAATCTGCTTACTCAAAGGAACAACAGGCAATGGAGCCCAAAAGCCAGAAGGTGAAGCTTAATGATGGCCACTTCATTCCTGTCTTGGATTTGGAACCTATGCACCTCCACAGGTAACAGTAGTGGTTTGGGGTTGAGATATAAATAGTAGTGGATGTGACATGAGCAGAAGGGACTTGGGTTGTCAAACACTGAGCTCCTGTGTGACTCTGGGAGGGTCACGTGGTTCCACTAACCGGGCTAGAACCATGCCCTGTGAAAGGGGAGAGAGCATCCAGTCTCCACTCTGCATCAGGGTCTGAGGCTGTGCTCACCTGCAGATTATTCTGGGTTCCCTTCCAGTTTCCATCTCTTTCCCAGAATGGCAGAAGAGGTGAGACTCGGCTGTGGAGAACACTGACTGTCAGCTGCTTTGCTTTAAGGATGATTGCAATGGTGGAGTTTCGCTGTAGATTTTATTAGTTCAAGAACTCTTTCCTCCTTCCAAAAAGACATGACCCAGGGAAGTTTTTAGGTGGAAGGTCCTGAAGATGAGGTGACTGAGAAATAATGGCAGAAAATCATTTTTCTACTGTGGGATGCCTGGTAGGTGCCAGGGCAGAAACACTCCAGCTGTGTTTTGCCCTGTGCTTCTGTTTCTGCTTGGAAACTTCTTCTGATGGGAACTGTAGTAACATTTGAAGTGATGAGATGCAATCTTACAGGCTAGGTTTTGTAATGTATCTTTGTGTTTTGTAATGTGTTTTCATTTAAGTATTGTTTTCAGCGCTGGGTTATAAAAGAGGAGCTAGTGGACAAGTCTCTATGCTGTAAGCCAGAAAATTTGCTATCTATCTTGTGTTTATAGTATGCAGTTGAGACAATGGACTGGTCCTTAAACTTTAAGCCTCAAATTTTTCGTCTATAAAACCGATGGAAATAATTAGACACATTTTAGAGACAGAAGACAGTACTTTGCAGTACAAATTGGGGTGAGGGGAGGGAAGGGTCCAGGCTGTTACTGAAGCTCTTTGGGTTCATTCCTTGGTATACGCACAAATAACCGAGCATTTAAGAAAATCCAAGACTAACCCTAACAGAGAGAAGCTACACCAACTATCTACCTCCTTGAAACAGGAACGAGTCTGAATCACATAAAAAGAAATGGAATATTATTCAATATTAAAAATGAAATTAATCCTGTCATTTTGAACCACACAGATGAACTAACTTTAAGCTAAGTGTAATAAGTCATAAACAGAAGGACAATTACTGTATGATCTCCTTATAGGTGGAATCTAAAACAGTGGAACTGATAGAAGAAAGAGTAAGGTATGGTGACTAGAAGGTGGGGACAAGTCTAGGAAAAATGAAAAGATGTTGGTCAAGGGTACAGACTTTCAGTCCTAAGGTGAATAAAACTGAACACCTGTTGTATAGCACAGTGACTATAGTTAAAGATAATGGGCTGTATCTTGAGATTTTGTAGAGACTAGACCTTAAATTTTCTTACAAACATGCTGTAAATTTAAGTATGTGAGGTGATGGATCTGTTGCCAAGGTTGATTGTGGTAATCATTAGCAATGTATACTTATATGAAAACATCACTTTATTCAATATATATGCTTTTTAATTGGTGTATTCTGTGTGGCTTCACTGAAGACAGAAGTCTTAGTAGCTTTCACATGTTTCTTGATGCTTTTACCAGGCATTTTACACCTTTGTTGATTTTGCCTCAAACATCTCACAGTATAAATCTTATCCATGACTACAACTTTATGCTGAGTTCTTTGGGTCTTCCAGCAAATCATTGAACCTAGAGGTTGTCTTGGGGTTCTCTGAGGCCTGTGATCAGCCACTGGCCATCTGGGATTGAAGGGTTCCTTAATGCCCATTTAATCACTATCCAGAACATTCAGAGAAACTTTCATGAGTTCATCACAACAGTTGCAGAATGAACCAAAAGCACAAAGAAATGTTGATTCTTGGGAAGATCAATCTTGTGCCTTAGCAATCTTTTGATCATGTAGACATTCAACTTCTACCTTGTTGTTTATGTAGGTGGCTAAGAGGGAAGCTCTGGAAATCACCAAATTCGCTATAGAGGTTGGGTTCCACCATATCGACTGTGCTCATGTGTACCAAAATGAAGAGCAAGTTGGTCAGGCCATTCGAAGCAAGATTGCAGATGGCACTGTGAAGAGAGCAGACATATTCTACACCTCAAAGGTGCTGTGTGTTGGTTGTGTACAGATGTGTGCAAGTGATTTTGCCCAGGTGACAATTATATAATGGGATCTTTGTTCAGTGAATAATTGTTCGGTGAACTATTCTTACATACATTCCTGAAGTATTAGAGTTCCCTGGTGGTTCAGTGGTTAAGACTTGGTACTTTAGTACCATGTGCCTGGATCTATCCTTGGTCAAGGAAGTGATATCTTACAAGCCAAGTGGTAGGGGAAAAAAGTTACATAATGTGTTATTAATACAACTTTCATTCTTGAACCTCTGAAGCTTTGGTTAACTTCCCTTTGACCAGAGTTGGTCCAACCAGCCTTGGAAAAATCACTGAAAAATCTTCAACTGGATTATGTTGATCTCCATGTTATTCATATTCCAGTGACTCTGAAAGTTAGAACTTTCTGTGATCACATCAATTTTATATCTTGTGTTAGAATGTGCATCAACTTGCATGGATGGTTGAATTAATGGATGATTACTCTAGAGTAGAATCCCCCAAATAATCATTTGTGATCATCTTTTTACTGAGTTTCTTTGAATCCCTTACAAGACTCCCAGGGAAAGGTATTAAATAATCTGAGTTTTTCCACCTGAAAAGCTTGAGAAATAAACCAGTTCTGCACACAGTCCTCGTTATGACTCCTGAGTCTCTGGGGATTTCGTGAACCAAGAGTTTGGTGTAGCCGTGTTGAGCATGACACTGCCTTACATTGAACATGATGAGTTTACCTTGTCTTTCACCCTTTCAAGTTGAGCATATCTGGTGGTGCTCCCGCTGGGTGCATCTAAATCTCATACCTTTACAGGGACTTGGAAGACCTTCCTACACTCTTGCCTGTCTTCAGGATGACGTTTGTAGATTGCACTTAGCCAATAAGAACAGTTTACTTAGAACTCTTGATTTCAAGTTATAGAAATCAACTCAAGTCATCTGATGCAAAATCACTTGGTGGACTATGTAGATGGCAAGTCCCATCACAGACAGATTTTAGGAGTTGCAGTACTCTTCAGAAAATGTCTCCTAATTTCTATGCCTTATCATGGCTCTGCTCATGGTATGGTTTATATTTACTGAACATTTCCATTGGTGGCAAATATGGCCTTGGGGCAGTTCAAAGCTCATGGTCACAAATTTGAGAGCTTGTCTGGATCTTCCACATTCCATATTTACCTAACTTGAGCCTTGCTGGTTCATATGCCTGCCCTAGGGCATCAGATCCTCAGAGGGAAAAGGAAGTGATTGCAATATTTATGCTGGAAATAAAACCCATGTAAGGTCCATCTAGTCAAGGTTATGGTTTTTCCAGTAGTCATGTAGGGATGTGAGAGTTGGATTATAAAGAAAGCTGAGTGCAGAATTGTTGCTTTTGAACTGTGGTGTTGGAGAAGACTCTTGAGAGTCCCTTGTACTGCAAGATCAAACCAGTCCATCCTAAAGGAGATCAGTCCTGGGTGTCATTGGAAGGACTGATGTTGAAGCTGAAACTCCAATACTTTGGCCGCCTAATGTGAAGAGCTGACTCATTTGAAAAGACCCTGCTGCTGGGAAAGATTGAGGGCAGGAAGAGAAGAGGACAATAGAGGATGAGATGGTTGGATGGCATCACCAACTAAATGGTCATGAGGTGAGGTGAAGTTGCTCAGTTGTGTCCGACTCTGTGACCCCGTGGACTGTAGCCTACCAGGCTTCTCCAGCCATGGGATTCTCCAGGCAAGAATACTGGAGTGGGTTACCATTTCCTTCTCCAGGAGATCTTCCTGACCCAGGGATCAAACCTGGGTCTCCCGCATTGGAGGCAGAGGCTTTAACCTCTGAGCCACCTGAGTTTGGGTAAACTGTGGGAGTTGGTGATGGACAGGGAGGCCTGACATGCTGCAGTTCATGGGGTGACAAAGAGTTGGACGTGACTGAGTGATTGAACTGGTCTGAACTGAACTTACTACCAATTCTAGCTCAAGAGAGGCATTTCAAAATAGACAAGTACAAGGAACAGACAAAATTCACAGAAATCACTAAGTCACTTTTAGGACCTAGAAAAATTGTATTTATTACAACATATATTAAGTATTAGAGATTAGAATAAGTGTCCCTCCTAAAGACATTGCTTACAACTCCATACACAAATCACTTTGCAGATATTAGTATCTAGAAAGTTGTAAACCTATCTCATGGATGTTTAATTCCTGATGCCTGTCAGCCTGGATAAATGTTGGGAAATTATTTTGTGACATCTCTAAAATGCCAGCTTCCATTCCAACCAGGGGAGGAATTATTTCCAAAAGATGAAAATGGAAAACTGATATTTGACTCAGTGGATCTCTGTCTTACGTGGGAGGTGAGTCCAGGGAGGAGAGAACCAGGAGAGGAGCCAGGAGAGGGGGAGCCTCCTTCATTTCTTCCACCTGTAAGAATGGGCTGTGGACCATCAGACTCAGCAGTTCATGAATCTAAGGGTTATGATGCTGAGGTTGTGGGGAGGCAACCATTGCTGAAATGCTCCTCAGAGAGGAACAAAGGAGGAGATTATGGGGCAGTAAGATAGGCATCTCACTACTATTCAACATAGTTCTGGAAGTTTTGGCCACAGCAATCAGGGCAGAAAAAGAAATAAAAGAAATCCAAATTGGAAAAGAAGAAGTAAAACTCTCACTGTTTGCAGATGACATGATCCTCTACATAGAAAATCCTAAAGACTCCACCAGAAAATTATTAGAGCTAATCAATGAATATAGTAAAGTTGCAGGATATAAAATCAACAATTGGAAAAAAAGTTATGAGCAACCTAGATAGCATATTAAAAAGTAGAGACATTACTTTGCTGACTAAGGTCCATCTAGTCAAGGCTATGGTTTTTCCTGTGGTCATGTATGGATGTGAGAGTTGGACTATGAAGAAGTCTGAGCACCAAAGAATTGATGCTTTTGAACTGTGGTGTTAGAGAAGACTCTAGAGAGTCCCCTGGACTGCAAAGAGATCCAGCTAGTCCATTCTGAAGGAGATCAGTCCTGGGATTTCTTTGGAAGGAATGATGCTAAAGCTGAAACTGCAGTACTTTGGCCACCTCATGCGAAGAGTTGACTCATTGGAAAAGACTTTGATGCTGGGAGGGATCGGGGGCAGGAGAAAAAGGGGACGACTGAGGATGAGATGGCTGGATGGCATCACTGACTTGATGGACGTGAATCTGAGTGAATTCTGGGAGTTGGTGATGGACAGGGAGGCCTGGCGTGCTGCGATTCATGGGATCGCAAAGAGTCGGACATGACTGAGCGACTGAACTGAACTGAACTGAAGCTGTTGAAAAACCTTCTACTCAATCTGTATCTGTACCATAGCTGTGTCCCAATTTACCCCATCTCTATTTTTATTTTTCTTTTCATCCTTCACTATATCTCCATCTTTCCCCTTTTCTCTTTGTATTTCTTTAACTAACCTGTTAATTTAATTTACCTGTCCCTCTGCTTAGTTCTGTTAAATATTACCAGCAATAATTCATCAATTGATGAATAAACTGGTGTGTCAGGACCTTGATGTGTTCTTGGATTTGAGCTCACGTGGTGGCTGGAAAAGGAATCTGGAGAAGACATGGGGGCATCCTGAGGAGAGGTGTGAGGGCTTGATGAGCAGTGATGTGAACAATGGAGGAAAGACTGACATTCAAGATGACTCCATACATAATCATCTGACTAATTTAAAGAGTACCAGTGGAATGAACACCATTAGGAGGGTGAAAAGACATGAACTATTCTGTAGGGAAGGCACAGCTTCAATTTCAGAATACAATTAGATATCCAAGCGTGGAAGGCCATCACACTGATAGAACGTCCATGACCAAAGATGACCACAGTGAGGCATCCTGGTAATATCTTTGTCATTGTTCACAGATGGTAAAATTAATCCTTGATTCTCATTGAAAAATAAAAAAGTCACCATCAGTAAAAGCAAATTTTCATTCTTTCAAAATAGAAAATGCTGAAGAATATTAAGGTTCTCATATATTTTACATGAAGCAACAGTAAGAGTGTATACTGAGTCTTAGTGGGCTTCTGTGATTCTACTGTTCAGGAGACTCTGCCTGTGAAATATTTTCAGGGTCAAGGAAATCTTAGACGCATGCAGCAGGTCTTGGACACATCTCATCAGACTGGAAAATCTAAACCTGTTGTAAAACACACTGGAAACAACATTTACCAAAGAACTTCATAATTCTGGCCCAAGCCCTAACACAGAAAAAAGGAGGAGAAGGAGAACCTTTAGCAAAAACAAACCCAACACTCTTTCCATCAACCTCCATTCTCTTAATGCCTTTGCTTTTTACTTTCGAATTTATGTCTAGTCACATGATTATATTTTTAAGCCAATTAGGATGAAAGAATGTATAAAAATGAAGAAGGGGAAAAGGACCATAAGTATTGTATAAAGCCTAGTTTGATGAAATGTTATGAGCCATTAGAAAAAAAAGAAAGAGCAAAAATAAACAAATGGGATCTAATTAAAATTAAAAGCTCTGCACAACAAAGGAAACTATAAGCAAGGTAAAAAGACAGCCTTCTGAATGGGAGAAAGCAATAGCAAATGAAGCAACTAACAAACAACTAATCTCAAAAATATACAAGCAACTTATGCAGCTCAACTCCAGAAAAATAAACGACCCAATCAAAAAAATGGGCCAAAGAACTAAACAGACATTTCTCCAAAGAAGACATACGGATGGCTAACAAACACATGAAAAGATGCTCAACATCACTCATTATCAGAGAAATGCAAATCAAGACCACAATGAGGTACTATTTTACACCAGTCAGAATGGCAGCAATCCAAAAGTCTACAAGCAATAAATGCTGGAGAGGGTGTAGAGAAAAGGGAACCCTCTTACACTGTTGGTGGGAACGCAAACTAGTACAGCCACTATGGAGAACAGTGTGGAGATTCCTTAAAAAAACAAAAAAATGGGCCAAAGAACTAAACAGACATTTCTCCAAAGAAGACATACGGATGGCTAACAAACACATGAAAAGATGCTCAACATCACTCATTATCAGAGAAATGCAAATCAAGACCACAATGAGGTACCATTTCACACCAGTCAGAATGGCTGTGATCCAAAAGTCTACAAGCAATAAATGCTGGAGAGGCTGTGGAGAAAAGCTCTTACACTGCTGGTGGGAATGCAAACTAGTACAGCCACTATGGAGAACAGTGTGGAGATTCCTTAAAAAGCTGCAAATAGAACTGCCTTATGACCCAGCAATCCCATTGCTGGGCATACACACCGAGGAAACCAGAATCGAAAGAGACACATGTACTCCAATGTTCATTGCAGCACTGCTTATAATAATCAGGACTTGGAAACAACCTAGATGTCCATCAGCAGATGAGTGGATAAGAAAGCTGTGGTACATATACACAATGGAGTATTACTCAGCCATTAAGAAGAATTCATTTGAATCAGTTCTAATGAGATAGATGAAACTGGAACCTATTATACAGAGTGAAGTAAGCCAGAAAGAAAAACACCAATACAGTATACTGACACATATATATGGAATTTAGAAAGATGGCAATGATGACCCTGTGTGCGAGACAGCAAAAGAGACACAGATGTATAGAACGGACTTTTGGACTCTGTGGGAGAGGGAGAGGGAGGCATGATTTGGGAGAATGGCATTGAAACGTGTATACTATCATGTAAGAATGAAGCACAAGACTATGTTTGATACAGGATACAGGAGGCTTGGGACTGGTACACGGGGATGATCCAGAGAGATGATATGGGGTAGGAGGTGGGAGGGGGATTCAGGATTGGGAGCTCGTATACACCCATGGTGGATTCATGTCAATATATGGCAAAGCCAATACGGTATTGTAAAGTAAAATAAAGTAAAAACAAAATTTAAAAAAAAAAAAAAAGATAGGCATCTCTTTCCTTCCACGTGATATGTCTTCTCTAGAGTTTTTCTCAGGAAGAGACAGTAATTCTTGTGTCACGACTATTTCCCTTTTTCTTCTTGATAATCAATGCTAATTCTTGATGGATAACGGTGATTACTGATGTTTTCCAGCATTTATTGTTGCTCTATCATTCCATGTAATTGTTCACCACCCCTCCCTCCCAGGCCCTGGAGAAGTGTAAGGATGCAGGACTGACTACGTCCATCGGGGTGTCCAACTTCAACCACAAGCAGCTGGAGAAGATCCTGAACAAGCCAGGGCTCAAGTATGAGCCCGTCTGCAACCAGGTGAGCAGCTTGGCTCCTCTCCCTCCTGCTCTTCACAATCTCCTTCTTGCACTGGAGCCTGATGTCTATCTTTCCTCCTCTCCTGTTCATCTGACCTTTGTGGACAGAAGATTCTAGAGTACAGAGCCTCTGTCTGGATAGTGTACATAGAACCCAGAATGGTATCTCTGTCTGATAAATTTGCGTGGAAAAGGTGGGGAAAGCTTCCAAGTAAACTGAGGGTAGAACCCAGAACTTAGAATAAGGAGAAGGCATTTTTCTGAGATGAAAACATGACCAGAAATTGGACTGGAAAGTGCATTATAGCAAACTGTGTATAGGAAGGAAAACTTTCCTATATGAAAAGATGGAATGGGAAGTAAATAAAAAATACAAATCATGTAAGACTGGCTTAAGAATTAGTGTGGAATTTTGATGACTAAATCCTTAGTCTTGGGGGTCTCATCCTCTATGGGCCTTCAATAGGGGGCACAGAAAAATAAAAAAGTGCTGGAGATGATGAAAACCGTCCAGGTTAGAGGGTGAAGTTAAAGGTTCATGGTAAAACTAACAGGAGATAAAATATTTACTCTGAAACTTTTACTCAGATCTAGAGCCCATATTTTGACTACTCAATCTTGGACTGGTTCTCCCATCCATTTCCATCACAAAATTAACTATATAAACACACTTTTCTCTATTTCACTCTTGCTGTTGATATTTCAAGTTTCCAGTTAATGTTACAGTTTTTCCCTCAGCATATTTTTCACCTTTTAATCATTCTCTGTCAATATTACCTTTTCATATAATCTTCTTCTTCTTCTTTTTTTTTTTTTGGAAAGGAAAGTTTGCTTTATTTCAGGTGCCAGCAACTGGAGGGAAGGGTGGCAGACATGTGCCCAAAGGCCGACTCCCCTGCACGCTCGACCAGGAGGGGGTGAGACCATTTATAGAGAGAGTGTATGTGTGTGGGGTTACATGCAGAAACAGCATAGTCATCTCTAACAGTCATCTTCACATTGGTCATCAGTGGTCTGACTAACATCACCTTGATTGTATTAGGTACAGTTAACCTATAGTTTGGGATGCACTTGATCTGATACTCTTCTTGTTGGCTTTCTACAGGTGAAATGCCATCCTTATCTCAATCAGAGCAAACTGTTGGATTTCTGCAAGTCACATGATATCGTTCTTGTTGCCTTTGGTGCTCTGGGATCCCAATGAGTAAAAGAATGGTACTGAATCCTATTGAAGATAACTGGAAGTTTCCCTAAAATTCAATTTTTGATGGAATAGTTTACATTGTATGGTACTCAGATAGCTCTGCTAGGCAGTGGGGAGAATGGGGAGGGATGGAATGAATTCTTCTCTTTTATTTCCCCATGACCCAGCCTGTTTTCCACATTGTATTAGCTTGTCAACTCACCAGTAATAAATGTCTGCATTAAGCTCTACATATAGTCCCCGAATTGAGACCAGAGACACAACATTATGTCATGATTTACTTATTTATTAACCAAGGAACACATTTCTAAAGATATATGTTCCAAGCCTCTTATGTCTAAAATTAGGATATTAATATGTAACTCATAGATCAATCATGATAGAAAAAATTTCAATGAACCATTTTTGTAAACATCTATAGGCCTGGCGTGCTGCAATTCATGGGGCCGCAAAGAGTTGGACACGACTGAGTGAGTGAACTGAACTGATAGTAGAATAATAATGAAATAAATGTCTCTTACTTTGAGACTTCTCAATTTTCATTAGTACCTTAGAAAGGTGAAATTTAAAAATGATCCCTGTTTTTTTTTTTTTTTTTTTTTCTTCTGTTTCTCTGTTCATGCTCTTGATAATAGAAGAAAAACATCCTCTCAGAACTAAAGAACAATCCACGAGTTTGGCAGTCCTGGTCTCAACTCAATAATGCATCCGAATCACCTGCAGATCTCTGTAAACATAGAATGGGAGGTTACACAGTTGAGATTCTGATTCAGCTTGTCTTCAGCTCAGCCATGGAATTTGTATTTCTTACAAGATCCCAAGTGATGCTAATGCTGTTGGTCCATGGACCACACTTTGAGAAGCCCTGTCTACAGTGGACCTTCTTGGTCTATTTAGGAAGTCTCTTCTCAAATGAGTCTCAGGTCCTCATCATTTCTGAATTTCCTTCCAGGGTGAACCTGAACCACCCCATTCTCTTGGAGGACCCAGTTCTCTCTGCCATTGCCCAAAAGCACAATCAAACTCCAGCTCTGGTTGCCCTTCACTACCAGATACAACATGGGGTTGTGGTTCTGACTAAGAGTTTCAACAAGAAATGGGTCAAAGAGAACACGTAGGTGATGATAAGTGGGTCTGTGGGCAGGGGACTCCTAGGGAATATCCTTCACAAGGGTCATCCTTTGTCCATCTCTCAAGACTTGCCTTGAGTCAAGATGAGTTACTTGTTCTTTCCTGTGCATGAAAGCCTTGTGTGTATTCCTCAAGGTTTTCTCCACCTGATTGGCAACAGGAGAGTTGGCATGACTGGAGAGGGTTACAGTTCAGTCGCTCAGTCATGTCTGACTGTTTGCAACCCCATGAACCACAGCACGCCAGGCCTCCCTGTCATTCACCAACTCCTGGAGTCCACCCAAACCCATGTCCATTGAGTCGGTGATGCCATCCAACCATCTCATCCTCTGTTGTTTCCTTCTCCTCCTGCCCTCAATCTTTCCCAGCATCAGGGTCTTTTCATGAGTCAGCTCTTCTCATCAGGTGGCCAAAGGATTGGAGTTTCAGCTTCAACATCAGTCCTTCCAGTGAACACCCAAGACTGATCTCCTTTAGGATGGACTGATTGGATCTCCTTGCAGTCCAAGGGACTCTCAAGAGTTTTCTCCAACACCACAGTTCAACAGCATCAATTCTTCAGTGCTCAGTTTTCTTAACAGTCTAACTCTCACACCCATACATGACCACTGGAAAAACCATAGCCTTGACTAGATGGATCTTTGTTGACAAAGTAATGTTTCTGCTTTTTAATATGCTGTCTATGTTGGTAATAACTTTCCTTCCAAGGAGTAAAAGTCTTTTAATTTCATGGCTGTAATCACCTTCTTCAGTGATTTTGGAGCCCCCCAAAATAAAGTCATCCATTGTTTCCCCATCTGTTTCCCATGAAGTGATGGGACCAGATGCCATGATCTTAGTTTTCTGATTGAGCTTTAAGCCAACTTTTTCACTCTCCTCTTTCATTTTCGCTAAAGTTGGACAGAAAACAGAGATTTTAGCTTCAATGTTATGTCTCCAATTTATTCTGTCACATTGTACAAAAGATATCTTATTATCTTTTTCTCAATTGGTGAAATTGCATTATGTGATTTTTTTTTAGGCTGTTTTGTGTGTTTTAACAAAGTACTACACACTGAGTGACTGAGAAAAAAAATGAAATTTGTTTTTCACAGTTCTGAAGCTGGAGGCCTGAGGTCAGGGTACCCGTGTGGTTGGGTGATGGCCCTCCTCCAGGTCACTGGCTTCTCCTTGCATCTTAACATGGTGGAGGGGCCAACAGAGCTGTCCCAAGTCTCTTATATGATATTGTTTAAATCTCATGCATGAGGGCTCTACGATTATGTCTTAATAACCTGTCAAAAACTCCTTTTCTAACACCATCAAGATGTGAATTTGGGGGCACAAAAATTATGGCAGTGATCTTTAACCTCCTAATTGTGGTTTTATCTTGTATTTCCATGAATACTATAAGGTTTTACTTCACATATTTAATCTCCTTGAGTTTCCACTGTTGCAAAGTTCCTGTTCAAGACTGTGCCTATTATTGCTAAGCTGTCTGTGTTTTAATTTCTGTGTAGGAGACCATTATTGTACCCTTGGCATAGCTGTACAGGAAACTCTCCCCAGTTTTAGGATTTAATGCAGAGATCATTTCTGCATCTCTTGATTCTGTGGTTTGACAATCAGCCAGCACTCAGATAAGTGGTTGTCCTCTAGACTGAGCTCTCTTGGGCATTTGCAGTTCAGGGCTTTACCAGCTGGATGTGACTCTTGTCAGAGGAGCCTGCATGCTTCTCTGTATATTTTTTCATATATATTTAGCTAGACTGTGACAACTATCTCAGCATAGCCCTATGATCCCAAGTCAGTCAGTCAATTGAGTTACTCAATCATGTCCTACTCTTTGCAACCCCATGGACTGCAGCACACCAGACTTCCCTGTCCATTACCAACTCCTGGAGTTTACTCAAACTCATGTCCATTGAGTCGGTGATGCCGTTCAACCATCTCTTCCTCTGTTGTCCCCTTATCCTCCTACCTTCAATCTTTCCCAGTATCAAGGTCTTTTCCAATGAGTCAGTTCTTTGCATCAGGTGGCCAAAGTATTGGAGTTCCAGCTTCAGCATCAGTCATTCCAATGAATACTCAGGAATAATTTCCTTTATGATTGACTGGTTTGATCTCCTTGCAGTCCAAGGGACCAAGAGTGTTCTCCAAAACCATAGTTCAAAAGCATCAATTCTTCAGCACTCAGCTTTCTTTATAGTTCAACTCTCACATCCATACATGACTACTGGAAAAACCATAGCTTTGACTACATGGACCTTCGTCAGAAAAGTGATGTCTCTGCTTTTAAATATGCTGTCTAGGTTTGTCATAGCTTTTCTTTCAAGGAGCAAGTGTCTTTTAATTTCCCAATTATGATCCCAAGCTAGGAAGTAGGAAAAAATCCTCTTCATGTCTAGGCTCAAAACTAACTCACCATTTCTTCTGGCAAATTTCACTGCCCAATGCAAGTTATGGGTCAGGCCAAGTCCCGGGTCAATTATATAGTCCCCTGAAAAATTGTTTTTGTGTTTGCATTCAAAATTGGCTCTGAAATACACCTGGAACTGATTTTCTAATGTGATATAAAATGATTACCTATTTTTTTTATTTAAATGGAAATCTAAGTGTCCACATTTTCCACAGATTTTTACTGCCAACTGTGTCATATATCAAATGTTCATAAATACATTTCTGGCCTCTCCCTTATATTTAACTATTCAGTTTTCTGTACTCTGTAACAAAAGTATGAAATAAGTCTTGCTTTTCAGGATGGCATATTTTTCTTCTTTAAAGTTATCTTGATTGCTCTTGACTAGCTATTTCTTATTTCAAACTTAGTATCACTTTACTGAATTTCACAAAATAATACATTTTTAAGTCTTTGGTTCATATTGCACTGAAACACTACATCACTTTGGAGAAAATGAATTTCTTGACAAAATTGAGCTTTCCATTTCAAAATTATGATATGAATTTTTAATTATTTAGGTGTTCTCTAATGTCTTAAACACTTCATAACTTTCTCCACAAAGACATTTACATAAAGTTTTTTAGGTTCAATTATAGGTAATTACTTTGCCAACAAAGGTCCATCTAGTCAAGGCTATGGTTTTTCCAGGGGTCATGTATGAATGTGAGAGCTGGACTGTGAAGAAAGTTGAGCACCGAAGAATTGATGCTTTTGAACTTTGGTGTTGGAGAAGACTCTTGAGAGTCCCTTGGACTGCAAGGACATCCAACCAGTCCATTCTGAAGGAGATCAGCCCTGGGATTTCTTTGGAAGGACTGATGCTAAAGCTGAAACTCCAGTACTTTGGCCACCTCATGTGAAGAGTTGACTCACTGGAGAAGACTCTGATGCTGGGAGGGATTGGGGGCAGGAGGAGAAGGGGACGACAGAGGATGAGATGGCTGGATGGCATCACCGACTCGATGGATGTGAGTTTGAGTGAACTCCAAGAGATGGTGATAGACAGGGAGGTCTGGCGTGCTGCGATTCATGGGGTCGCAGAGTCGGACACGACTGAGCGACTGAACTGAACTGATAGGTAATGAGTATGTTTGATATCAGATTCTTAAATAGGTTTTCATGGAGGAGCCTCCTTCTGACTCTGCTTCAGCTGAATGCTGTCACCCTTAGGGCATGTTGGCGGTAGTTAATTAGTCTAATGTTAGCCCAGATTCAGTATCGAGTCAGGAGTGTCCAATGATCGTGCTTGGTAAAAATTTTAATTTGTTTTTTCAAGTGATTCACTTAGATAAGGGACTGATGCACTGTAATGTTTGTGAGTTGGACAGTGAAGGAAAAGGTGTGGGAAGGAGAGGTGAGAACTCAGCAGAGGTTCCTAGGCTTGTTCACCTGGAAGCTGAGGACAGACACGGCTTCCCTTTCCCGTCTTCTTGTCTGCATCCAGCTGGAAACTCCTCCAGGCCCCAGGGGAAGGCCAGTTCTTTGGGGAGCAAACATGGCTCTTTCCTTTCTTCCAGGTGTTTGACTTTGAAATGACTCTGGCAGATATGAAAGCAATTGATGGACTCAACAGAAATAGAAGATACTATGAATTTCTACCATAAGTGAGTTGCAGATGTTTCACACATATGTTATTTTCTGCAGCAGGCAGTTCAGTAGGGGAACTAAGTTTTTTAAAGCTTAATTCTTGGAAGGCAGTCCTGATTTCCAGCGTAGGAATAAACCAGAGGCTTCCTGCAGACCTCACACCAGAGGTTTCCTCTAGAACTTCATCTCAGACCAACTAAAATGTGATTGGAGCCCAGAACAGTACATCAATAAAATCCCGAGTTCACATCATAGTGAACTCTCTACCATCCCATGTGCTATAGCCCAACAGGCTCCTCTGTACTTGGGATTTCCCAGGCAATAATACTGGAGTGGATTGTCATTTCATTCTCCAATGGATCTTGCTACCCTAGGGACTGAACCCAGGTCTCCTGCTTGGCAGGTGGATCCTTAACCACTGAGCAACCTGGGAAGAAGGCATGCATATTATGCCTAACAAAATTACAAAATGTATTGTTGATATTTTTTAAGAAGGATGATCCCATGAAATCCAATGTGCATCTGTGCTATGAAGTCACAGGGGCCCTGCTTCCACTCTGTCCCCTAAGGGTCTGGTGGATTTTCTCCCTAATGGGCATTTTTTTCTCCAACACATCATCCATTTCTTTCAAATTGGTTTCCTCATTGGCCTTTTTTCTCTGTTACAATTCCTACATCCTCACCCTTGTTATCTCATAAAGCTGAATTACCAGTAGATCATGAGCTTAACTGACCCTCCAGTGAGTGACTGCTGTGTCCTTAGCAGGACACACCCAGGTGTGATCATCTGGATCTTCTGCTTTCTTGAGTAAAGACTCACACCTGTGTTGTATTTGTTCATCAGTGATCCATCTACTGTGGAGTCCCTACCTCCTGTACTTTGACTTAGTCACTAACATGGGATTCCAGCTGCCTAATTACTGCAGGAGGATGTCAAGACCGAAGAGACAGATGACTGATCAAACAGGGAGGAGCTGGAAGGGAGTTTAGAGAGAAATGAATACAAATTATTGGTAAAATGAAGCTTTTTTTTCCAATGAAGGATCTCAAAACTCTCCCTATTGCTTGTAAGCTGTATCATGCTTCTGAGAAAAGCCATGATGAAAGAAAAAATGTGGAAGTTTATTTTTCTGTACTTAGGAGCTTTTAAGTATAATTCTATGCTCTTCTTCGTTAGGCTGTGAATGCCTAGACTTACTCATGTTTGTGGGCTTGGGTCAACAGCACAGTTCCTGGCACTTGGAATTGCTCAGAGTGCACTTTTTAATTAATCGAAAAGGACAAATTCAGAAAGAAAAGCAAAAAGATGAAAAAAAAAAAAAGGGAAAACAGCAGTAATACTAATTTCTGAGTAACAAGTGTTTTAATATATTATAAATTAAGAAAGGAATATTCCCTCTTTGAGCTGTGTGATTATTCAAGTGCTTGTGGTAGCTCTTCAATAGACGACAAGTTCCTTAATGTAGGCACTCTGCACTTATGGAGTGTTCACTTGCTTATCCATGGGTGTATGAAAAAGGGCAGCTAATTTGTTCACTGGGCACCTTTTCATCATCTAGGGGCAGAAGTTACACCTGTGTCTGAGATAACCACTACAGTTACTGCCAGGTCTTGTGGTCTCATATAAATTGTAACAAGTCAAACTACCTGTCACTGTAGAGTGAATATCACATGTGGATGTTGGGACTGGACGTGCAGGTGCTGTGTGCACATGGAGCAGACGCCGCATGTGTGCTTGTCGGGGGAGAAGGAGGGACGTGTTTGTAGATTTAGAGTTTTAGCCCATCCTGACCTCATCATAGAGTAATGCTCTATGACAACATGACTGATTTAATAAATGAATCCTCCTCCTTCTCTTTCAGTGGCATTGGTCACCCTGAGTATCCATTCTCTGAAGAATATTGACTCTCAACTCTCACTGAGATTCTTCAAGATTTTCTTGTGTCACTTTTGTGCTTGGTGGAGGTACTTAAATGAAGTGTCTGAACTTTTGAAAGCTTGCCTTTCCTTTTTTTAAAAATAAAGTTTATGAAACAATAAAGACTTCAAGTAAGACTCTTGTTTCTGATCATTAAAATAATACCTCCAAATTGTATAAAATTTGGAAAATAGAAGGGACTAGATAGAAAATAAAGATTAGTTGTGTTTACCCATTTTAAAATACGTACCTTTGGTATATTTACCTTGTGATTTTCCTAGACAAATATGTGCATTTGTCTACTTACAAAGACAAATAAACTTCAATTGACAGATTGCATCCTTCTTTTGAACTTAGCATAAGTATCTTGGTAAGCTAAAAGAATGATTTTTAAAAATTGGGTGTTGTATTTTACTTCCTGTATAGCAGCACATTTTGCTCATTTATATAATTTCTTAATTGTCTGCCCATGCTTAGCGTTTTGATGAATCATTACATATTTTGAGTTTGTTCATTGGTCATTCAGCAAAACTTTATTGAACATTCTTTAGAAAGGCATTGTTTCATCAACAAATGTCAATAAGTGAAATAAATTCTTGAGTTGTTAGTCTCATGGGGAATGAGACTGTGAATGGTATCAGGAGAATTTAGCTGTTAGAAATGGGTATGTGTCTGTTGAGATAGTTCTGCATAACATCTTGCATTTCTGTACATCTATTCGGAAGAGACACCAACTACCCTTGATCCCACACAACTTTTCATTTCTACAAAACAGCTTTGAAGATAGAGACAGTGATTCCTGCATTTCTCTGGAACAGAAAATGCTTATTCCAGGGAAGAAGAGTGTTCATGGAACATTTAAGGGTCAGCAAATTGGCTGATATGGGTGGAGTTTAGTGCAGTGGGGAGACAGGAGCTGAAGACAAGTCAGAGAGCCGGTGGGGCAGGGGGTCCTTGTTACATAGGCTTTTAAAGGAAGTTATGTCCAACCTAGATAGTATTTTCAAAAGCAGAGACATTACTTTGCCGACTAAGGTCCATCTAGTCAAGGCTATGGTTTTTCCTGTGGTCATGTATGGATGTGAGAGTTGGACTGTGAAGAAGGCTGAGCACCGAAGAATTGATGCTTTTGAACTGTGGTGTTGGAGAAGACTCTTGAGAGTCTCTTGGACTGCAAGGAGATCCAACCAGTCCATTCTGAAGGAGATCAGCCCTGGGATTTCTTTGAAAGAACTGATGCTAAAGCCGAAACTCCAATACTTTGGCCACCTCATGCGAAGAGTTGACTCATTGGAAAAGACTCTGATGCTGGGAGGGATTGGGGGCAGGAGGAGAAGGGGATGACTGAGGATGAGATGGCTGGATGGCATCACTGACTCGATGGATATGAGTCTGAGTGAACTCCGAGAGATGGTGATGAACAGGGAGGCCTGGCGTGCTGTGATTCATGGGGTCGCAAAGAGTCGGACACGACTGAGCGACTGAACTGAACTGAACTGTGCGGGAAGTGGAGAAGGATACTTCCAGAACACTGCTCCTTGGGCCTCTCTCTGATAGCCGATGGCCACCAGACGTCCTGCCTGTCTGAGCCGGCTCTGCCGGCTGCCTACACTGTCCACCCTGCCCAGCATGGGTGGCCCTCTCCCTGGAGGGAGTAAACTGGTTTCAGAGGCACTGAAGGGGTGTCTGTGGGCCAGGGGGCACACGGGCTGCCCAGTAAACTGGCTGAGTCCTGGACAACATCCGGCTGCCTCCTCACCCTGTTCCAGGAGCAGGAGCAGATGCGTGTCTCAGGAGAGGACTCAGGTTCCCGGGCTGCCTGTGGGTCCCCCTGGGTTCACAGTAGCTGCAGGGCTGCAACCTCCCAGGGTCGTCCTAGGGCTGCAGTGCCCAGTGTGTGGTGTGCACGGTCTCTCCAGGGAGGACCTCGAGCCCCTGTCCCCCCTTCTCATCTGGGGCCCTCTTGTGGGCTCAGTCCTGATCTGCTGGCTTCTCTTCCCTTCCCACCCAGCTCCATGGGGATGGTTCTTTACAGCCTTGGTGTAGAGGAGTCTTCCTGCTTGTGCCATGTGTTTTCAAGAGATAGAACCCCCCTAATGTGCTTCTGGGGGAGCTGAGCTCAGCATCCTCTTGCCCACCTGGAGCTCCTCCCCAGGACAGTGTGTGATAATCGCTGTGCTCTAAGTGTGGCTCCTGTGATTGTTCAGGAAGAGTCAATTTCTTTTATTCCTTTCATGGATCAGGCCTTTCTGGTTGGGCAGTGGTAAAGAATCTGCCTGACAGTGCAGGAGATATGAGTTGCATTCCTGATCCAGGAAGATCCACTGGAAAAGGAAATGGCAGCCCACTCCAGTATTCTTGCCTGGAGAATACCATGGACAGAGAAACCTGTGGGGTTTATGGGGGTCACAATAGAAGGGTCTTGACTTAGCAACTAAACAGTAACAAAAATAGTTTCATGGCTCATGTTTTTCTCTCTTTTTTCCCTCTCTGTCTCTTTTTGTAGATTTGTTGCTTCACCTTTCTTTATTGTATGCGTTTTCTCTCTCTCCTTCGGTGTGTTCATACCTGGGTACTTGGACAAGTACAGCATACTCTGTTTGCAGATTTGTACCACATCCAGTTTGTCCTTTGCTAGCTGACATGGCATGTCCCTGTTCTGGAGTCAGCCCAACAGGAATCTAAGGGAAACTCAGGTCATTTCTGAGTCAACAACTTACCTGGCCCATGAGTGGCTTTCTGATTCTGGCAAATTTATGACTGTTTTTGAATGCCTTACTATCCCCCAAATCCACACCCCAATTCTATCAGGGATTTACATGGTCTGTGTGTGTCTCTACCCTTAGTCCCTGGCCCTGGTCCCATACATATCTATTCCCCCTGCAGGTGTAATGAGCCACTCCAGTTGCTCTTTAGTTCAAGCTCAGACTTAAGTGAAATGGACACCATTTTCCTGTCAAGCTCCAAGTAGTGGAGAATATCACATATAAGGATTTCTGTGAAGAGTCTGCTTTGAGGGAGGCAGCAGGGTGCTGAGCCACTGACCTTTACAGATCAAGATGGCTCTGTTCAAGTCAGGGGAGAGATGAGTGTAAATAAAAACATACGGAAATGTCCTTCCAGTCTTTTGGATCTTCCCTAGTTTCACGTTCACTTTGTTGCTGTAGATGTTTTTTTTGACTGGTTCCCAAAACTCCGACGACATTTTTCAGCTGCTTTCCTTTTCCATGCTTGCCTTTTCAAGGGAGATTTCACTCCTAGCACACTATTTTGCTGACATCACTCTATGTGTTAAATTGAGTTTTCCTTCACAACATCTGCTTGTACCAGTGCATCATGGTTTCCCTTACTCTTCCTAAATTTGTTGCAATTTCAGTTGTTTATCAGTTTTTCTTTTATGAATGTTTAGCACGATAACAAACTGTGTAAAATATGTATTGGTTACATAATAAGAGTATTCTAAAAAGTTATGTAACTTAGTTCAAGGTATAAACACTCAAGAGTCTGTTTGAACCTGCACATGGTATCCACAAATTGTTAATAATTGAAGTCAATAAACACTTTGCCAAAATGTCTGGTTTTGGTATCCTTTTCAGAATTTCACCCTAGTCAGGTCTGTAAAGGCTTCTCAGGTGGCCCAGTAGTAAGAATTCACCTGCTAAATAGTGACACAAGAGATTTGGATTTGATCCTTGGATCAGGAAGATACTATGGTGTAGGAAATGGCAACCCACTCCAGAATTCTAGCCAGGAAATTCCATGAACTGTGGAGCCTGGCAGGGTATAGTCCATGGGGTTGTAAAAGAGTTGGACATGCATGACTTACTGACTATACCTCTACCACCATAGGTGTGTAAAGCAAAATAATTTTGCTGCTGGAAAATTTAAAAGGCAAATTTGGTTTGTTTCACTTTTTGATTCTCTATTAAGAGATTACATTTTGGAAAATGCTTAATAATCAACACTACTTAATTGTGTGACAAGTGTGCCTTCCTATACTATGAAGTAGTTGTTTCAACTGATGTTTGATCAAAAGTGGGCTTCATAATTAGAAAAGTAAAATGACTGGTATGTGGAGGTTTCTGTGTAACATTTGGTCAATAATTGTTGGCACATTTCATCATTATATAACTGAAGCTATTCTGATTAAAAAAAAAAAAAAAAACTACCAGTGTAATTGGCTTAATTTCTCTTCTTACCCTATGGGCACTGGTTTAATCCTTTCCTCCTCCAATGTATCTGCTAACACTGGACAGTCAGCTGGGGTGTTAACTTCCTGTTATTTATAACCTGTGAAGGCAGAAGAAAAGATCAGTCTGCTTATTCAGAGGTGAAACAGGCAATGGATCCCAAAGGCCAGAAAGTGAAGCTTAATGACGGCCACTTCATTCCTGTCCTAGGATTTGGCAGCGCTGAAGTTAAAAAGGTAACAGAAGTGGTTCAGAGTTGAGATATAAATAGTAGTGGTTGTAATATGAGTGAAAGGGACTTGGATTGTCAAGCACTGAGCTCCTGGCTAGCTCCTCTAGCCACTAACCAGGCTAGAACCATGTCCTGTGAAAAGAGAGAGAGTATCCAGTCTTCACTCTACATCAGGGCCTGAGGCTGTGCTCACCTGCAGATTACTCTGGGTTCCCCTCCAGTTTGTCTCTTTCCCAGCTTGGCACAAGAGGTGACACTTGGCTGTCAAGATCACTGACTGTAAACTGCTTTGCTTTGAGGGCGATTGCAATGGCTGGTTTCTCTGTATATATCATTAGTTCCACAACTGTTAACTCCTTCAAAAATGATGTGACCCAGAGAAGTATTTGAGGTGGAAGTTCCTAAGGATGAAGTGAATAGGAACTAATGGGATAGAAGTACTTCTCTACCATGGGGTGCCTCATAGGTGCCAGGCAAGACACTCCAGTTGTGTTTTGCCTTGTACTTCAGTTGCTCCTTGGAAACTTCTTCTAATGGAAAATATGGTGTCACTTGAGGGGATAAGCTACCATCTTACAGGCCATGTTGTGTAATGTATCCTTGGGTGTTGTAATGTCTTTTTATTAAAGTGTAGTTTTCAGTGCTTGGACAGAAAAGGGACTAGCGGACAAATCTCTAGACCTGAAGCCAGAAAGTTTGCTGTCCATCTTGTCTTTAGAGAATGCAGTTGTGACATGTTCTGATCCTGAAACTTTGCGTCTCACTTTTATCATTTGGAGAACAGAAGGAAATATTCAGAGGCATTTTGGAAAGAGAAGACAGGACTTTGCAAAGTAGGGTGCAGGGAGTAAAGTGTCCAGGCTAGTACTGAAGTTCACTGGTCCATTCCTAGTACATCCTTGAATGCCCAAGTGTTTAAGAAAGACCAGGACTGAACCCAACAGAGAGCAGTTACCCTAATTATCTACCTCCTTGAAATAGAGAAGATTATGACACATGAAAAAGAAATAGAATATTATTCAGCATTTAAAACAAAGTTAATACTGCCATTTGAAATTACACAGGTGAACCGGGAGAAATTTAGCTAGGTGAAGTAAGCCAGAAATAAAAAGACAAATACTACATGATGTCTTTGTGAAAAGTGAAAGTGAAGTCGCTCAGTCATGTCCGACTCTTTGTGACCCAGTGGATTGTAGCCTACCAGGCTCCTCTGTCCATGGGATTTTCCAGGCAAGAACACTGGAGTGGGTTGCCATTTCCTTCTCCAGGAGATCTTCTTGACCCAGGGATCAAACCTAGGTCTTCCTCATTTTAGGCAGATGCTTTACTGTCTGAACCACCAAGGAAGTCTCTTTGTAGGTGGAATCTAAAATAGTGGAACTTATAGAAACAGAGAGTAGAGAAATGAAGACCAGAAGCTGGAGATAAATCTGTGAAAAATGGAAAGATGTTTGTCAACAGGCTAGACCTTCAGTGATATGAAGAATAAGTTGGTGACCTGATGCACAGCACCGTGACTATAGTTATAAATAATGGGTGATACCCTGAGATTTTGTAGAGATTAGATCTGAAGTTTTCTTCTTACTTCACCCCTAAAGTAAAGTAAGTGAAATGAGGGACCTGCTAAATAGCTTGATTTTGGTGATCATCAACAATGGATCCTTATATGAGAACATCACTTTCTACACCTTGAATAGATACAATTTATGTTTGGTGTATTCCAAGTAGCTTCACTGGTAGACAGTGGTCTTAGAAGCTTTTACCTTGCTTCTTGATGCTTTTTGTTATTGTTGTTTTTCAGTCACTAATTCATGTCTGACTCTTTGTGATTCTATTGAAAGGTTGTTGTTGAATCATGCAAAGATGCTGGTATTCTTGGCCCCCAGAGGAGAAGAATTCAATCCGGGGCCAGAGACAAGGCTTGATCACTCAGAGCTTTTGTGTAATAAAGTTTTATTAAAGTATAAAGGAGATAGAGAAAGCTTCTGACATAGGCATCAGAAGGGGGCAGAAAGAGTACCCCCCTGCTAGTCTTCAAGTGGATGTTATATAGTCACTAGCAGTCTGTTAATGAAAGAAAGGAATGTCTTAAAACTCAGAATGGCACCAGGCCCCTCACCCATAAAATGCATTTTGGGATAATCTTAGCACCAAATTGTTCATCATGGGCCATAAAATGATTAACTTGAATCTTGAAGAAGGGCAGATCACCATACAAATAGTTTCATTTACGTAGATTAGGGGAACAATATCTGAGTATAACATACTGGTTTGTCAAGTGGACTCTGAGCCAAGAGGCAGAATCAACCTGAAGACAGAGTTTGGGGTAAATGCATAGTACATTAGCATAGCTTAAGACAAACATTTCCATAAGAAAAAGGCATTGGTTATCTCTAGGTTTGAGAATAGTTAACTTCAGGTGAAACCAGGTGTCATTATGGCAACACATTATTTTAAGAGAAACCTTCTTTTAAATTTGTATAGAAAAGGAAAAATATCACTGGTTTGTTTCCTCCTGCTGCTTAAGAGAGATAAAAATGTCTGACACTGGCAGGCTATTTCCTCCATTTGCAGACCCCTGGCCTTCCTGCATGTTACCCTCTCACTATGGATTGCAACAGGCCAGGCTCCCTGTCTCTCACTATCTCCTGTTGTTTAATGTCTTTACCATATACTTTATACCTTTTGGATTTTGCTTCAAGAATCTTATAGTATAAATCATATTCATGACTACAACTTAATGCTGAGTCCCTTTGGGTCCACTGAACCTGGAGGTGGTCTTGGGGTCTTCCGATGACTGTGATCGACCACAGATCATTTGGGATGTAAGGGTTACTGGGTGTGTATTTAAAATCTGACCAGGAATGTTCAGGGAAACTGTCATGCGTTCAGCACCAGACATAGAGAACTAATCAAAGATATGAAGAAAAGTTGATTCTTTGGAAGATCAAAGGTTGCACTAACAATCTCTTAATCATGTGGGTATTCAACTTCTACCTTTGTTGCTTATGTAGGTTGTTAAGAGTGAAGCTCTGGAAGTCACCAAATTCGCTATAGAGGTTGGGTTCCGACATATTGACTGCGCTTATGTGTACCAAAATGAAGAACAGGTTGGCCAGGCCATTCAAAGCAAGATTTCAGATGGTACTGTGAAGAGAGAAGACATATTCTGTACTTCAAAGGTGCTGCATGTTGTATGTTGAACATGTGTACTAGTGAGTGTGCCCAGGTCACTATTATATAATAGGATCATGTTTGGTAAAGAATTGATTGGTGAACTATGCTTCTTGGTATATTCTTTAGGTATTAGAAATCCCTGGTGTTCAGTGTTTAAGACTTGGTACATTACTATCATGGACCCCCATTCCATCATAGGTCAGGGAAGTAATATCCCACAAGCCATACAGTAAGACCAAAAGAAAATTTCCTAAATTATTATTAATAAAATTTCTATTCTTTAATATTTTCAGCTTTGGTGCACTTTCCTTCGACCAGAGTTGGTCAGACCAGCCTTGGAAAAGTCACTGAAAAATCTTCAACTGGACTATGTCGATCTCTATATTATTCATTTTCCAGTGGCTCTGAAGGTTGGATATATGTGTGATCACATCAATTTTAAATCTTGTGTTAGAATGTGCGTCAACTTGCATGGAAGGTTGAATAAAGATTTTTCTTAGTAGATTGGAGGGATGATTACACCAGAGTAAAATCCCCCAAATAATCATTTGTGATCATCGTTTTACTGAGCTTCTTTAAGTCTGTTACATGCCCCCTAGACAAATGAGTTAACAATCTGAGACTCTCTGCCAGAAAAATTTGAGGAAGTAGAAATAGGCAAGTTCTGCACACAGTCTTGCTTATGACTCCTGAGTGTCTGGGGATTTCATGGACCAAGAGTTTGGTGCAGCTGTGGTGAACCTGGGACTGCCTCATATTGAACATGATGAGTTTATCTTGTCTTTCACCCTTTCAAGGTTAGCAGATTTGGTGCTGCTCCCTCTGGGTGCGTCTAAACTTTGTACCTTTATAAGGAGTTGGGAGATATTGTCTACAGTCTTGCTTGACTTGATGATGAGCTTTGTAGACTGTACTTAGTCATTAAGAATGGTTTACTTAGAAATCTTGATTTCTAGTTATAGAAATCAACTCAAGCCATCTAATGCAAACTTAGCGGAGTATGTAGGTGTCAAGTTTCAGACACAGAGAGTTTTGAGGATTTGCAGGACTCCTCAGAAATGTCTCTTTTTTCTATCCCTTATAAGAGAATTACTTTATTTTTATTGAACATTTCCATTGGTGGGAAATATGACATTGGGGGCATTTCAAAGCTCAGGGTCATAAACATTTGAGAGCACGTCTGGATCTTTCACATTCCATATCAACCTAACGAGAGCCTTGCTGGTTCACATGCCTGTCCTAGGGCATCTAATGCTAGAAGAGTAAAGGAAATTTGATTATCTAGCCCAGGTCTAGTTTACAATTTTTATTCTGGAAATTATGGCATGTAATTTACTGCCATTCTCAGATCAGAGATATTTCAAAAGAACCAAGTACAGGGGACAGAAAAAATTAACAGAAGTCACTGGAAGTCCCTTTTAGGACATAGAAAAATTATACTTATTGCAACATATAATAAATGTAAGAGATTAGAATAAGCCTCCCTCAAAAGACATTGCTTACAACTTCATACGCAAATCACTTTGCAAATATTAGTATGCAGAAAGTTATAAACCTACCTCATGGAGGTTTAATTCCTAGTGCCTGGCAGCCTGGCTAAATGTGGAGAAATTATTTTGTCACATCTCTAATATATCTGCCTCTGTTCCAGCCAGGGGAGGAATTTAATCCAAAAGATGAAAACGGAAAACTGATAGGTGATTCGGTCGATCTCTGTCACACATGGGAGGTGAGTCCAGAGAGGAGAGAACCAGAGAAGGATCCAGGAGAGGGGGAAACTCCTTCATTTCTTCTACCTGTGAGAATGGGCTGTGGACCATCAGACTCAGCAGTTCATGAATCTAAGGGCTGGGATGCTGGGTTTGTGGCAAGGAAACCATTGCTGAAATGTTCATAGAAAAGAATGGAGGAGGGGAATATGAGATAGTGTAGACAGGCATCTCTTTCCTTCCTTGTGATATGTCTTCTCCAGGGTTTTCTAAGGAGGAGTTGGTAATTGTTCTTCTTATATCATGACCTTCTTTTCCTTTTTCCTTTCTTAAAATCCTTGACATGAGACACTTTTTACAGATTTTTTTCCAGCATTTATTTTTGATGTATCACTCATTTCAAATGACTGCTCACCACCCCTCCCTCCCAGGCCCTGGAGAAGTGTAAGGACGCAGGGCTGACTAAGTCCATCGGGCTGTCCAACTTCAACCACAAGCAGCTGGAGAAGATCCTGAACAAGCCAGGGCTCAAGTACAAGCCTGTCTGCAACCAGGTGAGCAGCTCGGCTCCTCTCCCTACTGCTCTTTATAGCCTCCTTCTTGCACTGGAGCCTGATGTCTGTCTGTGCTCCCCTCCTGTTCATCCAACCTTTGTGGGACAGAGGATTCTAGAGAGTAGAGTCGCTGTCTGGATAGTATGAATAGAACCCCAGATGGTATCTCTATCTGATGTAGTCTGGATGGAAAATGTAGGGAGGGCATTCTGCTAAATTGTGGGTAGAACCTACAACTAGAGGTAGGACGTGCTTTCCTGAGATTAAAGGATGACAAGATTGGATGGAAAAGTGCCCTGGAATGAACTTTGTGTATGAAGGAAGCCATGAAAACATTGAATGGGAAGTAAATTAATAAAGTAACCAATCAGCTGAAATGGGTGGTAAGGGTTTGTGTGGGGTTCTGATGACTGAATCCTTAGTTTTGTTGTCTCAACATTTATGAGTCTCAACAGGGAGCACAGAACAGAACAATGTGCTGGAGATGATGAAAGTCATCCAGGTTAAAGGGTGAAGTTAAATGTTCAAGGTGATGCTAACAGAAGATAAAACATTTACCTGGGAATATCTACTCAAATATAGAGTACATCTTTTGATTACTCGACTTGGACTGGTTCTCCCATCCGTGATCTGTCATAAAGTTAACTGTATAAACACAGTTTTCTCTACTTCTCTCTAGATGTTGATATTTCCATTTTACATTTAATGTTGTAATGTTTCCTTTAGGCACTGAAAACTTTTAATCTGCCTCTGTCATGTTAATATTACCTTTTCAAATAATCTGACACTCTTCTCTGTTGACATTCTACAGGTGGAATGCCACCCTTATCTCAACCAGAGCAAACTGTTGGATTTCTGCAAGTCACATGATATTGTCCTTATAGCCTATGGTGCTCTGGGAGCCCAACGAGTAAAACAATGGTATTGAATACTACTGAAGACAACTGGGAGTTTCCTTAAAATTCAATTTTTGATGAGATATTTTAAAATACAGTACTCAGATAACTCTCATAAGCAAAGGGGAGTGAGGGGACAGATGGAATATTTTCTTCTGTCTTCCTATCACCCAGCCATTTTTCTACATTGTATTAGCTTGTAGACTCATCATTAACAGATATCTACATTAAAATCTATATATAATCCCCCAGTTGAAACCAGAAACACAAGCTTATGTCATGATTTATTTAGATATTAACTAATAAAACATTTCTAAAAATAGAAATTCCAAGCCTCACTTACCTTATCTCTAAAATTGACGTAATAACATGCAATTCTCAGGTCTATTATGATAGAAAAAACTAAACTTGAACCATTTTGGTATATATCTAAAGAAGAGTAATGACAGAATGGATTTCTCTGATTTTGAGAGTACTCAATATTTATCACTTAGGAATATTCACTTAGGAAAGTGAAATTTTAAAAAAATCCCTGTTTTTTTCCTTCTGTTCTCTGTTCATGCCTTTGATTATAGATGCAAAACAATCTCTGAGAATTAAAAAAAAAAAACCCACGACTTTAGCAGTCCTGGTCTCAGGTCAATAATGCATCCAAATAATCTGAAGAGCTTTGTAAATACAGAATGGGGTGTGATACAGTTGAAATTCTGATTTAGTTTGTCTTCAGCTAGCCATGGAATTTTTATATCTGACAAGATCACAGGTGATACTGATGATGCTGGTACACTTTGAGAAGCACTGGTATAGAGTGGACCTACTTAATCTGTTTGGGAAAACTACTCACAAACTGCATACTTAGTCTCAGCCCCTGTGGATGTCTGAATTTTCTTCTAGGGTGAACTTGAACCTCCCCGTTCTCTTAGAGGACTCGGTTCTTTGTGCCATTGCCAAAAAGCACAAGCAAACCCCAGCTCTGGTTGCCCTTCGTTACCAGATACAACGTGGGGCTGTGGTTCTGGCCAAGAGTTACAACAAGAAGCGGATCAAAGAGAACATACAGGTGATGAGTGGGGCTCTCGGCACAGGGCTCCTATGGAATATCCTTCATGAGGGTCATTCTTTGTATCTCAAGACCTTCCTTGAGACAAGATGAATTACCTGTTCTTCCTTGTGCATGAATGCCTTGTGTGTATCCCTGATGGTTTTCTCTTCCTGCTGTGGCAGCAGGAGAGGTCGCCTCCCTGGAGAGGGTTCAGTTCTGTTCAATTAAGTCGCCCACTACTATGTTGAATAGTAGTGGTGAAAGTGGGCACCCTTGTCTTGTTCCTGACATTAGGGGAAATGCTTTCAATTTTTCACCATTGAGGATAATCTTTGCTGTGGGTTATCATATATGGCTTTAATTATGTTGACATATGTTCCTTCTATGCCTGCTTTCTGGAGGGTTTTTATCATAAATGGATGAATTTTGTCAAAGGCTTTCTCTACATCTATTGAGATAATCATGTTTTTTTATTTTTCCATTTGTTAATATGGTGTATCACATTGATTGATTTGCAAATATTAAAGAATCCTTGCATCCCTAGGATAAAGCCCACTTGGTCATGATGTATGATCTTTTTAATATGTTGTTGGATTCTGTTTACTAGAATTTTGTTAAGGATTTTTGCATCTATGCTCATCAGTGATATTGGCCTGTAATTTTCTTTCTTTGTGGCATCTTTTTCTGGTTTTGGTATTAGGGTGATGGTGGCCTCATAGAATGAATTTGGCAACTTACCTTCCTCTTCAATTTCCTCTTCAGTTTGAGTAGGATGTGTGTTAGCTCTTCTCTAAATTTTTGGTAGGATTCAGCTGTGAAGCCATCTGGTCCTGGGCTTTTGTTTGTTGGAAGATTTTTGATTACAGTTTCAATTTCCGTGCTTGTGATGGGTCTGTTAAGATTTTATGTTTCTTTCTGGCTCAGTTTTTGGAAGGTTATACTTTTCTAAGAATTCGTCCATTTCTTGCAAGTTGTCCATTTTATTGAAATATAGTTGCTGATAGTAGTCTCTTATGATCCTTTGTATTTCTGTTTTGTCTATTATGATTTCTTTGTTTTCATTTCTAATTCTGTTGATTTGATTCTTCTCCCCCCTTTTTTTTCCTTGATGAGTCTGGCTAATGGTTGGTCTATTTTATTTATCTTCTCAGAGAACCAACTTTCAGTTTTGTTGATTTTTGCTATAGTCTCCTTTGTTTCTTTTTCATTTATTTCTGCCCCAATTTTTATGATTTCTTTCCTTCTACTAACCCTGGGGTGCTTCATTTCTAGTTGCATTAGGTGTAAAGTTAGGTTATTTATTTGATTTTTCTCTTGTTTCTTGAGGTAAGCTTATATTGCTATGAACCTTTCCCTTAGCACTGCTTTTACTGAATCCCATAGGTTTTGGGTGGTTGTGTTTTCATTTTCTCTGCATATTTTGTTTCTATGCATATTGTGATTTCTTCTGTGATTTGTTGGTTATTCAGAAGTGTGTTGTTTAGCCTCCATATGTTTGTATTTTTAATAGTTTTTTCCAGTAGTTGACATCTAATCTTACTGCATTGTGATTAGAAAAGATGCTTGGAATGATTTAAATGTTTTTGATTTTACCAAGGCTAGATTTATGGCCCAGGATGTGATCTCTCCTGGAGAAGGTTCCGTATGCACTTGAGAAAAAGGTGAAATTCATTGTTTTGGGATAAAGAGTCATATAGATATCAATTAGGTCTAACTGTTCCATTGCATCATTTAAAGTTTGTGTTTTCTTGTTAATTTTCTGTTTAGTTGATCTATCCATAGGTGTGAGTGGGGTATTAAAGTCTCCCACTATTATTGTGTTACTGTTAATTTCCCCTTTCATACTTGTTAACATTTGCCTTACATACTGCAGTGCTCCTATGTTGGGTGCATATATTTATAATTGTTATATCTTCTTCTTGGATTGATCCTTTGATCATTATGTAGTGTCCTTTTTTGTCTCTTTTCACTGCCTTTATTTCAAAGTCTATTTTATCTGATATGAGTATTGCTATTCCTGCTTTCTTTTCGTCTCCGTTTGCATGAAATATCTTTTTCCAGCCCTTCACTTTCAGTCTGTATATATCCCTTGTTTTGAGGTGGGTCTCTTATAGACAGTATATATAGGGATCTTGTTTTTGTATCCATTCAGCCAGTCTTTGTCTTTTGGTTGAGGCATTCAACACATTTACGTTTAAGGTTATTATTGATAAGTATGGTCCAGTTGCCATTTACTTTATTGTTTTGGGTTTGAGTTTATAAACTGTGTTTCCTGTCTAGAGAAGATCCTTTAGCATTTGTTGAAGTGCTGGTTTGGTGGTGCTGAATTCTCTCAGCTTTTGCTTGTCTGTAAAGCTTTTAATTTCTCCTTCATATTTGAATGAGATCCTTGCTGGGTATAGTAATCTGACTTGTAGGTTCTTCTCTTTCCTCACTTTAAGTATGTCCTGCCATTCCCTTCTGGCCTGAAGAGGTTCTACTGAAAAATCAGCTGTTATCCTTATGGGAATCCCCTTGTGTGTTATTTGTTTCTTTTCTCTTGCTGCTTTTAATATTTGCTCTTTGTGTTTGATCTTCATTAATTTGATTAATATGAGTCTTGGGGTATTTCATCTTGGGTTTATCCTGTTTGGGACTCTCTGGGTTTCTTGGACTTGGGTGGCTATTTCCTTCCCCATTTTGGGGAAGTTTTCAACTTTTGTCTCCTCAAGTATTTTCTCATGGCCTTTATTTTTGTCCTCTTCTTCTGGGACACCTATGATTCGAATGTTGGGGCATTTAGCATGGTCCCAGAGGTCTCTGAGGTTGTCCTCGTTTCTTTTAATTCTTTTTTCCTTTCTGCTTCATTTATTTCCACCATTCTATCTTCCACCTCACTTACCCTATCTTCTGCCTCAGTTATTCTACTGTTGGTTCCCTCCAGAGTGCTTTTGATCTCAGTTATTGCATTATTCATGATTGATTGACCCTTTATTTTGTCTAGCTCCTTGTTAAACATTTCTTGCATCTTCTCAATCCTTGTCTCTAGTCTATTTATCTGCAACTGTATTTTGTTTTTAAGATTTTGAATCATCTTCTGAATTCTTTTTCAGATACACTCCCTGTCTCTTCATCTTTTGTTTGGTTTGGTGGGCATTTATCATATTCCTTTATCAGCTGAATATTTCTATCCCTTTTCATTTTGTTTAGGTTGCTCTGTTTGGGGTGACCTTTCTGTATACTGGAAGTTTCTGGTTCCTCTTTATTGTGGAGGTTTCTCCCTGTGGGTGGGGTTGGACTAGTGGCTTGTCAAAGTTTCCTTGACAAGGGGAGGAAGGGAAGCTTGCACCAGTGTTCTGGTGGGTGGAGCTGGATCTCTTCTCTCTGGAGTGCAATGAAGTGTCTGGTAGTGAGTTTTGAGATGTCTGTGTGTTTGGTGTGACTTTGGGCAGCCTGCATATTAATGCTCAGGGCTATGTTCCTGCATTGCTGGAGAATTAGCATTGTATGTCTTGTTGGCTCTTGGGTGGAGCTTGGTTTCAGTGTAAATATGGAAGCTTTTGGATGAGCTCTTATCGATTAATGTTCCCTGCAGTCAGGAGTTCTCTGGTGTTCTCAAGTTTTGGATTGAAGCCTCCTGCCTCTGGCTTTCAGTCTTATTCTTATAGTAGCCTCAAGACTACTCCATCCATACAGCATAGATGATAAAACATCTAGATTAATGGTGAAAAGATTCTCCACAGTGAGGGACACCCAGAGAGCTTCTCAGAGTTACATGGAGATGAGAAGAGGGAGGAGGGAGATAGAGGTGATCAAAAGGAGAAGAGAGAAAATCAAAAGGGGAGAGAGCAATCTGGCCAGTAATCAATTCCCTATTTGTTCTTCACAGTCTGGAACACCCAGAGAGGTTCATGGAGTTACATAGAGAAGAGAAGAGAAGAGGGAGAAGGGAGATAGAGGTAAAAATGAGGAGAAGAGGGGCAGTCAAAAGAGGAGAGAACAATCTAGCCAGTAATCAGTTCCTTAAGTGTTCTCCATAGCCTGGAACACCCAGAGAGATTCACAGAGTTCAGCAAAGAAGAGAAGGAGGAGGGAGGAGATAGAGGTGACCTGGGGGAGAAAAGGAAGAGTCAAAAAGGGTGAGAGCAAATAAGCCAGTAATCACACCCTTAAGTGAAAATGGATACTGAAGATTAGATTCTTAAGGTACAAAATTGATAACAGATACCAAAAAGCAAAGATTAAAAATCTAGAGTAGAGGTTCAGTTCAGTTCAGTTCAGTCGCTCAGTCATGTCCGACTCTTTGCGACCCCATGAATCGCAGCACGCCAGGCCTCCCTGTTCATCACCATCTCTCAGAGATCACTCAGACTCACATCCATCGAGTCAGTGATGCCATCCAGCCATCTCATCCTCGGTCGTCCCCTTCTCCTCCTGCCCCCAATCACTCCCAGTATCAGAGTCTTTTCCAATGAGTCAACTCTTCGCATAAGGTGGCCAAAGTACTGGAATTTCAGCTTTAGCATCATTCCTTCCAAAGAAACCCCAGGGTTGATCTCCTTCAGAATGGATTGGTTGGATCTCCTTGCAGTCCAAGGGACTCTCAAGAGTCTTCTCCAACTTTTCTTCCAAGGAGTAGAGGTTAGACTCTCAAAAATACAATATTAAAAATACAAAACAAAAGCCATCACAAAAACTATGAAAAAATATGTGAAATTTGCTTTAAAAATAGGGTCTTTTTTTTTTTTTTGGCAAGGTAATAATGGTAGGTTATAAAAATGAAAATTAAAGGAGTAATAAATAACTTAAAAATAAAAAAATAAAAAATAAAATAAATGATAATAGTAAAAATATATCTAGGAATTTCTCTGGAGCTGTTGAGGGCAGTGTGGGGTCAGTTCAGTTTCAGATAGTTCCTTGTTCCAACTAACACTTCTTCTCAAGGTCTATAGGCACCTTTCAATGGCTAGTCAACTACAGGGTTTTAATCTGTTGCACCTCTCACTTCCAGAGCGGTTCCCTCTTCTTTGTTTATTGGCTTCCTCTGTTTGCAAGTCTCTTCAGTGTCTAATTTCTGCCCTGACACAAGGGCGAGAAAGTGGTCACTTATTTAGGCTCACTTGCTCAGTTGTGCTGTGGGGAGGGCCGAACACTGCAAACAAATATCACTGGTATGTATGGAGAGTGCTCGCAGTGTCTGGGCTACACTGGGTTTGCCTCAGCTCATGGCGGTGCATGCTTTCCCAATCTACACTGCTCAGGCTCCAGGTTGCTCTGCAGGGGAACTGTCCAAAGCGGGCCTGGGTTTGCATGCACTTCCTGGGTCTAAGCTGCTCAGGTTCAGGTTCTTGTGTACTTCGCAAAGGCACAGACTTGGTTGGGCCTGTGTTTTATGCCCTTCCCAGGTCAAAGGAGCTCAAGTGACCAGGTGCGTGGTGAGTGCACTGTCCCGGGGGGGCTGTGCATCTTAATCACCTCTCTGGTCCCAGCTGCTCGGTTTCCTGGGTACTCAGTGAAAGCGCCTTCTCATGTGTGCCTTGTGTCTCTTCTGGGGAGCTGATCTCAGGTTGCAACCCTCCTGGCAGATGTCAACCTTCCAGAATCCCAGGAAGACTTGGTTAGCAACTGGAAGCCTGCTCACAATTTGGTGGAGGATGCCATCTCTGGGGCTGAGATTTCCCCTCACTTTCTGGCTCTGGCTGTTGCCTGCCAGCCAATCTGCCTCTGGCAGGGGGATGGGCTTGTCTGCAGCCAGCTAGCTTTCCTTTGATATTCTCTCAGTCCTTTGTTCTGTAAGTAGGCCAGGCTGTACCTTTGGTTAGAGCTTTTTGCAGGAAAGTTCTCTCTCTCTTTTTTGTTTTTCTCTCTGGCTAACCCATGGTTTGGGTTGCTATCTCAGGTTAGCTCCCTCAGATAGTCCTCAGAGCATTCAGGCCCAGTCCTTACCCTAAGAATGTAACCCCCGCCTCCCTGTTCAGCACCCATGCACTGGTGGCAGACATGAGTGTCTGGGCTATTCCTTGCTGGGAATTGCAGTTAAGGCACATATTCTGTGGATTATTTTTTTCCTCCTGGTTATGTTGCCTTCTGAGATTCCAAAACTCCCCACAGACATGCTGGTGAGAGGGTTTCCTGGTGTTTGGAAACTTCTCCTTCATGACTCCCTCTGCAGGATGGGTCTCCTTTTTGTCTCTCTTTTTGTCTTTTATATTTTGTCCTACCTCCCTGCGAAGAGAATAGGCTGCCTTTCAAGGTGCCTGATGTCCTCTGCCAGTATTCAGAAGTTGTTTTGTGGAAGTTGCTCAGCATTCAACTGATCTTTTGATAATTGATCTCCCCATCCTATTCCTCTGCCATCTTAGGACTGCCTTGGCCCTTCTCGTCTATTTATTCAGTTGTTTGTACTGTGTTCTTAAAATGGAAAATAAGTGTTCTTTCTCAGAATGGTACATTCATCTTTAAAGATGTCTTGACTGCTCTTGACGGTTCTTTTATTTAAAATTTAGTATCACTTTACTGATTTCCACAAAAGAATATTTGTTTAACTCCTTGGATCATGCTGCACTGAAATACTAGATCACTCTGGAGAAATGCATTTCTTTAGAAAATTGAGCTTTTCTTTTCATGACTGTGATGTTAATTTTTAATAATTTGCTGTTCTTTAACATTTTAAACACTTTTCATAACTTTCTCCACTAAAGTGTTTGTCGCTTCAGTTGTGTGTGACTCCTTGCAACCCCATGGACTGTAGTCCATCAGGCTCCTCTGTCCATGCAATTCTCCAGGCAAGAATACTGAAGTTGGTTGCCAATTCGTTCTCCAGGGAATTTTCCCAACACAGAGATCTTCTCCACTAAGGCACTGACATATAGGTTTTGTTAGATTTAGTCATAGGTAAGGAGCAAGTTTGAAGTCAGATTCCTGAATAGGCTTTCAAGGGGGAGCCTCCACCCACACTGCTTCAGCTGAATGCTGTCACCCTTAGGGAGTGTTGGGGAGAGGAAATCAGTCTAATGTTAGCTCAGGTTCAGGTATCGAGTCAGGAGTGTCCACAGCAGTTTGTTTGGAAAAAGAAGATTTTAGTTTGTTTCCTGTCGCAAGTGATTCACTTAGAAAGATAAGGGATTGATACACAGTAATGTTAGTGAGGTGGACAGAGTAGGAGAAGCTGTGGGAAGGAGAGGTGAGAACTCAGCAAGGGTCCCAGGTTGTTCTCCTGGAAGCTGAGGACAGACACGGCTTCCTTGTCCCCTCTTGTCTCCATCCAGCTGGAAAGTCCTCCAGTCCCCAGGGGGATGCTGGGTCCCTGGGGGAGAGGTTAACATGATTATTCCTTCCTTCCAGGTGTTTGACTTTGAACTGACTCCAGAAGACATGAAAGCAATTGATGGCCTCAACAGAAATATAAGATACTATGAATTTCTTTTGTAAGTGACTGTTTCACAAACACAGTCTTTTTTTTTTTTTTTTTTGTAGCAGAGAGGTGAGCAGGGGAACTAAGCTTTTTAAAGGCTTGAGTCTAGAAAGAATCCTGATTTCCAGCGTAAGAGTGAACCAGGTGCTTTCTGCAGACCTCAGCCCAGAGGTTTCCTCCAGGGCTCCATCCTTGATCAACAGAACTGTGATTGGGGACCAGAAGAGCCCATCAGTAAAATTCCCACAGTTGACATTGTGGTGAATAGATTCACTACTTTGTGCCCCTAATCCCTGTGCCTGGTGTACCTCCTCTCAGAGCCCAGGGATCCAGGAAACACAAAGGGCACAAAGCCTGCAGCCCACTATTCTTTCAGCGACCAGTGAACATGCTTAATTTTAAATTTTTTTTACATTAGGAAAAACAATTAGTTATTATATAAGAATAAAAAGAATATAGTTATTATATTAATAATAACTATATTATTATGAAGCCAGATTTCATAAATGAGTCCATCTCTTTGCCTTTCAGTGCTGTCGATCACCCTGAGTATCCATTCTCTGAAGAATATTGATCAACTCACTGTGGTTCTTCGATAACTTTTTACTTCTGGGGTGGTGAATATTTTTGTGCTTGATGAAGAAGTTTAAATAAAATGTCTGAACTTCTGAAACCATGCCTTTCTTTTTAAAAATAAACAGTTTATGAAACAGCATAGACTTTAAAGTAAGAATGCTCTTTATTTCCTGTCATTGAAATAATACATATATATGACAGAATATTTAGATAGAAAAGGGACAGGATAGGAAATAAAGATCAGTCGTGTTTACCCATTTGATAATACTTACCTTTGGTGCATTTACCTTGTAATTTGCCTAGACACATATGTGCATTTGTTTATTTACAAAGACAAATAAACTTCATTCTACAGGTTGTATGCTGCTTTTGAAACATAGCCTAAGTATCTTGGTAAGCTAAAAATATGATTTTAAAAATCTAGTATTATATTTTGCTTCCTGTATAGCAAGCAGCACATCTTAGTCATTTATGTAATTTCTTATTTGTCTGCCCGTGCTCAGCATTTTGATGAATCCTTACTTATTTTGAGTTTATTCAGTGGTCATTCAGCAAAACTTTACTGAACATTCTTTAGAAAGACATTGTCATATCAACAAATGTAAATAAGTGAAATGAGAAATGTCTTGAGTCGTTAGTCTCACGGAGAATGAGACTATGAATGAAATCAGGAGAATTTAACTGCTAGAAATGGGTAAATGTCTGTTGAGATAATTCCGCACAATCTCTCCCATTTCTGTACTTCTGTTAGACAGAGGTATCAACTACACTTCATTCCACACAACTTTTCATTTGTACAAAACAGCCTTGAAACATAGAGAAAGTGGTTCCTGGCATTTCTCTGGAACAGGAAATGCTTATTCCAGGAAGGAAGAGTGTTCATGGAACATTTAAGGGCCAACAAGTCTGCTGATGTGGGTGGAGTTTAGTGAGGTGGAGTGTTCATGGAACATTTAAGGGCCAAGAAGTCTGCTGATGTGGGTGGAGTTTAGTGAGGTGGAGTGTTCATGGAACATTTAAGGGCCAACAAGTCTGCTGATGTGGGTGGAGTTTAGTAAGGTGGAGTGTTCATGGAACATTTAAGGGCCAACAAGTCTGCTGATGTGGGTGGAGTTTAGTGAGGTGGAGTGTTCATGGAACATTTAAGGGCCAACAAGTCTGCTGATGTGGGTGGAGTTTAGTGAGGTGGGGAGACAGGAGCTAAAGGCAAGTCAGAGAGCTGGTGGGGCAGGGGTCCTTGTCATATAGGTTTTTAAAAGACTTTACTGTGAGAGAAATGGAGAAGGATATTTCCAGAACACTGCTCCTCTGATGGCCACCCTGCCTGATCCAGACATCTTGTTGATCTGAGCTGGATCTGTGCCCACCACTGCCCACTCTGCCCAGCATGGGTGGCCTTGTCCCAGTGGGAGTGAACTGGATCCAGTGGTGCTAAGGGGGCATTTATGGGCCAGGGGGCACATGGGCTGCCCAGTAAACTGGCCGAGTCCTGGGCAACGTCTGGCCTCCCCCTCAACCTGTTCCAGGAGTAGGAACGGGTGCATGTCTCAGGAGAGGAGTCAGGTTTCTGGGCCTCCTGTGGGTCCCCCTGGGTTCACAGCAGCTGTGGGGCTGAGACCACTCAGGGTTGTGCCAGGGCTGCAGTGCCAAGTGCATGGTGTGCATGGGTCTCTCCAGGGAGGACCTCTGAGTCCCTGTCCTCTCCTCATCTGGGGCCCTCCCAGGGGCTCAGTCCTGATCTACTGGCTTCTCTTCCCTTCCCACCCAGTTCCGTGGGGGTGGTTCTTCTTTACAGCCTTGGTGTGGAGGGGACTTCCTGCTGGTGTCGTGTGTTATTAGGAGATGTGACCCTGATGTGCTCCTGGGGGAACTGAGCTCAGTGTCCTCTTGCCCACCTGGAGCTCCTCCCAGGACAGTTGTGACACTCACTATTCACTAAGTGTAGCTCCTGTGATTGTTCAGGAAGAGTTGGTGCCAATTTCTTTTTTTCCTTTCATGGATCAGGCTTCCCAGGTAGGGCAGTGGTAACGAATTTGCCTGCCAATGCAGTAGATGTGGGTTGGATCTCGTCCAGGAAGATCCACCGGAAAAGGAATTGCAGCCAACTCCAGTATTCTTGCCTGCAGAATCCCATGGACAGAAAAATCTGTCTGATGTAACAACTAAACAGTAACAAAAACTGTTTCATGGCTCATGTTTTTCTCTCTTTTTTCCTCTCTGTCTTTTGTTGTTGTTGTTGTTAGCTTTCTTGTTTCACCTTTCTTTATTGTACACCTTCTCTCTGTCTCCTTCTGTGTGTTCATGACTTGGAACTTGGAAAAGCACAGCACACCCACTCTTTGCAGATTTATACCACATCCTGATTGTGCTTCACTAGCTGACATGGCATGTGCCTGGTCCTTGGGTCAGCTCAACAGAAAACAAAGGGAATCTCAGGTCCTTTATAAGTCAACAACATACCTGGAACATGAGTGCCTTTCTGATCCTGGGAAATTTATGATTGTTTTTGAATGCCTTCAGTTCAGTTCAGTTCAGTTCAGTCGCCCAGTCATGTCCGACTCTTTGTGACCCCAGGAATCACAGACCTCCAGGCTTCCCTGTCCATCACCAACTCCCGGAGTTCACTCAGACTCACGTCCATCGAGTCCGTGATGCCATCCAGCCATCTCATCCTCTGTTGTCCCCATCCCCTCCTGCCCCCAATCCCTCCCAGCATCAGAGTCTTTTCCAATGAGTCAACTCTTCGCCCAAGGTGGCCAAAGTACTGGAGTTTCAGCTTTAGCATCATTCCTTCCAAAGAAATCCCAGGGCTGGTCTCCTTCAGAATGGACTGGTTGGATCTCCTTGCAATCCAAGGGACTCTCAAGAGTCTTCTCCAACATCACAGTTCAAATGCATCAATTCTTCGGCACTCAGCCTTCTTCACAGTCCAACTCTCACATCCATACATGACTACTGGAAAAACCATAGCCTTGACTAGACGGACCTTTGTTGGCAAAGTAATGTCTCTACTTTTGAATATGCTATCTAGGTTGGTCATAACTTTTCTTCCAAGGAGTAAGCGTCTTTTAATTTCATGGCTGCAGTCACCATCTGCAGTGATTTTGGATGCCTTACTATTCCCCAAATCCACACCCCAGTTCTATCAGGGTTTTACATGATTTTGTGTGTGTCTCCACACTTAGTCCCTGGCCCTGGTCCCATATATATCTAGTCCCACTGAAACTTTAACGAGCCACTCCTGCTGCTCTTCAGTTCAAGCTCAGAGTTAAGTGAAATGGATACCAGTTTCTAGACAAGCCACAAATAGGGGAGAATACTGCACTCAAGGATTTCTGCAATGAGTCTGCTTTGAGGGAGACAACAGGGTGCTGAGCCAATGCCCTTTACAGAACAAGATGGCTCTGTTCAAGTCAGGGGAGAAGTGAGAGAACATACGAAAATGTCCTTCCACAGTTCTGAACCTTTCCTAGGTGTGCATTCACGTTGTTACTGTAGATTTTTTTTTTTTTTTTTACTGTTTCCCAGAACTCCTACAACATTTTCCAGCTGCTTTCTCTTTCCATACTTCCCTTTCCAAGGGACACTTCACTCCTCTTAGCTCACTATTTTGCTGACATCCCTCTATGTGATAAAATGAATTTTTCTTCACAACATCCCCTTGTACCAGTGCATCATGATTTCCCTTACTCTTACCAAATTTGTTGCAATTTCAGTTGTTTATAGGTTTTTATTTTATGAATAATATTTAGCATGATAACAAACTGTGTAAAATATGTACTGGTTACATTATAAGAGTACTCTAAAAAGTTATGTAAGTTAGTACAAAGTATAAATACCCAAGAGTCTGTTTGAACCTGCACATGGCATCAAAATATTGTTAATGATTAATACCAATAAACACTTTGCCAAACTGTCTGGTTTTAGTGTCCGTTTCAGAATTTCACCCTAGTCAGGTCTGTAAGGGCTTCTCAGGGGGCCTAGTGGTAAGTATTCGCCTGCCAATGTAAGTGACACAAGAGACTTGGGTTTGATCCCTGGATCAGGAAGATATTGTGGTGTAGGAAACGGCAACCCACTCCAGTATTCTAGCCGGGAAATTCCATGAGCTGTGGAGCCTGGCGAGATACAGTCCGTGGGGTTGTAAAAGAGTCAGACATGACTTACTGACTATACCTCTACCACCATAGGTGTGTAAAGCAAAATAATTTTGCTGCTGGAAAATTTAAAAGCCAAGTTTGGTTTGTTTCACATTTTGATTCTCTACTAAGAGATTACATTTTAGAAAATGCTTAATAATCAACACTTTTTAGTTGTGTGACTAGTATGTCTTTTTGTACTATGAAGTAGTTGGTTCAATTGATATTTGATCAAAAGTGGGCTTCATAATTAGAAAAGTGAAATGACTGGGGTGTGGAGATTTCTGTGTAAAGTTTGGTCAATAATTGTTTGGCACATTTCATCTTTATATAACATAAGTTTTTCTTTCTGATAAAAAAAAATGTAACTGGCTTCAATTCTCTTCTTACTCTATGGGCACTGGTTTAATCCTTCTCCTCCTCCAATGTATCTGCTAACATTGGACAGTCAGCTGGGGTGTTAACTTCCTGTTATTTATAACCTGTGAAGGCAGAAGAAAACATCAGTCTGCTTATTCAGATTAGAAACAAACAATGTATCCTAGAGGCCAGAGAGTGAAGCTAAGTGACAGCCACTTCATTCCTGTCCTGGGATTTGGCAGCGCTGAAACTAAAGAGGTAACAGAGGTGATTTGGGGTTCAGGTATAAATAGTAGTGGATGTAACATGAGCAGAAGGCACTTGAGTTGTCAAGCACTGACTTCCTGTGTGACTCTGGGAAGGTGATGTTGTTCCACTAATCAGGCTAGAACCATGCCCTGTGAAAGGGGAGAGCACTCAGTCTTCACTCTGCATCGGGGTCTGAGGCTGTGCTCACCTGCAGATTACTCTGGGTTCCCCTCCAGTTTCTGTCTCTTTCCCAGCTTGGCAGATGAGGTGAGATTCGGCTGTCAAGCTCACTGACTGTCAACTGCTTTGCTTTGAGGGCCTTTGCAATGGCCAGGTTTATCTGTATGTTTTATTCCAGAACTCTTCCTCCTTCCAAAAAGACATGACCCAGAGAAGTATTTGGGGTGGAAGGTCCTAAGGATGAGGTGAATAGAAACTAATTGGAGAGAATTGTTTCTCTACCATGGGGTACCTGGTAGGTGCCAGGCAAGACACTCCAGCTGTCTTGTACTTTGGTTGCTGCTTGGAAACTTCTTCTAATGCAAAATATAGTGTCATTTGAGAGGATAAGCTACCATCTTACAGGCCAGGTTTTGTAATGTATCCCTTGGGTGTTGCAACTACACTTTTATTAAAGTGTAGTTTTCAGTGCTTGGACAAAAAAGAATCTAGTGGACAAGTCTCTAGACCTGAAGCCAGAAAGTTTGCTGTCCATCTTGTCTTTAGAGAATGTAGTAGTGACAAGGTCTGATCCTGAAACTTTGCATCTCACTTTATTCATTTGGAAAACAAAGGAAATATTCAGAGGCATTTTGGAAAGAGAAGACAGGACTTTTTAGTGCAAAGTAGGGTGCAAGGAGTAAAGTGTTCAGGTTAGTACTGAAGCTTACTGGTCCATTCCCCAGTACATTCCCCGAATGCCTGAATGTTTAAGAAAGACCAGGACTGAACCCAACAGAGAGCGGTTACACCAATTACCTAACTTTTTGTAATAGAAAAGATTCTACACATGTAAAAGAAATGGAATGTTACTCAGCATTTAAACCGTTAGTCCTGCAATTTGAAACCACACAGGTGAACTGAGAGAACTTTAGCTAAGTGAAGTAAGCCAGAAATAAAAAGACAAATACTACATGATCTCTTTGTGAAAAGTGAAAATGAAGTCTCTCAGTCATGTCTGACTCACTGGGACCCCGTGGACTGTAGCTTACCAGGCTCCTCTGTCCATGGAATTTTCCAGGCAAGATACTTGAATGGGTTGCCATTTCCTTCTCCAGGAAATCTTCTCAACCCAGGGATCTAACCCGGGTCTCCCACAGTGTAGGTAGATGCTTTGCCATCTGAAACACCAGGGGAGTCTCTTTGTAGGTAGAATCTCAAATTGTGGAGCTTATAGAAACAGAGAGTAGAGAAAGGAAGACCAGAAGCTGGAGATAAATCTGCAACAAATGGAAAAATATTGGTCAATAGTCTAGAACTTCAATGATAAGACAAATAAGTTGGTAACCTGATGGGCAACACTGTGACAATAGTTAAAAATAATGGATGATACCCTGAGATTTTGTAGAGAGTAGATGTGAAGTCTTCTTACTAACCCCTTAAAGTAAGGTAAGTGAAATGAGGGCTCTGTTAAGTAGCTTGATTTTGGTGATCATCAACAATGGATCCTTATATGAGAACACCCCTTTGTACACCTTGATAAAAAATAATGCAATAAATGAGAAAAAAAACACTCTGGAGGGAACCAACAGTAGAATAATGGAGGCAGAAGACAGGATAAGTGAGGTAGAAGATAGAATGGTAGAAATAAATGAAGCAGAGAGGAAAAAAGAAAAAAGAATGAAAAGAAATGAGGACAACATCAGAGACCTCTGGGACGATGTGAAATGCCCCAACATTCGAATCATAGGAGTGCCAGAAGAAGAAGACAAAAAGAAAGGCCATGAAAAAATATTCAAGGAGATAATAGTTGAAAACTTCTATAAAATGGGGAAGGAAATAGTCACACAAGTCCAAGAAACCCAGAGAGTTCCAAACAGGATAAACCCAAGGCCAAACACCCCAAGACATATATTAATCAAATTAACAAAGACCAAACACAAAGAACAAATATTAAAAGCAGCAAGGGAAAAACAACAAATAACACACAAGGGGATTCCCATAAGGATAACCGCAGATCTTTCAACAGAAACTCTTCAGGCCAGGAGGTAATGGCAAGACATACTTAAAGTGATGAAAGAAAATAACCTACAGCCCAGATTACTGTACCCAGCAAGGATCTCATTCAAATATGAAGGAGAAATAAAAACCTTTACAGAAAAGCAAAAACTGAGAGAATTCAGCACCACCAAACCAAAAATAACCTACAGCCCAGATTACTGTACCCAGCAAGGATCTCATTCAAATGTGAAGGAGAAATAAAAAGCTTTCCAGACAAGCAAAAACTGAGAGAATTCACCACCACCAAACCAGCTCTCCAACAAATGCTAAAGGATATTCTTTAGACAGGAAACACAAAAAGGGCGTATAAACCCAAACCCAAAACAATAAAGTAAATGGCAACGGGACCATACTTATCAATAATTACCTTAAAAATAAATGGGTTGAATGCCCCAACCAAAAGGCAGAGACTGGCTGAATGGATACAAAAACAAGACCCCTATATATGCTGTGTACAAGACACCCACCTCAAAACAAGGGACACATACAGACTGAAAGTGAAGGGCTGGAAAAGATATTTCATGCAAATGGAGACACACACACAAAAAAGGAGGAGTAGCAATACTCATATCAGATAAAATAGACTTTAAATAAAGGCTGTGAAAAGAGACAAAGAAGGACACTACATAATGATTAAAGGATCAATCCAAGAAGAAGCTATAACAATTATAAATATAAATGCACCCAACATAGGAGCACTACAATCAATATGTAAGGCAAATGCTAACAAGTATGAAAGCGGAAATTAACAATAACACAGTAATAGTGGGGGACTTTAATATCGCACTCACTCCTATGGATAGATCAACTAAACAGAAAATTAACAAGGAAACGCAAACTTTAAATGACACAATGGACCAGCTAGACCTAATTTATATCTATAGGACATTTCACCCCAAAACAAAGACTTTTACCTTTTTCTCAAGCACACACGGAACCTTCTCCAGGATAGATCACATCCTGGGCCATAAATCTAGCCTTGGTAAATTCAAAAATAGTGAAATTATTCCAAGCATATTTTCTGACCACAATGCAGTAAGATTAGATCTCAATTACAGTGAAAAAAACCTATTTAAAGTTCCAACATGGAGGCTAAACAACACACTTCTGAATAACCAACAAATCATAGAAGAAATCAAAAAAGAAATCAAAATATGCATAAAAAAGAATGAAAATGAAAACACAACAACCCCAAATCTATGGGACACTGTAAATCAGTGCTAAGGGAAAGGTTCATAGCAATAAAGGCTTACCTCAAGAAACAAGAAAAAAGTCAAATAAATAACCTAACTCTACACTTAAAGCTACTAGAAGAGGAAGAAATGACGAACCCCAGGGTTAGTAGAAGGAAAGAAGTCTTAAAAATTAGGGCAGAAATAAATGCAAAAGAAACAAAAGAGACCATGGCAAAAATCAACAAGGCCAAAAACTGGTTCTTTGAGATGATAAATAAAACTGACAAACCATTAGCCAGACTCATCAAGATACAAAGGGGGAAGAATCAAATCAATAAAATTAGAAATTAAAATGGAGAAATCAAAACAGAAAACACAGAAATACAAAGGATGATAAGAGACTACTATCAGGAACTATACGCCAATACAATGGACAATTTAGAAGAAATGGACAAATTCTTAGAAAACCACAACTTTCCAAAACTGGACCAGGAAGAAATAGAAAATCTTAATAAACCCATCACAAGCATGGAAATTGAAACTGTAATCAGAAATCTTCCAGCAAACAAAAGCCCAAGAGCAGATGGTTTCACAGCTGAATTCTACCAAAAATTTAGAGAAGGGTTAACACCTATCCTATTCAAACTCTTCCAGAAAATTGAAGAGAAAGGCAAACTTTCAAACACATTCAATGAGGCAACCATCATCATAATGCCAAAACTAGGCAAAGATGCCACAAAAAAAGAAAACTACAGGCCAATATCACTGATTAACATAGATGCAGAAATCCTTAACAAAATTCTAGTAAACAGAATCCAACAACATATTAAAAAGATCATACATCATGACCAAGTGGGCTTTATCCTAGGGATGCAAGGATTCTTCAATATCCGAAAATCAATCAATGTAATACACCATATTAACAAATTCAAAGATAAAAACTGTGTGATTTTCTCAATAGATGCAGAGAAAGCCTTTGACAAAATTCAACATCCATTTATGATAAAAACACCCCAGGAAGCAGGAATAGAAGGAACATACCTCAACATAATAAAAGCTATATATGACAAACCCACAGCAAACATTATCCTCAATGGTGAAAAATTTAAGCATTTCTCCTAAAGTCAGGAACAAGACAAAGGTCCCCACTCTCACCACTACTATTCAACATAGTTTTGGAAGTTTTGGCCAGAGCAATCAGAGCAGAGAAAGAAATAAAAGGAATCCAGATTGGAAAAGAAGTAAAACACTCACTGTTTGCAGATGACATGATCCTCTGCATAGAAAACCCTAAAGACTCCACCAGTAAATTATTAGAGCTGATCAATGAATATAGTAAAGTTGCAGGATATAAAATCAACACACAGAAATCCCTTGCATTCCTATGCACTAGCAATGAGAAAACAGAAAGAGAATTTAAGGAAACAATTCCATTCACCATTGCAATGAAAAGAATAAAATACTTAGGAATTTATCTACCTAAAGAAACAAAAGACCTATATATAGAAAACTATAAAACACCGCTGAAAGAAGTCAAAGATAACACAAACAGATGGAGAAATATATCATGTTCATGGATCAGAAGAATCAATATAGTGAACATGAGTGTACTACCCAAAGCAATCTATAGATTCAATGCAATCCCTATCAAGCTACCAACAGTATTTTCAGAGAACTAGAATAATTCCACAATTTGTATGGAAATACAAAAAACCTCGAATAGACAAAGCAATCTTGAGAAAGAAGAATGGAACTGGAGGAACCAACCTACCTGACTTCAGGCTCTACTACAAAGCCACAGTCATTAAGACAGTATGGTACTGGCACAAAGACAGAAATATAGATCAATGGAACGAAATAGAAAGCCCAGAGATAAATCCACATACCTATGGACACCTTATCTTTGACAAAGGAGGCAAGAATATACAATGGAGAAAAGACAATCTCCTTAACAAGTGGTGCTGAGAAAACTGGTCAACCACTTGTAAAAGAATGAAACTAGAACACTTTCTAAACCAATACACAAAAATAAACTCAAAATGGATTAAAGATCTAAATGTAAGGCCAGAAACTATAAAACTCCTAGAGGAAAACATAGGCAAAACACTCTCTGACATAAATCACAGCAGGATCCTCTATGACCCACCTCCCAGTGTAGTGAAAATAAAAGCAAAAATAAACAAATGGGACCTAATTAAACTTAATATCTTCTGTACAACAAAGGAAACTATAAGCAAGGTGAAAAGACAGCCTTCAGAATGCAGGAAAATAATAGCAACCAAAACAACTGACAAAGAATTAATCCCCCAAATATACAAGCAACTCCTGAAGCTCAATTCCAGAAGAATAAATGACCCAATCAAAAAATGGGCCAAAGAACTAAACAGACAGTTCTCCAAAGAAGACATACAGATGGCTAACAAACACATGAAAAGATGCTCAACATCACTCATTATCAGAGAAACGCAAATCAAAACCACAATGAGGTACTATCTCACGCCAGACAGAATGGCTGCTATGCAAAAATCTACAAACAATAAACACTGGAGAGGGTGTGGAGTAAGGGAACCTTCTTATGCTGTTGATGGGAATGCAAACTAGTACAGCCACTATGGAGAACAGTGTGGAGATTCCTTTAAAAACTGGAAATAAAACTGCCATGTGACCCAGCAATCCCATTGCTGGGCATACACACCGAGGAAACCAGAATCGAAAGAGCCACATGTACCCCGATGTTCATCACAGCATTGTTTATAATAGCCAGGACATGGAAGCAACCTAGATGTCTATCAGCAGATGAATGGATAAGAAAGCTGTGGTACATATACACAATGGAGTATTACTCAGCCATTAAAAAGAATACATTTGANACCGAGGAAACCAGAATCGAAAGAGCCACATGTACCCCGATGTTCATCACAGCATTGTTTATAATAGCCAGGACATGGAAGCAACCTAGATGTCTATCAGCAGATGAATGGATAAGAAAGCTGTGGTACATATACACAATGGAGCATTACTCAGCCATTAAAAAGAATACATTTGATCAGTTCTAATGATGTGGATGAAACTGGAGCCTATTATACAGAGTGAAGTAAGCCAGAGAGAAAACACCAATACAGTATACTAACGCATATATATGGAATTTAGAAAGATGGTAACAATGACCCTGTATGCGAGACAGCAAAAGAGACACAGATGTATGGAACAGTCTTCTGGACTCTGTGGGAGAATGTGAGGGTGGGATGATCTGGGAGAATAGCCTTGAAAAATATATATTATCATATATGAAACATATCACCAGTCCAGGCTTGATGCATGAGACAGGGTGCTCAGGGCTGGTGCACTGGGATGGGATGGGGGCTCAAGATGGGGAACACATGTAGACCCATGGCTGATTCATATCAATGTATGGTAAAAACCACTACAATATTGTAAAGCAATTAGTCTCCAACTAAAATAAATAAATAAATAAAGAATCTGCATCAACTTGCATGGATGGTTGAATTAAGATTTTTCTTAGTAGATTGAAGGGATGATTACACTAGAGTAGAATTCCCCCACGTAGTCATTTGTGGTCATCTATTTACCGAGTTTCTTTGAATCTGTTACATGCCTCCCAGACAAAGGAGTTAATAATCTAGAGTCTCTGCCTGAAAAACTTGAGGAAGTAGAAATGGGTGAGTTCTGCACACAGTCCTGGTTATGACTCCTGAGTGTCTGGGGATTTCATGAACCAAGAGTTTGGTGAAGCTGTAGTGAGCATGACACTGCCTTACATTGAACATGATGACTTCATCTTGTCTTTCATCCTTTTAACTTGTGCAGATTTTATGGTGCTCCCTCTTGGTGAGTCTAAACCTTGTACCTTTATAGGGAATTGGGAGACATTGTCTACAGTCCTGCCCTACTTTACAATGAGATTTGTAGACTGCAATTATTCATTAAGAACGTTTTGCTTAAAACTCAAATGGGGCACTGTATCAACCTAGAGGGGTAGGATTTGGAGGGAGATGGGGAGAAGGTTGAAAAGGGAGGAGATATATGTTTACCTATGGCTGATTCATGTTGAGGTTCGACAGAAAACAACAAAATTCTGTAAAACATTGATCCTTCAATTAAAAAAAAAGAATTAAGAAAAGGAAAGCTTTACTTTGCACTCTTGATTTCAAGTTAAAGAAATCAACTCAAGCCATCTGATGCAAAAAAGCTTAGTGGACTATGTAGTTGCATATCTCAGACACAGAGAGATTTGAGGATTTGCAGGACTCTTCAGAAATGTCTCCTTTTTCTATCCCTTATCATAACATTACTATATTTTTACTGAACATTTCCATTGGTGGCAAATATGGTTTTGTGGGCATTTCAAGGCTAATGGTCATGAATATTTGAGAGTATGTCTGGATCGTCCACCTTCCATATCAGCCTAACAAGAGCCTTGCTGGTTCACATGCCTGCTCTAGGACATCTGATGCTTGAAGAGAAAAGGAAACCTGATTATCTAGCCCAGGAGTCATTTGCAATTTTTATTCTGGAAATTATGGCATGGAACTTACTGCCATTCTCAGACCAGAGACATTTCAAGAGAGGCAAGTACAGGAAACAGACATAATTCATAGAAGTCACTGGAAGTCCCTTTAAGAACATAGAAAAATTGTATTTTTTGTAACATATAATAAGTGTCAGAGAATAGAATAAGCCTCCTTCCTATAGACATTGCTTACAACTCCATACACAAATCACATTGCAAATATTAGTATGTAGAAAGTTATAAGCCTACCTCATGGAGATTTAATTCCTGGTGCCTTGCAGCCTGGCTAATCATGGAGAAATTATTTTGTCACATCTCTAATATGCCTGCTTCTGTTCCATCCAGGGGAGGAATTATTTCCAAGAGATGAAAGTCAAAAATTGATATTTGATTCTTTGGATCTCTGTCACACGTGGGAGGTGAGTCCAGGGAGGAGAGAACCAGTGGAGGAGCCAGGAGAGGGAGAACCTCCTTCATCTCTTCCACCTGTGAGAATGGGCTGTGGACCATCAGACTCAGCAGTTCATGAATCTAAGGGCTGGGATGCTGGGGTTGAGGGGAGGAAGCCATTGCTGAAATGTTCACACAGAGGAGTGAAATGGAGAATTTTGGACAATGAAGACAAGGTATTTCTTTCCTTGCATGTGATATGTCTTCTTCGGGTTATTTTTTAAGGCATAAATAGTAATCGTTCAACTGATGTGATGATTTTCTTTCCTTTTTCCTCTTGATACTCAATGCTAATTCTTGATGGTGACCGTGTTTGTTGATTTTTTCAGCATTTACTCTTGTTCTTGCCCATTCCAAGTGACTGCTCACCACCCCTCCCTCCCAGGCCCTGGAGAAGTGTAAGGACACAGGGCTGATCAAGTCCATTGGGGTGTCCAACTTCAACCACAGCAGCTGGAGAAGATTGTGAACAAGCTGGGGCTCAAGTACAAGCCCATCTGCAACCAGGTGAGCAGCTCGACTCCTCTCTCTCAAGCTCTTCAGAACCTCCTTCTTACACTGGAGCCAGATGTCTGTATGTCCTTCCCTCCTGTTCATCTGACCTTTGTGGGACAGAGGACTCTAGAGAGCAGAGTCTCTGTCTGGGTGGTGTGAATAGAACCCAAAGTAGTATCTCTATGTAATCTGGATGGAAAAGGTGGGGGGGGGGGCAACCTTCTGAATTTTGGGTAGAATCTAGAACTAGAGGTAGGAGGTGTTTCCCCGAGATTAAAGGATGACAAGATTGGATGGGAAAGTGCCCTGGAACAAACTGTGTATAGGAAGGAAGCCTTGAAAACATTGAATGGAAAGTAAATTAATAAAGTAACCAATCAGCTGAGATGAGTGGTGAGTGTTTGTGTGGGGTTCTGATGGCTGAATCCTTAGTCTTGGTGTCTTAGCCTTTATGAGTCTCAACAGAGAGCACAGAACAGAAAATGTGCTGGAGATGATTAAAGTCATCCAGGTTAGAGGGTGAAGTTAAAGGCTCGAGGTGATGCTAACAGAAGATAAAACATTTACCTGGGAATATCTACTCAAATATAGAGTACACCTTTTTATTACTCAACTTGGACTGGTTCTCCCATCCATGGTCTGTCATAAAGTTAACTGTATAAACACAGTTTTCTCTACTTCTCTCTAGATGTTGATATTTCCATTTTACATTTAATGTTGTAATGTTTCCTTTAGGCACTGAAAACTTTTAATCTGCCTCTGTCATGTTAATATTACCTTTTCAAATAATCTGACACTCTTCTCTGTTGACATTCTACAGGTGGAATGTCACCCTTATCTCAACCAGAACAAACTGTTGGATTTCTGCAAGTCACATGATATTGTTCTTTTAGTCTATGGTGTGCTGGGATCACAAGGAGTAAAAGAATGGTATTGAATCCTATTGAAGACAAGTGGGAGTTTCCCTAAAATTCAATTTTTTTATGACATATTTTATTTTATTTTTTAATATAATTTTATTTATTTTAATTGGAGGTTAATTGCTTGGTATTGATTTTTCCATGCATCAACATGAATCCGCCACAGGTATACATGTGTTCAGGATGGGGAACACATGATGAGATATTTTAAAATAGAGTACTCAGATAACTCTCATAAGCAAAGGGGAGAGAGAGGATGGATGGAATATTTTCTTTTCTTTTAACTTCCCATCACCCAGCCATTTTTTTTGTACATTGTATTAGCTGCGATTCATGGGGTTGCAAAAAGTTGGACACGATTGAGCGACTGTACTGAACTGAACTGATTAGCTGGTAAACTCATCATTTACAAACGTCTGCTTTAAAATCTATATATAATCCCCTAGTTGGAACCAGAGACACAAGCTTATGTCATGATTTATGTAGTTATTAACAATAAAACATTTCTAAAAATAGAAATTCCAAGCCTCAGTTACCTTATGTGTAAAATTGCGATAATAATATGCAATTGTGAGGTCTATTGTGATAGAAAAAAACAAACTTGAACCACTTATGTAAATATCTAAAGAAAAATAATGAGGGAATAAATGTCTCTGATTTTGAGACTACTTACTTTTTATTAACACCTTAGGAAAGTGAACAGAGAAGGAAATGGCACCCCACTCCAGTACTCTTGCTTGGAAAATCCCATGGACAGAGGAACCTGGTAGGCTGCAGTCCATGGGGTCGCTAAGAGTCGGACACGACTGAGCGACTTCACTTTCACTTTTCACTTTCATGCATTGGAGAAGGAAATGACAACCCACTCCAGTGTTCCTGCCTGGAGAATACCAGGGATGGGGGAGCCTGGTGGGCTGCCGTCTATGGGGTCGCACAGATTCAGACATGACTGAAGCAACTTACCAGCAGTAGCAGCAGGAAAGTGAAATTTTAAAAAATTCCTGGTCTTTCCCTTCTGTTTCTGTGTTCATGCCCTTGATTATAGAAGAAAAACAACCTCTGAGAATTAAAGAAAAAACCCACAACTTTAGCAATCATGGTCTCAGGTCAATAATGCCTCCAAATACCTGCAGAGCTTTGTAAACACAGAATAGGAGGTGACACAGTTGAGATGCTGATTCAGTTAGTCTTCAGCTAAGCCATGAAATTTGTATTTCTAACAAAATCCCAGGTGATACTGATGATGCTGGTCCATGGACCACACTTTGAGAAGCACTACTTAATCTGTCTGGGAAAACTACTCACAGACTGAGTACTTAGTCTCAGCTCCTCTGGATTTCTGAATTTCCTTCCAGGGTGAATGTGAACCACCCCATTCTCTTGAAGGACCTGGTTCTTTGTGCCATTGCCAAAAAGCACAAGCGAACTCCAGCTTTGGTTGTCCTTCGCTATCAGAAACAATTTGGGTTTGTGGTTCTGGCCAAGAGTTACAACATGAAACGATTCAAAGAGAACATACATGTGATGAGTCGGGCTATGGGTAGAGGGCTCCTAAGGAATATCCTTCACGAGGGTCATTCTTTGTCTCTCAAGACTTTCCTTGAGTTAAGATGATTTACCGGTTCTTCCCTGTGCATGAATGTCTTGTGTGTATTCCTGATGGTTTTCTCCTCCTGCTGTGGCAACAGGAGAGGTGGCCTGGCTGTAGAGGGTTCAGTTCAGTTCAGTTCAGTCACTCAGTCATGTATGACTCTCTGTGACTTCATGGACTGCAGCACACCAGGCTTCCCTGTTCATCACCAACTCCTGGAGCTTGCTCAAACTCATGTCCATTGAGTCGATGATGCTATCCAACCATCTTATCCTCTGTCTTCCCCTTTTCCTCCTGCCTTCAATCTTTCCCAGCATCAGGGTCTTTTACAATGAGTCAGTTCTTTGCATCAGGTGGCCAAAGTATTGGAGCTTCACCTTCAGCATCTGTCCTTCCAACGAATATTCAGGACTGATTTCCTTTACAATTGACTGGTTTGATTTCCTTGCAGTCCAAGGGACTTTCAAGAGTCTTCTCCAACACCACAGTTCAAAAGCATCAGTTCTTTGGCACTCAGCTTTCATTACAGTCCATCTCTCACATCCATACATGGCTGCTGGAAAAACCACAGCTTTGACTAGGTGGACTTTTGTCAGTAAAGTAATGCTTCCGCTTTTTAATATGCTGTCTAGGTTTGTCATAGCTTTTCTTAGAAGGAGCAAAGGTCTTTTAATTTCATGGCTGCAGTCACGATCTTCAGTGATTTTGGAGTCCAAGAAGACAAATTTGGACAGAAAATAGAGATTTTAGTTCCAGTGCTAGGTCTTCAATTTATCCTATCACTTTGTACAAATGATGTCTTCTTACCTTCGTTCTCAATGGACGAAATGGCACTATGTGATTATTTTATGCCTTTTGGACTGCTTTAACAAAATGCCACAGATTTGGTGTCTTAGAAACAATGAAAATTTGTTTCTCACATTTCTGAAGCTGGAGGTCTGAGGTCAGGGTGCACTCTTGGTCAGGTGAGGGCCCTCCTCCAGGCTTCTTCTTGTATTTCAACATAGTTGAGGTGGGCAGCAGAGTTCTCCCAAGTTTCTTATATGACCATGATGTTGTTGAAATCTCATCAAAAAGGCTCCACCATCATGACCTAATCACCCCTCAAAGGCTCCATTTCTAACACCATCCACATGTGAATTTGGGGGCACAAAAATTATGGCAGCAATCTTTAATCTCCAAACCATAGTGATTTTATTTTGCATTTTCCTGAATGTTAACAAGGTTTCATCTTCATATATTTAACCTTCTTGAGTTTCTGCCTTTGTGAAGTTCCTCTTCAAGACTTTGTCCACTTTTGCATGGTGTCTCTCATTTGTTTTCTGTGTAACAGAGTATTGCTGCTGCTAAGTCGCTTCAGTCATGCCCGACTCTGTGCAACCCCATAGACGACAGCCCACCAGGCTCTGCTGTCCCTGGGATTCTCCAGGCAAGAATACTGGAGTGGGTTGCCATTGTCTTCTCCAATGCATGAAAACGAAAAGTGAAAGTGAGGTCGCTCAGTCGTGTCTGACTCTTCACAACGCCATGGACTATAGCCTACCAGGCTTTTCCATCCATGAGATTTTCCAGGCAAGAGTACTTGAGTGGGATTCCATCGCTTTCTCCGAACAGAGCATTACTGTGCCCTTAAGCATAGGTGTACAGAAAACTCTCCAGTTTTAAGATTTAATGCAGAGATCAGTTTTGTGTCTCTTGATTCTGGGTTTGAGATTCCAAATGCACTCAGGTCAGCTGTTGTCCTCTTGGCTGTGCTCTCGTGCATTTGCTGTTCAGTTCAGTACAGCTTGGCAGTTCTGCTTTCAGTTCAGTTCAGTTCAGTCGCTCAGTCGTGTCCGACTCTTTGCGACCCCATGAATTGCAGCACGCCAGGTCTCCTGTTCATCACCATCTCCCGGAGTTCACTCAGACTCACGTCCATCGAGTCCGTGATGCCATCCAGCCATCTCATCCTTGGTCGTCCCCTTCTCCTCCTGCCCCCAATCCCTCCCAGCATCAGAGTCTTTTCCAATGAGTCAAATCTTCGCATGAGGTGGCCAAAGTACTGGAGTTACCACAGTTCAAAAGCATCAATTCTTCGGCACTCAGACTTCTTCACAGTCCAACTCTCACATCCATACATGACCACAGGAAAAACCATAGCCTTGACTAGACGGACCTTAGTTGGCAAAGTAATGTCTCTGCTTTTAAAAATGCTATCTAGGTTGGACATAACTTTCCTTCCAAGGAGTAAGCATCTTTTTTTTTTTTTTTTAAATTTTATTTTTACTTTATTTTACTTTACAATACCGTATTGGTTTTGCCATACATTGACATGAATCCACCATGGGTGTATATTAGCTCCCAATCCCGAATCCCCCTCCCACCTCCCACCCCATATCATCTCTCTGGCTCATCCTTGTGCACCAGCTCCAAGCATCCTGTATCCTGTATCGAACATAGGCTTGTGCTTCGTTCTTACATGTTAGTTTACATGTTTCAATGCCATTCTCCCAAATCATCCCACCCTCTTCCTCTCCCATAGAGTCCAAAAGTCCTTTCTATACATTTGTGTCTCTTTTGCTGTCTCACATACAGGGTCATCACTGCCATCTTTCTATATTCCATATATATGTGTCAGTATACTGTATTGGTGTTTTTCTTTCTGGCTTACTTCACTCTGTATAATAGGTTCCAATTTCATCCATCTCATTAGAACTGATTCAAATGAATTCTTTTTAATGGCTGAGTAATACTCCATTGTGTATATGTACCACAGCTTTCTTATCCATTCATCGGCTGATGGACATCTAGGTTGTTTCCATGTTCTGGCTATTATAAACAGTGCTGCGATGAACATTGGGGTACATGTGTCTCTTTCGATTCTGGTTTCCTCGGTGTGTATGCCCAGCAGTGGGATTGCTGGGTCATAAGGCAGATCTATTTGCAGTTTTTTAAGGAATCTCCACACAGTTCTCCATAGTGGCTGTACTAGTTTGCATTCCCACCAGCAGTGTAAGAGGGTTCCCTTTTCTCCACACCCTCTCCAGCATTTATTGCTTGTAGA